>OY757931.1:11445585-11695056 GCA_963585895.1 Sepioteuthis lessoniana | reverse complement strand
TACTATGACTCTACCTGGAGTAGAACCTCGGTCTCCTGGGCCATTGGCAAACACTCTCACCATTATGTTGTGTGTGTGTGTGTGTATGTATATATATATATATGCACACACCGACTAACCCTTGAACACAAACAGGATGTGACACAAACAGTTTAATCGATTTTAATTCAGTTTTCATTTGTCCGATACAGTTACCATACCAAGGTTAAACAACCTATTTTGCCCTCCTCTCCACCCATTATTGGATTCATGCCTTTCTCAAGGGTATTAGTGCTATGTGAAATGCAAACAGCCTTGTTCATGATTTGAACTCTGGTTGTTGTGTTCATTTCCTCCTACAATATCAATTACAACATAAGCACCGTGTGTGTGTGTGTGTGTACCCCCACCTACATATGTTTATGCTGTTGATGCAATAATCTACAACATTGCATTTTTCTCAACCGCTTACACATACATGTAGTTGGTGTGTGTGTGTGAGTATGTGTGTATATATATATATATATATATATATATATATATATATATATATATATAAAATGAAACTAGATACTTCAAGGCACATATCAGAACTTTTTCCGACTTCTAAGTCAGGATGCAGGATATAAAGAAGAAATGTTCTAAGAAATATAAGTAAAACAAAAAGGATAAATTTGTGAATGTTGATACATCAAAGGCCAAGGTGGAATGGCAGAGAACTTTTAATAGGAATCTAACTTAGGAAGATGCCTGTTGCTCATTAACTTTGCAGAACCACTGTGTTTCATACCCACAACTTAAGGGTAGGGCTAATAAAAACATACCAACTCTAGTTGGCTCTAGCTATCTAGTTTATCTAACTTTAGCAAGAGGTTATTGCTCATCTGGTAAACATTGGTTATGTAACTTATCAATCCAGCTTTGAGATTCTATAACTTTGCTATATCTTTGCATTTTCTTGCTCTCTTGTGGCAATTATTTTAGAAGTATGAGAATTTGGCCTTTTGTTATATATTGGGAAACATGGTTACCGTCTTAGGATGTGGAATTGGTAACCAGATTCCAAATCCTTTGATGATGCTGTTGGCGTTCCACTTGGTGCTATTATTAGTCTGTTCTTCACCATTTTTGGGTAAATAGTAGGGCAGACTAGGTTCTTTAGCCTTGGTTAATCAACTAGTCTAGAAGGAAAATTGTGAATTCAAACCAGTTTTACTCCACTTAAAAACCTTTGTATTGTATCCTGCCTATGGCAGAAGGGTTTGGTTAATACGTATTATATATAATATAATATATATATATATATATAATATTATATATATATATATATATATATATATATATAATATTATATATATATATATATATATATATATATATAATATTATATATATATATATATATATATATATATATATATATATATATATATATATAATATTATATATATATATATATATATATAATATTATATATATATAATATTATATATATAATATTATATATATATATATATATATATATATATATATATATATATATATATATATATAATATTATATATATATATATATATATAATATTATATATATATATATATATAATATTATATATATATATATATATAATATTATATATATATATATATATATATATATATAATATTATATATATATATATATATATATATATATATATATATATATATATATATATATATATATATACACACACTGAATGGAAATGTATCTAATTTTGTATTAGACCTTTAATTTCTGCAATGCATTCGATATATGTAAGGCTCGTTTAAAACTACTTTAGATTTTTTGTTGCCATTGCGTTTTTTTTGCTTGAGAAATTTGGACATTTCATGGTTTGCAAGCTAGGTTAGAAGACCATTACTACTGAGTTTATTTCTTATTGAGTGCTCCAAATTTTTGGCCTTGTGTCAAGCTAAGCTTAGTAAATAATTACTTTGGAGGTGCCCGTGGTGTAATGGTTATCGTCGCAGGAATTGGACACGGCGACACGAGTTCAACTCTTGGACTGATTGCATTTCACATAGCACTAATACCCTTGGGAAAGGTATGAATCCAATTATTCTCCCTCCAGCTATGGGTAAATAGTAAAACAGACTAGGTTCTTCAGCCTTGGTGAGGCAACTAGTCTAGGAGAAGGAAAACTCTGAATTCAAACCTGTTAAACTCCACTTAAAAATTGACCTTGTGTCATATCCTGCCCGAGCGGAGGGGTTGGGTAAATATGGTAAATAATTACTTGTAAAATTGTTAATTTATGAGCTGATTTCTTTAGTTTTTCACTTTCTATATCAGCTACAATTATTATTTTTTTTTTTATTTTTTATTTTTTTTTTTTTGTGGATTTCTGAAATGTGGAATTATCAGTTTATAAACATTGAATTTTAAGTTTATATTTTTTTTTTTTTTTTTTTTTTTTTTTTTTTTTTACAATGCTTTATACCAATTGACATAAAAATTAATGTAAATCAAGTCTTGTTAAATCATCCAAGCTTTGAAAATGACATCAGCTTTTTTTTGCTGAACGCTAAGCTTCTTCTTCTTTTTTTTTTTTTTTTTTTTTTTTTTTTTTTTTGTAAAGTTTTATTGGTATGATGAATAGTCTCATTTGGGAGAGAGGTGTTGTGAAAACTGCCTTTGCATTAGGTGCTTGTTGGTCAGCTTGGCATCATCAAAATTGTCATTCAACATACTGGTGACTTGGGTGTTTGGTAGTGAAGATGCAAAGCCTCCACCCATTGTATGCTAATTGTTGGTGACTGCAACTCTATGAAAGCGATCACTATTGAGCCCCCTAGCTGTTTGTTTCAACACAAGCTTGTTCTACATCTGAGGTTACAGTTGCCATTATTTGTTTGCCATTATTTTGTCTGTTACACTACCCATCGGTTGATATTTATTTACCTATTTTAAGTCAAAACCAATCCTCAGCTGATTATGGTTTAATCTCTTTTCAGAAATAACCCTGATAATTCCTGAAAGTTGTTTTGAAATCTGACTAAATATGATCGTGTTTAATTGTATGGGCTGACATAAGTAGTTTCATTTTGAGGAGCAAAATCTAAAATCTTGGCTGAATACTGGGGGTGTCCTCGTGGTGTAATGGTTAAAGCGATGGACTGCGGAATCGTAGTAAGCGAGTTCGTACTCCAGTCGCGCTATTACATTCATTTTCGGGCAAATACCCCTTATCCTCCCAGCTATGGGTTAAATAGCACCACTACTGTTCTTCTAGGAGAATGGCTTTGGCATTAAATAACCTACCAAGGTTGATATGCCATTAAACAAAGAAACCAAACCAAACTTGACTGAATACAGTTTAAAACCTTTTCAGAGATGACCTTAACAATTCCTGAAAATTTTGTTGAAATAGAGTCAAATATGGCTAAGTATTAGTGTGATAGAGGAACAGTTGGAGAAATATGATGTGCAGATATAGTCTTGACTAGTGTCCTCAATGTGGTGGTACTGGTTATAATAACAAGATTTCAACTGTTTTAACCTCTGGTTGCCTATTGTAGTTGGTATGTATTTATCCAATGATGTCCCCATAGACAGGATACAACACAATCTCAATCTTTTTAAGTAGATTACAAATGGTTTGAATTCAGTTTTCTTTTTCCTAGAATGTTTGCCTTACTGAAGATCTCAGTTTGACCTACTATTTATCTACAGCAGCTGTGGAGAGAACAGATGAGTTAATGTCTTTCTCAAGGGCATTAGTGTGAAGTGAATTGCAAACAGCTTTGTCCAAGATTTGAACTCTGTTCACCATTTTCATTGCCTACAATGATAAATGTTATAGTAAACATGTCTCATAGTAATCCTTGCCGCTAAGTTGTTGCAGTTGGGTACTACTTTGGTAAATTGGAACTAAAGCCTTTACTAAATCAACAAGGATTTTCCTACTGTTCATGCTGAGAGGATATCTCTTTAGGCTTAATACTTTGTAAAGGTGGCTGGAAGGTATTATGGTTATAACAGCAAAAATGATGACACTAGTCAAAAGATTCATGAATATATTACTACTACAATTGGTTTTGTTAGAGGCATCTTATCACTGTCACTTGAAAATTAAAACTTGGTAGTTTATACAGTCAATGGACTTGACTGACAGCAAGGACCTTTATCATATTTACCAACCCCTCAGCTTGGGCAGGATATGACACAAGGTCAATTTTTAAGCGGAGTTTAACAGGTTTGAATTCAGTTTTCCTTCTCCTTGACTAGTTGCCTAACCAAGGCTGAAGAACCCAGTCTGCCCTACTCTTTACCCATAGCTGGAGGGAGAATAATTGGATTCATACCTTTCCCAAGAGTATCAGTGCTATGTGAATTGCAATCAATCTCGTCCAGGATTTGAACTCATATCGCCATGTCCATTTCCTACGATGATAACCATTATACCACTGGCACCTCCAAAGACCTTTATAAATAAGAATTTTTATCTGTTTTTGTTGAAATCCTTCTTTACTGTCTTTGTTGAATAAAATATTTTTTCCTTTGCTTGTAATAAAAAAAAAAAACACCCTATCAGTATTAACTAAGCAAGCATTTCAAATTCGTTCTTAGGGTTGAATCACTTTTTTTTTTCTCTCCTCAATTTCATATCTCTTTAAATCATTATTGCATTCAGATCTATTTGACCTATAGATAGGATCCTAACAGGTACTATCCCACCTTGTCAGGAGTAGTAATGTCAATGAAGGGTTTCTCCATATTCTTCCAGAATTGGAGCCTTGCCATCAGATGCAGTTTAGTATCTTAGGACACATTTTTTGGTGGGGGCCAGTTTTACCTCTGTAGTAGGGTTGCAGTCAGCATATTTTAAATCTTGTCTGTGCAATTTTTGAATTGGACAATGAATTTTTCTCATTTTGCTCTTGGTTAGCTTGGTCTCTATTCTCTTTTTTGATAGAAACTAAGATAAACCCTTTTCTTGGGACTCTACTCCTATAGCTGTGCCTCCCCATTGCATCAAAATAGTCTGAGGATGGAGCAATTCTTGTTCTTGACTCAACTATAACCCTGTGTCACACCTTACCTCACTGAGAAGGTAAATAAAAAAAATAAAAAAATAAATAAAAAAAGTAAATAAAAGTAAAATTAGCGACTGTAGTCGAGGGTGACCCGAAAACTCCCTTTTCAACAGCTACTACACCAAGGTGTAGAGGAGGGCGCTACTCCTTTCCTTGGATTGCTCCACTTTACCCTTGATATGTACCTTATAATGCTGAGTGCTAAGCCAGGAGGTATCAAGTACCATTTTTAAAGGTTTGGTATGGCGCGACCTGGGATTGAACCCAGGTCTTCCGGACCATTGGTGAACAACAGAAACAAAAGTTGTCATGATCAGCAACTGATAATATGACAATATTTTAAAAGGAATGAATATTTAAGCATGAATAAATATTCTTTTATTACAAAAGGATTTTATAAAATGTTTTGAAACTTAAGACCTTTTTTTATTTTTGTTTTCAGTACTGGTTGAACTTAGAAAAAAAAGTTTCGAAGCAAATCAAGGAGAAAAGTAAGTAATTTAAAAAATTTTATTTTTATTTTTTTCAATTTTGTTCTGTATTAATTTCATTCATACAAAACAAGTAAGATTACTTAGAAAATACCAAGGAAATCATTTCTTATGTATCCTATATCAATTTGATAAGTTGTATTAGAAGAAAAATATGGTGTAAACTTTCTCTTGGAAAGAGATTATATACTAATGGTTCTAATTGCTTGATTTTGAGTTAAAACAAGAATATTACACAAGATTGGAATTTTCTTTTGTAATCTACATAAAATATATATTGAATCATATTTCAGTGCTGAATTTCTTTTCTTTCTTTTTTTTTTTTTTCTTTTTTCTTATTTTATTTACCTATTAGACAGGTGGGCGGTATTGAATTGTTTGGAAATTTTTGTCCTTTAAATAAAATTTTAAAAAATTCTGCACCCCCCCTACATTTAACAACATAATTCTATTTAAAACATTTTCCAGAACTTGAGCATTTAGGACCACAAAACCTGACTAAGACCTTGTTAATGTAGATTGCAGTAAAATTTGGTTTTTACATAATGCTATATTGTTCCTTCATTTTTTTAAATCTCTGGAAACTTAGCGATTCAAAGCAACTTGTCAATTCAGAAAATTATAAATAGTACTCTGTGTGAGTGAGATATACCATGTTTTCCAGTATCAAAAATTTTTTTCTCTTCCCCCTCTCCTGTTTCCTGAAATAAATCTTATAAATTTTCTCTTTAACTGGCTTTTTTTTTTTTTTTTTTTTTTTTTTTTTTTTTTTTTGTGTGTAAGCCAAAACTGGGGTGAGTCCCTAGTATAAACACACACCTACATACTGAGAGATTTGTTAGATTTGGCATTTTTGTTACAGATGTAAGCTTTTGTTTATTTTTGTATTTGTAATATATTATTATCTGTTCTATTTGTAAATGTTATGTAACAATTTATCTAAGCAGTATAAGTTATCCTTAAAGATGTCTTGAATTGAAGCATGTAAGTCAACCTTTTGATCTCTTCAAAACTAAGGGTCAGCTTATATGTTAGGGCTAAAATCCCAACAGTATTTAACAATTGATATACACCACTTAGTGTAATTCAAGCAGACCTACCACTAACATTTCCAACTTAAAAAAAAAAAAAAGTGGTGAACATATTGAACAAATTAAGAGATTAATATGAAATAAAACTAATATAAATAAGGTATTATAAATTAATGCTATATCACACACCACTGTTTCCAACAGCTGATGCATTGACTGTAAACAGTAACCATACCTAGTAGTCACCTACAGTATATTGGGGGGGGGGTTAAAGCTAAAAATCTTGAAGTTGAATAATATGCTGCAATTTATGGGACTCAATGATAAAAAAGTAACTTATCTTGTAGGTCTACAAACTGATGATTCCTTTAAAGAAAGTTTATAATATTTAACAAATTCTTGAGAAATGTCTGACATATATTTATTTATCTAATTATTTAATGAAATTAAGAAATTTTGTCATGATGGGCAAACTTATTAATCAATATTTGATTTACAAATATGTGAGATTGATTTTTTATTATTTTTTAAATTTTTTATGCTTATAAATTGAAGGCAAGTAAGTAAAGTTGGCGACCATAGGGGAGGGTGCTACTCCTTTCTCTGGATTACTCCACTTTACCCTTGATATGTACCTTATATTGCTGAGTGTTAAGCAAGGAGGTATCAAGTACCATTTTAAAAGTTTTTGGTATGACGCGACCTGGGATTGAACCCAAGTCCCCTGGACCATTGGTGAACACATTTATATTCAGAATTAACAAAAAACAGTTTAATAAACTAGTTACGGAAATTTTTACTGCTAAAAGATGTAGATGACCCTCACCCCTCGCATTAGAAAATTGTTGTAGACTTTTTAAATGGCATCATTCACAGTGCTTGAAGGGGGGGGGTTAGTGTCCTCATCTTGGTTGTTAGTCATGTTTTATCTTCCAGCTTTTTTTTTTTTTTTTTTTTTTTTTTTTTTTCTACCTTCATTCCCCTCAGGTGTCCATAGTTAGTTCTAAATTTCTAGAAAGTTACCATCTTTTATTTAATCTATTCTCATTCTGCTGTTTGCGCTTAGAAGATAATCTTGTATCAGTTAATTCTTCTGATGCTGTCTCTTTCTTCCACTGAACCAAAGTATATGATTCTTTTAAGTACTACTCAACTCAGAGATTGAACTCATGAACATTAGCTCGTTAGGTATACTTAAACTAATGTTTCTATCAAGTAAGCAATGTTGTGATTTTTCAGATGTTTAGTTTATATATAGTTGGTGAGTGTGTGATGTCACTAAGAAATGGTCATTTCTTGATCATAAATAAATGGAAAATATAAGATTGACATGAGTTCATGTTTGATGTATGCTTTTTGCTTACAAATGTATATTTGATCTTTTTTGTTACTCAAAGATAAAAAATTTATATCCATGACATATTCAGTGTGCATTTATATACTCAATATTGGTGGTTGTGTGTGTGTGTATGTATATATATATATATATATATATATATATATATATATATATATATATATATAGTTTGGGTTTTATGGCATATCAACCTTTGTAGTTTATTCAATACCAAATCCATTTTTATACAAATAAAATTCTATTTTAAACAATTCAGTTAAGCATAAGTATACAGTTTAATTTGTAAAGACATTCTATTTCGAGCTATTCAGTTTAGTCAAACAGTTCTAATTAAAACAATTCAATTTAGTATAAGTATAGTTTTTGCTTACATAGTTAAATGTCCAAACAGTTCTATTTCAAACAATTCAGTTTAGCATAAATACACGGTTTAGTTCTATTTCACCCATAAATAGGACCCTGTCAGGTGCTGCCAGAGTGATGGCAGTGAAGAAGTATTCCGCATTCCCAAAAGCTCCAGCATTACTGGAACCTCACCATTAGATGGTTCAGTGTCATATCCTGGACACTTCCTAATTTTTTTTATCCCTCTGCAGAGATGCAGTCAGTGTATTCTACAGCCCCCACCAGAGCGAACTGAGCAATATATATATATATATATATATATATATATATATATATATATATATATAGTAAAAGGTGCTGGGTTTATGCTATTCTAACTTACATGGCATGTCTCATCTGATGATTGTATTTTGTGCATGTGTATATATATATATATATATATATATATATATATATATATAAAACTAATAATCATGATGTATTGACATTTGTTTTACATTTCATCCTATCAGTATTTGAACAATTTTCTAAGTTAGGAAAAAAGTTTTTATAACAATGTGTTTATTTTGGAAAAACACTAAATAAAACCTCCAGAAAGAAGTAAAGTAGTAGGGCAAACCAGTGAGCAGCCAGTCTAGGAGAAAGACACCAGAATCCAAAATTAGGAGTGGGAGTCCTTAAGAAAAACTTGTCTTCCATACAACCTTTCTTAGAATCAGGTGTAGATTGGTCTTGTGAGACTAAGGGGTGTCCCATACTTACCCCCCCACTTTATTTAACAAAGCATGAATAAAAATATTAAGTGATGGGTAATGTAACCTTTTTAAGATTGTGAAATCAACATTTAAAACAATCTTTTTAATTTGATCGACACATTCCATTCTTAAAATCTTTGAGTGCAATTAAATGAGTTGTCTAGGAGTGGGTTGAATCCTATAGCAGGAAGTATAAAACTTTTTTTTTTTTCTTTTTGTGACAACACATTGTGTAACAACTTCAGTTTACAATGGTTTACTTTTCTTTCTTTTTTTTTTTTTTTTTTTTTTTTTTGTTCACCCACCCCCTCTCTCTCTGTCCAGTTTGTTTTTACTGGTGAATAAATGGTCACAAGAATGTTTCCAATTTGTTATTTTTGGTACATGAGACTTTTTCGATACTTGATACTTTTTAAGTACGAGTTTTGATCTATTCTTGTAAAAATAGAAATTGTTAATACTCTTGGGATGCAATAAAGATCATTTCTCTCTCTAAGTCTACATATCTTTTAGCTATCTTAAAACTTTTTATTTTCCTGGTTACATATGAAGGCAGGATGTATTTGGGTGTGGCTGGAACATACACCAGCAAAAATGTTATGATAAACAATAGCAAAGACTAAATCGAGTCAATCTCCATTTAGATTTGATATGAAGTCAGTTTATAGAGGAGGGAAGGCATGTGCAAATCAAGACTTGTGTGGCCATTACAAAAGATGCTTGGGCCCCATCCATTAGCATTCTCTTTTACAGAGATGCCTCAGGTACCAAGCAATAAACTCCTCCATGTTAAGCAGGTATTGCCTGATGGGAAGCGAAAGTGAATGATATATTATCTAAACTTACCTACCTGAAGTCTAATTTCATGCTTGCTTTTTTTTTTTTTTTTTTTTTTTTTTTAACCCAAGTTTTTAAATATTATTTTTTGACTTTGATTGTGGAGTTAACAGTTCTGAATAATTTATAAAAATATGTATGTTCTGAAACTGAAAACAGTCCTACTCTGCCCTGTTGGTAGATCTTCGAATATGCTGATTTTAACCCTCTGCAGAAGACTAAGACACTCCACCACAAAAAAAATTTAGTATCCTGTGTGTTACACTAAACTGCATTTGATGGTGAGGTTCCAGTTCTGGAGATCTGGAAAGTGTGGATTACCTCCCCACTTTTCATTGCCATTACTCCCAGTTCCATTCTGACTCAAAGTGCTAGTACTTTTTTTTTGGTCACATCTATGAATATAGATTGTATATAAATTAAATATTTAAAGCAGATCTAACTTTCAAAAAATTTATAATTTGAAATGTACAAAGTATTTCCAGAAAAATTGGTATGATTTTATTGATTTAATGGGTCGAGTGTTCACCAGTGGTCTGGAAGACCAGGGTTCAATCCCTGGATGAGTCATACCAGAGACTCAAAATATGGTACTTGATGCCACCTTGCTTATCACTCGGCATTATAAGGTAAGGATCAAGGGTAAAGTGGACCAATCCAGAGAATGGAGTGGTGCCCTCCCCTACAACTTGGTGTAGTAGCTATCGAAAAGGGAGCCTTTGGGTTGCCAACTTACTTAACCAATTCTTATGCAAATGATCTCAAATTTTAACGGCATGTGTAGAAACAAAATTCTGTATAATTCAAAAATTTTTTTTTTTTTCTTCCTCATCTCAGATATTGAAATGCTATTCACTGGAAAAGAAAAGATGTTTAGCCATTAAACATAGAATTTTTGAGTTGCTTCTACATTGGTAAAGTTATTAATAGACAATGAAATATCAACATTTCTGAAACACAATGTACTTTAAACATTACTGAAGATGTGAAAAGCCATATAACAGCACTGGTAAAAATATGATGCTCTGAGAAGCAATCACCTAGATCATAAGCCTAGTCAGCTGGGGCTGTAGAATACATCGACTGCATCTCTGCAGAGGGGTAAGACCACTACCCAATGAGTGTACTGGATATGACATTAAACCATCTGATGGCAAAGTTCCTATCAGTGTAACTCTGGGGAATATAGAGTACCCTTTCACTGCCATCATTCCTAGGTCCACTCTGAGCCAGAGTAGTGTAGCACCTGATAGGATCCTATCTATTGGGCAAATAGAACTCTGACATTTAAACTAAGTGCAAATAAATGACCTATGCTGAATTGAATTCTTAGAAATAGAATTGTTTGATCATTTAACTGTGTTTTGTTTTCTTTGTTTAATGGCATATCAACCTTTACAGGTTATTTAATGCCAAAGCCATTCTCCTAGAAGAACAGTAGTGGTACTATTTAACCCATAGCTGGGATAAGGGGGTTCATACCTTTCCCAGGGGAATTTGCCCAAAAGTGAACATAATAGTGCGACTGGAGTACAAACTTGCTTACTATGATTCTGCAGTCCATCGCTTTAACCATTGCACCACGAGGACACCCACCCACCCATTTAACTGTAAACGTATGACTTAAATTAAATTGTTAGTGTTACATAGCAATACTTGTAACCATTTAACTATGTGCAAACAAATGATAAATAGTAAATAGAAATATTTTTGTTAGATAGAAATGCTTGAAACCATTTAACTGTTTACAAAAGAATGAGCTCAGGGTCGTTTAAAAATGTATCTACAAAATGAGTTTACAAATCATTTAATATATGTAAAAACAGGATTTGGTATTAAATATGATATGGTTGATATGCCATAAAACCAAACTTAAATAATGGAAAGCAACCAATTTCTTTTAAAAATTATTTTAATCATTAAAGTTTTTTGTTATTTTAAGGATGTCAGGTTTTTACTTAGTGTCAATTGTTCTTCATCTGTTTTTGTCTTATTGACTACAAAATGCAGGAAGCCTGAAGAAAGTTACTTGACCAATTCAAAGGAGGATCAAGTATCTACTTGACCTTTTGTATAACTCATTGACAGAATTATAGTGCTATTTCGATTAAGTAGTGGTTATAAGTCACAAGTACTGAATGGATTGATGTGTAGGAGTTTAAAAGAAAAGCTTTCTTTCTTTTTATTTTATTTTCACTTTTTTTTTTAAGGAGTGTAGTTGACTTGGTGAATTATTTTGTAGCATTCTTTTATACCACAATACTGGTCAGTGTATGAGGGCAGCTAATCATTTAAGGATTGGTCATAGAAAATGTTATTTAAATATATTAGGTTCAAACAAAGGGTTAGTCTTATCAACAAAACATACAGTATATTTGTATGTAATAATAGATTTCCTTATTGACCTGTAAAACTTTAATTCACAAGCAAAGTCTTGTTTTTGGATAAATCTAATGTTTCTTAATATTATTCAAACAATAAAATTTGTACTAACTGTGCTTTTTTTTTTTTTTTTTTTTTTTTTTTAAATCTAAACTGTTTGTACTTATGGTTTTTATATCTTGAAAGTTTAAAAAAGATATTACTTTTGAAAAGATGGAAAATGTTTTTCAGAGATTTGTTGTTATTGTGTTCCTATTTGCTCTTTAGTCTATTTGGACTATTGTCTTCATCTTTGTTATATTTACAACATTTCAGCCAAAGTGTCCTTCATCCTTCTACAGGTGTTTCATGTCGAACTTGGGAGCTTACACAAACTTCAAACTGAACCCTTTATTTAATCCACACGGGTAGATTGTTCTAATTCTGTTAACCATGATACAAGTGTTAAGTTATTATAAGTATTCTTAGTTATTTACTTGTAACCAGGATTGAACCTTCAACTTCTAAATGATTTTGCTTAGCTCTTTAACCAAATACCTATATCTGTTATTTCATGTGTCCTGCTGGACAATTCTGTGAATTTTGGGTACTTGTAAACCTAATGTGTTTATCTATGAGATACTACTTATTACTATTATGTCTCTCTCTCTCTCTCTCTCTCTGTCTCACAGGACACTGTAGCCCAATGTCTTGCTTTTTTTTAAAACGTTTTATTCTCCAATGTTGTCCCTTTTCTTACCATATATGGTCAGCTATATTTGACCTTGATCTACTACTTTTCAATTGTAGGTGGCTTGCCTTACCTTTGTATACTTTATCACAATTGCAGGGGATAGAGTACATGCAATTCTTGGTCATGTTCTGTTGGGGGCTTGACTTGAAAAAGATATTTTTGAAGAGTCAAGCCACTCCTGAATATTGTCCTAATATCATATGGACTACATACCTTTTGGTTCTTCTCAGCTAGGCCTTTAACATAAGGCAGACAAACGAATAATTCCTTTCTTTTGAATTATATGAATGGTGGGTGTTGAGGTACTGTTCACTGAGGTTTTGGTTTTCAATACACAGATGAATTGAATCCTTGCTCTGTGCAAGGTATGAATTCATCTAGGAAGGATAATTTGGACAAATACAATTTAAGGTTTTTTGTTTTTGAGCAAGTTAACTAAAAAAATACCCCCCCCCCAAAAAAAAAAACTACTGCTTTGAAAATAAAAGTACTCCTTAATTAGTAATAGTTCTCTCCCATAAGAAATTATAAGGATCATGAGTGTCAACAGACACCCCCAACAACTTACAAGTAAGTTGCAAATATGGAAATGCTTCATTCTTTTTATTAGAATGCCAAAATAATTGTTCAGTCTTTTAAAAAAAAAATTCCTTACAATGTACCGTTTCTTTCCTGTAATGGTAATGTAGAGGCAAAAATCAGATCAGTATAATATAAACTGGCAAACAATATTAAGTTATATTGGCTTGTTTTTTTGGGTTTTTTTTCTTAACACTTGATTTTTACATAAATTAAATGAAACAGATATACCATAGTTATGTTTTTATTGTTGAGTGACCCATCTTATAGGACAATGGACAAAAACCAAAATAAAACAAAAACTTTTAAACAATACCAAAAATGTAAATCTTCTAATTTCTTGGCATAAAATAACTTTAAACAGGTTGATAGGCTTAGATTTTTTAATGGCATATCTTAGACACTTGCATCAGCGACTTACCTTAAAATTTGATCTAAATTGTCTAAACCATTTCTCAGAAGGAAAGTGTGATTCAGTTTTTCTTGACTCTATGCTGATTCTCATGATAAAATGAGAAGAGTGATTATAATTCATAAAAGGTTTTAAAAATCTGAAAAAATATTTGATAAGATAGTGATAAATTGTAGGGTTTTAAAGATGGTGATAGTTATCGATACAGATTAGCGTTTAGCTTATTGAGTTGTTATGACAACCAAATGATAATATTATCCCTAATTATTGGGCAGTGAATTATATATCAAGATCTATAAATAACCCAAGAAATATGATTCTGATCTTTTCATAGGTTATATGAGGCTGAGTCAAAAAGTAATGCCTTTTTCTTTAGTAAAGGAATAATTACCAACACAGGAACATATGTCATACATAAAAATGAAGCTGGTCCTCTGTGGATCACATCCCTACTTCTCAACATAGTCACCATTTCTCTCAATAGTAATGTTCCACCCTTCAAATGAGAGCATCTATCCCTGCCTCATAAAAATCTGTTGACTGTTCTTTGAACCACTTCATCACTAGCATAATGACTGCCTCTTAAACCTTTTTTCCTGGAGCTGAAGAGATGATAGTCTGAAGGTGCTAAATTTACCACGTATAGAGCATATGATAATGTCCTTTTTCTGCATGAAAATGCTTGACTACACACAAGCATTCGGGCAAAGGAGACAATTGCCTAATTCAGATGGACAGCTGCTAGAATATAAATTAGAATGATGATTTATAAACTGGTTATCAAATGGTAATAGGGTTCATAACACAGCAACTGCATGTTCACTTACCTCCCATCTCATAATCAGTATGCTTCTATAAATTCCTAAACTGTATCTGGTGATGAAACTCCAGTCCTGGGAGGGGGTTGTCTAGGGAGTGTGAAGTCAACTCTTCATTGCTATTACTCCCAGGTTCACTTTAACTCAAAAGTGATAGTACCTGTTGGGGTCTCATCTGTGGGTTAAATAGAGCTGTTTAAAGATTATTTACACACAACTGTAAATAAGTAAATATAAATGTAGGATGAATATAATTCCCTAACTTCTAAGCAGTAAATAACCCTAAACAGGTTGACATGCTTCTTTGGCATCATCTTTTTTTTTTTTTTTTTTTTTTTTTTTTTAAGAATTTATTATTGGTTTTGATTTTGAAGTCTTCAGAATGTTTATTCTTTGGTAACTGACATTATCAATTCTTTCTTTGATGAGTAAATTGTTGGATAACTAGTTCAATGAATGAACTGGGTTTTTTTAATGCTATAGAATTTTATCATGAATTTTTTTTTCCTTTCTCTCTCATATTTAGTGTTACATTGAATAATGTAAAAATTGGAACTTGAAATTTTGAATCATAGGATATTATGAAGAAGCTATTACTACTAGTAGTATTATAGTTCACACTTCCACAGACAAAATTCCATGGTAAAGGAGTTGACCATGAGTAGTTATTTTTAGTTTGGATCTTAGACTCTCTCTCTCTCTCTCTCTCTCTCTCTCTCTCTCTCTCTCTCTCTCTCTCCCCTTTTCGAAAAGGAAATATTAACACATCCCTCAAGTCCCGGGCCTGACATGTAGATGGCCCCCACTAATAAAAATCTTTGTACTAACCTTCAAATTAGCATGTGTCAAAATTTGAGCCCAATCGGATTATTAATTTACAAATTAGTTATTTAAGTGAAGCTACTGTTGCAAATTTTCAAAACAGTGGAAAAATCTGAATTTTGTGTGTTGATAAAGTATTGTTTCTCATCGGGAAAAATTCTGTTCAAGCAAAACAACAGCTTGATAAGTGTTATTCAGACTCTGTTCTGTTGGAAACAACGGTTAAAACTTTAAACATGTTCATACTGACACAAAAGATGCTGAATGCTCTGGTCACCTGAATTCAGCAGTTGTCTCGGAAAACACCATAAACACTCCACAACTTCATTTTGGCTGATTGCAAATTGAAGTTGTGTGAGATAGCAGAGGAGTTGAAGATATTAGAAGGCAGTGTATTCATGATTTTGCATAAACCTTTGTCATTGAGAAAGCTGTGTTCAAAGTGAGTGTGCGTTTGCTCACAGTTGATCAAAAACAACAACGTGTAGACAATTCAGAGCGTTGTTTACAACTGTTTCGACACAACAAAAAGGAGTTTTGTGTAAATGTGACAATGGATGAAACATGAATCCACCACTTCACTCTGGAGTCAAATAGGAAGTCAGCTGAGTGGACAGCAACTAGTGAAAGCCATTCAAAGACACAAACATCAGCAGGCAAAGTTTTGGCCTCAGTATTTTGGGCTGCATAAGGTATTTTGGTCATCAGTTACTTGACAAAAGAAGAACCATCAATAGCGAATATATAGCATTATTGGTGCATTTGAAGGAAGAAATTTAAAAACAAAAAACACAAACACAAACCAAGAAAAGTGCTCTTTCACCCAGACAATACACTGTCACAAGTCGATTGCAATGATGGCAAAACTACATGAATTGCACTTCGAATTGCTTCTGCACCCACCCTATTCTCCAAATCTGGCCCTCAGCAACTGCTGACTGTTTGCAGATCTCAAAAGAATGCTCCAGGGAAAGAGATTAAGCTCCAATGAAGAATTGATATTGAAAACTGAGGTGCATTTTGAGGCCAAAGATAAATCGTTCTACAAAAAGGCATCAAATTGTTAGAGAAGCGTTGGAATCAGTGTATCACCCTAGAAGGAGAGTATGTTGATGAATAAAGTCAAATTTTGTCTTAAAGTTGTTTTATTAGTTAGGCCTGGGACTTATTGAGTGATGTGTTAATAACTTTGAAACTGTTGTCGAATTTATTACGGTCATAACTGGAATGTATCAAAATGCTGAATTGTTTTTTTTTTTTTTTTTTTTTTTTAAATCTACTATTTTGTTGTGGTATAAAGTTGGCGACTGTAGTCAAGGGTGACTAGAAGGCTCCCTTTTCAATAGCTACTACACCAAAGTGTAGGCGAGGGCGCTATTCCTTTCCCAGGATTGCTCCTCTTTACCCTTGATACGTACCTTCTATTGCTGAATGTTAAGTAGGTATCAAGTACCATTTTTAAAGTCTTTGGTATGACATGACCTGGGATTGAACCCAGGTCTTCTGGACCATTCGTGAAAACTCTACCCACTAGGCTAATGAGCTGGTCAATTGTGGTATAATAGGCTGTTAATGTTATTCTTCTAGCTGGTATTTTGCTGTGAAATTTTCTTTACTTCTGGCTGATTTATATAAATCAGCCTTATAATCTTTCCACCCACTCTATAACCCTATTATGTAGAGGATTAACATGCTTGGTGTGTATCTATTCAGTTGACCAGATTAAAACATGACTGGATGGATTAAAACTTTTCTTTTGTCCGCTTTTTGTTACAGCTGTAATGGCTTTTAAGATAAACACTCATTCTTTCAAAAGCCATTATTTACAATAGATATTAGGAATTACTTCAATAACTGAAAGCTAATCTGAAATGGTGGCTACTGTGTTAATAAATTTAATACATTTTCAGCTAGGAAGAAAGAAAAAAAAAAAATCTAAGTTCATGGTAGGCAAAACAATCAAATTAAAAATTTCTTTTTAAGTTCTTTAAAAATGAATTTTCTTTGTTACTTTGGCATATAAGTAAAAAGTTGGCGACTGTAGTTGAGGGTGACTGTTGTCAAGGGCAAACAAAAGGCTCCCTTTTCAATAGCTACTACACCGAGGTGTAGAAGAGGGCGCTATTCATTTCCTAGGATTGCTCCACTTTACCCTTGATACATACCTTATATTGCTGAGTGTTAAGCGGGGAGGTATCAAGTACCATTCTTAAAGTCTTTGGTATGACGCAATCTGGGATTGAACCTAGGTCCCCCGGTATAGATATATAGAATACAAGTTTTCTCAGAGACTTTCTTCTTGTACCCAACATTAAACTGACCTGTCACATTTCAGTAATGTGTTGAGTGGTGGATAAATACTCCCCCCCGCCTTTTTTTTTTTTTTTTTTTTTTTTTTTTATTATTGTTATTAAGTGGGAGGGGAATCAAAACCAAAAAAAAACTGAAATACTTTGCAGAACAAGATTAACTCTCTAAAATAATGTGTTAATCTCTTCAGTTGTAGGTATTTAACCAATCCCTTCTCTGAGCCCAGTCAGCTTGGGGTGCAGAATACACTGACTGCATTCTCTGCAGAGGGGTAAGACACCCCGCTTCAACAAGTCTCCTTGTTATGACACAAAAACCATCTGATGGTGAGGCCCCAGTCTTGGAATTTTGGGCAATGTGGAGTACCTCTTCATTGCCATTACTTGCAGGTCCATTCTAATCCAGAATAGTATCACCTGGTTGGGTGCTATCTATAGGTCACATAAACCTTTGACATTTAAACTGTGTGCAAACAAATGACTTGCATTAAATTGAATTGTTTGAAATAGAACTGTTTGATCATTGAACTGTATGTGAGCAAATTACTGATGTTTAATCGTTTGTGATACATGGTAATGCTTGGAACCATTTAACTGTGTGCAAACAAATGAGTAATGTTGAATAGAATTATTAGTGTTTAATAGCAAACCTGAAGTTCTTTAACTGTGTGTATGAATTGACAATATTGGTATTACATAGCAATACTTGTAACCATTTGACTGTGTGCAAATAAATGAATAATGTTCACTAGAAGAATAGCAATACTTGCAACTACTTCACTGCGTGCAAACAAATGATTAATGTTGAATTGAATTATTAATGATAGTTAGCTGAACCCATTTAACTTTGTTAATACTAGTGTGCAAACTAATCATTTCTTCATATTTACCCAACCCCTCCGCTCGGGCAGGATATGACACAAGGTCAATTTTTTAAGCGGAGTTTAACAGGTTTGAATTCAGAGCTTTCCTTCTCCTAGACTAGTTGCCTCACCAATGCTGAAGAACCTAGTCTGTCCTACTATTTACCCATAGCTGGAGGGAGAATAATTGGATTCATACCTTTCCCAAGGGTATTAGTGCTATGTGAAATGCAATCAGTCCAGGATTTGAACTCGTGTCGCCGTGTCCAATTCTTGCGATGATAACCATTACACCACGGGCACTAATAATTTTTTACTCATTTAAAAATGAAATTACCTACAAACTATGTATGCAAACAAATGACTGATGTTAAATTGTGAATGTTATATAGCAATATTTAAGGTCATTTGGCTGTGTACAAGAAAATGATTGTTATTAAATAGAAAAACCAGAAACTATTTAGCTGTGTGCCAAAATAATTAGCTTAGGCTCATTTAAAGATGTTATCAATAAAATGTGTTTACAAATCATGTATTTAATTTGTACCTATAAAAAGGATTTGGCATTAAATAACCTAAAATGGTTGATATGCCATAAAACCCAACCAACCCCAAAGTAGAATGTGATACAAGTTCAATTTTTAAGCAGTAGTGCTAGTTCAGATTCAGTTCTTTCTCCTTGATTGGTTGACTAATTAATGATAAAGAACTCAACTCTGCCTTATTTTATCCTTAACTGGAGGAAAGAACTGGAGGATTCATGCCTTTCTCAAGGGCATCATTGCAAAGTGAAATGCCAACAGCTTTGTCCAGGATTTGAACTTTGGTTGCTAATTTTGTTTCTTACAATGTTAAACATTAAGTATATCTCCATCTCTTCTGTTATATGGCCCCGTCAGCTGGGTCTACAGAATACACTGACTGTATCTCTGCAGAGGGATAAGAATCTCTCCATGAGTGTCCTAGATATGACACTAAACAATTAGATAAGGCTCCAGTAATGCTAGAGCTTTGAGGAATGTGGAGTACCCCTTCATTGCTATTGCTCCCAGGTCTACTCTGACCCAGAGTAGTAGTTCCTGATAGGGTTCTATCTATAGGTCAAATAGAACTGTTTGATATTTAAACTGTGTACTTAGGCTAAACTGAATTGTTTGAAATTGTTGAAATAGGACTGGTTTTATATTGAACTGTAGGTAAACAAAAATCTGTACTCAAGCTAAACTGAATTGTTTGAAATATAAGTATTTTTACTTTTAACTATGTAAATGAATATTCTATTGAATTGTTCTGATGCATAGCAATACTTGGAACCATTTAATTTTGTTGACGTGAGAACTGTTTTTACATTTAACTGTGTGTGAACAAAAACTGTACTTATACTAAACTGAATTGTTTGAAATTAAGTGAAACCATTTAACTGTGTGCAAAAAAAAAAAAAGCTCTATCTTTAAAAATGTTGTCAAAAATGGGTTTAGAAATCATATATTTAATATATGTATAAAATGACCTACAATGGTTGATATGCCATACGACCAAACAAAATCAAACTTTCTGTTGTTGTAACTTTCTTTTATAGTAACATTTAGATTAGGTGGGGTGTCCTTGTGGTGTAATGGTTAAAGTGATGGACTGTGAAATCGTCGTATGCAAGTTCGTATTCCAGTTACACTATTATGTTCACTTTCGGACAAATACCTTTGGGAAAGGTATGAACCCCTCTAATCCTCCCAGCTATGGGTTAAATAGTACCACTACTGTTCTTCTAGGAGAATGGCTTTGGCATTAAATAACCTAAAAAGGTTGATATGCCATTAAACAAAGAAATCAAACCAAACTATTAGATTAGAAATAGTTTAGGGAAAATAGTCAAAAATCACTTCTACTTATCTTAACCCTAACTTATTATATATATTAGTACTTCAACTAGTTTATATATAAAGTCCAATATGCAAATTAAATTAAAAAAAAAACTTTTGCTTTGTATCGAAATGTATTACTTTCTTTATTTTGCTGGGTTATTTGGAATGCAACTTATAACCTTGAGTAAGGCAGAGGAGGACCTTAAAATGTCAAATTTTTAAAATTCTTTGATTCCTTTCTGAGTAAAGTTGTGGAACTTTTATAAAAATTAACTGGTACTTCCTGACTTTATATAATGGACTGGTAAATACAGGAAATTAGTCTTTATATATTTAATTTTCTGAAATGCTATCTTCTTTATTATTTATTATGCCTTCTTCAAAGTTGGCCATACAATTGTTATCTTATGGGGTGTTGCGTCTAAGATTTATTCAAGACAGTACACAACATGCCTGTGTAGTTCCCATCTTACTTTTTACTCTATGCATTTTCAGCCCAGTTGGCTGTAATATACACCAACTGCATATCTGCAAAGGGATGCCCTCTACCCAATGACTTTTTTGGTTATTACACTTGACTGCTCTAGTTCTGGAGCTCTGAGAAAAGTAGACTACTTCATTGCCATTACTCTCAGGTCTACTTTCCACCAGAGGGGTAGTACCTGTTAGGGTCTCATTTATGGGTCATATAGGTAAGTAAAGTTGGTGACCTTTAGTTGAGAGCGACCAGAAGGCTCCCTTTTCAATAGCTACTACACCGAGGTGTAGGGGTGGGCACTACTCCTTTCCCTGGATTACTCTTTACCCTTGATACGTACCTTATGTTGCTGAGTGTTAAACAAGGAGGTATCAAGTACCTTTTTAAAAGTCTTTGGTATGATGCGAACTGGGATTGAACCCAGGTCTCCCAGACCATTGGCAAACACTCTACCCACAGGCCAATGAGCCAATAGATCTGTTTAACTATATGTAAACAAATGTTAGTGTTACATAGCAGTGCTTGAAACCATGTAACCGTGTGCAAGTAAATGATTGATATTGAATAAAATTATTTATGTTAGATAGGAATGCTTGAAACCATTTAACTGTATGTGAAAATTGAATTATTGGTATTACATAGCAATACTTGAAACCATTTGATTGTATACAAACGAATAGTGTTGAATAAGATTATTAGTGTTAAATTGCAATATTTGAAACCATTTAACTTTGGGCAAACAAATGAGTTCTGTCTTTTTTTTTTTTTTTTTTTTTTTAAATTGTCTACAAACTATTCATTTACAAATTATGTATATCTAAAGTGTGTGTGTAAGCAGGATTTGGCATTAAATAACTTACATAAAACCCAACCAACCAATCTATGTATTTTGTTAGCATCCATGTGGTGCATCCATATAGTAGTTTGGATATTGCTACCAATTAGAAAAAATTCCATTTTGTTATCAGATCAGATTTTTATGTGAACAATTACCTGTCACTAGCATTCCATGCCTTGGCTGTAAAATGAACAAGACGTGTAGCATTGCTGGAGAAGCAAGGATGTACTCATGAGTGACATTCTCTGATGGATACCAACACATGGACGTACCAGTGTTGGCCAACCAGCAAAAACTTTGGTACATCAGTTCTGTACAAACGCTGGATGCAGCCTAGAAAATCTGCTTGGAGTAACAGATGATAGGGATAGATGGTTAGAGCCAGGGAATTCCATGTTGTTACTGCAACTTGATGACTCCCCATTTTTACAGGGACATTGGCCCAGCGGTTAGTGTTCGCCAATGGCCCGGGAGACCTGGGTTCAATCCCAGGTCGAGTCATACCAAAGACTTTAAAAATGGAACTTGATACCACCTTGCTTAACACTCAGCATTATAAGGTACGGTTCAAGGGTAAAGTGGAGCAATCCAGGGAATGGAGTAGCGCCCTCCCCTACACCTTGGTGTAGTAGCTATCGAAAAGGGAGCCTTCGGGTCACCCTCGACTATGGTCGCTAACTTTACTTATATCAACTTAAAAATGAAAAATCCTTATCTTTGAGCTAGCCCATTTTTTTATTTTTCCTATATACTATAATTTAGAAAATATTTTTATAACTTTGTGACAAATTTCAAACCCATGAACCTGGTAGTTTTCCTGCTCAATACCCCTGCCTCTGTTTTTTTTTTTTTTTTTTTTTTTAAATATGTATTTATTCATTTATTTATATATTTTTTTTTATTTATTATTATGCCTCCTTAGGTATCTCCTTTTTACTATCTTCTCACATCAACTTTTAAAATAAAGTAGAATCTTTGCACTGAACATATTCACTATCAATATAATACTTATGTACAGATCAAATTCTCTTGAGTAATTCATCCAATAGTTCCTGAAGTCGACCACATAGATTCTTTTTCTTGCCTTTTTTTTTTTTTTTTTTTTTTTCCTGAAACCATCCAATTTATTTCTAAAAAAAATTTTTCAATCTCTTTTTTTTTTTTTTATATATATACTATTGCTGTTTTTGATCAGAATAATTTGTTTCAGGAATATATTACTCTATTATGAAAAACCCAATTGATTAGTAGACTTACTTTTTGAAAGTAAATTTGACAGTAAATTTCCAGTTTGAGGAAAAATGTTGAAAAATTGTCTACCATAATTAGAAATTCCTTTTAAGTATTTTAGAATTTTCAATTATATCACTTGTCATTCTTCTTTCTAACCAAGTAGTTACTCCTAATTTTTCCTCCCTTGCTCTTTCTCTCATCTTTTACTTAAATTTTGTCACTCCAATTTCCATGTCTTCTTTTGCATGCCATGGGCTATTATGATAAAGATTTAATACTTGGTCAGAATTTGTTTTAATGGTGAGCTTATGTAGAAGTGTAATACATTGATTTAAAAAAAATATCCTCATTCAAAACTACCCCCCTCCAATCATCTTTGATGCTCATAAATAAATAAATATATATAGTCTTAGCATAATGGTTATTGTCATAGGAAATGGAATCTGCAACTTGAGGTCAAATCCTGAATGAAGCTATTAGCACAGGAACCCAGCTACCTCCCCTTCTAGCTGTAGGGCAGACTGGTTTTGTTGTCTTGGTTTGGCAGTCAGTTTAGAAGAAAATGGCAACTACGCAAGAATGTTGCGAGCAATATTAAACAAGTCCTGGTGGCAACACCACAAAGCACTAACTATACGGCCATCTGCCTCCCATCACGAAAACTATCCAAGTTAGACGAGCCAGGGATGCAGGACACTGCTGGAGGAGCAGGGACGAGCTCATAAGTGATGTACTCCTATGGACCCCCACATGGCCGAGCAAAAGCAGGACGACCAGGTAGAACATACACACAGCAGCTATGTGAGTATAAGGGATGTAGCCCAGAAGACCTGCCAGAGGCGATGAACGATTGGGAAAAGTAGTGAGAGAGGGTCAGGGATATCCGTGCTAGCGGCACAACATGATGATGTTGTCCTCTTAGAAATTGACCTTATCTTGTATATCCTTCTTTGTGGAACTGAGCCGGTATTAAATGACCCCTTGTGGTTGATATGCCGTAAAACAAAAACAAACAAACCTTCCTTGTGGAAGGATTGCATAAGTACATGCTCCCCTGATGCACACAAGTGGGTTGGCAAGTACTGACTTTTCAACAGCAGTGGTAACTTTGTCCCCCTCCCCCTTTCAGGCGTAGGTGAGGTTTAGATTTTTATTTGTCAAACCAAATAATAATTTAAAAAAAAAAAAAAAATAAGTGAATCTACTGTGTTGGTCCATTTAAGCAAAAATTCTGTAAATCTGTTTTGGTTTTTGTTGAAAGAAATTCATGTAAACTCGAATTTTTTTTTCTTTATTAATTTGTTGTTTCAGTTAATGAAATTAAGGAGCATATGTTGTTTATTTAATTCTTTTTATAAAGAACATGTGGTGCATTAAGATTTAAACAGTAACGAGTGTATGAATGTGTAATGGAAATGACAAAAATATGTTAAAAGTAGCTGATGTGATGTTTTAAGAAATCAGAATCTTAATTAGTAAGTTAAAAAGCAAATTTTTCTGTTAATTCCAAATGAGTAAACACATTAAGAATTTCATGTCAGGTGGGGGGGACTTTCACTTTTAGTTTTTTTTGTTCTAGTTTATTTGTGGTATCCCCCTATGAAATGAAGAAAAAAAAAAAGCAGTAATATTTATAATCTTTTCACTTATTTGTTTTTTAGATATGCAAAATTATGATTTGAATACAGTTTTCAGGGTTAAAATGAAATTTGACCCAAGGCACTGGTATCCATTTTGGGAGTGAAAGGGTTAAATACAATACAATTACAGAATTATTCTCCATTTATGTGAACTAAAAAAGAAGAAAAAAATTGTAGCTGAAATAAATTTGATAAACTAGTTTAATTTGTCAAATTTAAAATTTATTTCTACTTCATTTTGACATTCTATGTTGATGAGTTTTTACTTCTCTTGATTTTAGTGACAATGCTCTTGGCGATATTATCTTCCAAGCAGAACAAGTGTAATATATATATATATATATATATATATATATATATATATATATATATAAGGGTTCGCTGAAAAGTTCATAAATCGGTTAAGATATTCACATGGAATGTGACCAAATGAGTTTTATTTTTCGACAGTCCCTCTTGTAAGTTATGCACTTCTAGTGTTGCTGAGCTTGGATCCCATTAGTCAAAAAAGCCATCAATAGCTGATATGGCATTGTAATATGAATTTTTCAACTACCTTCATGTTTATATTATAATAATCCAATTTTAGTAGACATGCACCTATATTGCAGTGCATTTTATATATGATATATATATATATAAACTAGGATTTTTAAAAAAAATCAAGTAGTTTTTTAAACTGCAGTTTTGGCAAAATATGCATTTTAAAGATTTTTTTTGATAATTTTATTTTATTTTTTTAAAATCTAACTTATACTTTCTCTTTTTTTTAAAAAATCCTGCTCCTGATTAGTTTGATTTAACCAAACATGTTGATTATATATGGATTATTATTTAATGTATAATTAATTTTAACTTGTTTATTGAATGGAATTTGATAAACTTGTTTACATAAAACATTGTCAGCTTTTTGACAACCTATAAACCTAAAATATAAAATGAATATAAAAGGTCATTTTAAAAATGACCTAAGACCCCCCCCCAGTATTATCCCTTTAAATCATGCCCTTTCAGTGGGGCTTAAAATATGCTGACTGTATCTTCTGCAGAGGAATAACTCTCACCCCTAAAAAAAAAAAAGGGTGCCCTGGTATGATACCAAACTATGGTGGTGGTGGTGGTGGCGGGGGATAATGTAATGGCCAAAATGCTGGACTTCAGCCTTGAAGTAAGCGAGTTTGATTCTGATTGTGCTATTCACTTTTGGACTAATACCCTTGGGAAAGGCATGAACCCCTTTATCCCCATCCCCCAGGTTAAATACTATCATTATTGCTGTTGTATAAAGATGGCTTTGGTATTTAATAACCTACAAAGAAACCCAAATTAAACTGCATCTGCTGGTGAGGCTCCAAATTTGTGAGTGTGAGGTACCTCTTTATTGTCATTACTCCCAGGTCCACTCTGATCTATAGTGGTAGCACCTGTTACGTCTCTAGTATGAGTTGACTAGATCTGTTTAAAAATTATTCATATTCAATTGAAATATGAGGGAAGGACAAAGCAGGAACTCTTAAATAACTGCATAAAAATGTAAATCTAAACATACAATGAATGCAATTCCTTCACGTATTGGCATAAAATAACTTTAGTTTGGTTGACACGCCGTTAAAATTATTTTCTTCGCTTAGATTATTTTTTGATTATATAAATACTATGACTTTTTTTTTTCTTTTCTTTTACTTTCAGTGAAAAATTTTAGACTTGGTTTCATGTATTCTAAATATGTTTCAGAAAATTTTACCTACTATGAAATTTAAAGGAAAAAAGGTTGAGCTAAGCATTCTGAGAGGGAAATATTTTATTCTAAAAATTGACAAGTTTTGTATTATTTAATCCATCTGTGGTGAAGACTGAAAATATTTTTTGATTATAGAGCATTTAATAGTATTCATCAGTGGTATGTAGGATTACATGAGTATTTATAAGTGACTATAAAAGTGAATTTATCCCTCCATTACTAGGGGTAGTGTCACTTGTTTTGAAGAAGCTACTGATGTATCAGTATTTTATTTTTTATATATATATATATATATATATATATATATATATCAATCATTAAACATAATAGACATTTTATGTCTACATATTTTCTTCTGGATCCGTTTGAATTCCTGTATTACTTTTATCGTCTTCGGGGTGAATTGACCTTATCTTGTATATCCTTCCTTGTGGAAGGATTGCATAAGTACATGCTGATGGCCCAAAGTCGGGTAGAAAGGACTAGGGATACATACAACTATGGACAATACCTAAATCAATTCCCTCCGAATACGATAAAAGTAATACGGGAATTCAAACGGATCCAGAAGAAAATATGTAGACATAAAATGACTATTATGTTTAATGAAATTTGTATCAACGAAGAAATGCTGCATATATATAAATATATATATATATATAGAGAGAGAGTTAATAAAGGATTGTAATCTGACAATATGTAGAAAAACTGATAACAACGATCCAAGTGGAAGGAATGATTTATTGAGAGGTCGACACTATAGCATTTCGGTTCTGCTGAACCGTCATCAGGACTATGAGGGGTGTTATTAACAATTTTAAGTTAACGATGGATGTTTAGGAATGTGAAATACAAAAACCTAGAAAATATGTATAAAAAGTTGGCCGTTTAACTGGCGAATTAGCACAACTATGCACAGATACTACTCTGATTTTTGGCACAAATTCTTATCCATAGTTAATTAATCGTGTTATCTTGAAGGGGGACCCCCCACCTTTTTTTTCTTAAGTCATTGTAGCTAAATTGTTAAAGAAAATCAGTTTTGGATGATCTTTTTATTGTTTTACTAGTACCATCATTTAATTTAATAATTTAAAGAATTATGCCCATATTTTACAAGATATTCTTCTTTGGTCCCGGGTTACAGTGATTGGACGCGAATATCCTGGTAGAGCCCATTCTTCTCCAGGTTTATAACGGGTTTGAATTCAGTTTTCTTCCCAGACCTGTCACCAAACCAAAGTTAAAAAGCCTAGTCTGCCCTACTATTTATCTAAAACTGGAGGTAGAATAGTCATTCACACCTTTCTCAAGAGTATTAGCACAGAAATTAAAATAGTCTCCTACAGGATTTGAACCTAGTGATAACTGTTAAGCCATGAACACGTCTTTATTGTATAAAAGAAGACATATTGGATGATTCATTTTATTTAATAGAATAGAAGGGTTTGTGAAGTGTCTATTATTTTCAACGTTTTTAATTGTTAACTTTCTACATAGAAGCACTCCTTCAACTTTGAATTGGATCCTTCACTTCTAGAAATGAGAATAACATTTTTATTCTATAAGCTTTATCCCAAGCAGTGGTAAAAAAACAAAACAAGTTATAGCCAGCATATAAAATAAAGGTTCCTATTGAATATTATCTATAAATGTTAACACGTGTGACTGGGACACCTGAAGAAGACTGAAAATACCCATTGACTGAAATGTGTAAATGAAATATCTTTCTGTAAAGTGGATAATCACTTTTAGTCTCCTCTTAACCTTAATCTTTTTCTTTTAGTGTGTAAAAATAAAACCTTAAAAGTCAGTGGTTTTGAAGAGAACAGTATTGAACTGGTTGTGCTTATTGGCCAACAACCACTTTGTATGCCTCTCTCTCTCGGGAGGGGGCTTCATATATGGTAATACTAATAGCACAAAGAATTTTTGATAGAATTAAACTTTAAACAATTTTAGGGGTGTATTGAAAACATTTTAAAAATCAGTCTTCCCTGTCAATTTTATGGATAAAATAAATCCTCAGATTGACGGTGGTGGTGGTGGTGGGTCTGTAATCATAATTATGAACTTTTTTTTTTTCTTTTCTTTTTTTTTTCTTTTTTTTTTTCTTTTCTTTTTTTTTTAAATCTTAAAATAGGCATAGAAACATCTTTCCCCCTGTCAGCAGGGCTTAGAATATGCTGGCTCCCTCTCCTGCAGAGAGGTAATTCTCACCGACCGTCTTAGGTATGACATTAAACTGCATCTGATGATGAGGCTCCAATTCTGGAGAGTGTGGAGTACCCTTTCATTGTCATTACTCCCAGTTCCATTTTGACCCGGAGTGTTAGTACCTTTTAAAGTCCTGCTTATTGGGTCAAATAGATCTGTTTAAAAAATTATTCATATTCAATAGGACCATCTGTACCCCCTCCAAAAAAAAAAAAAAAAATACATAAAAAAAATGTAGATATGATTGTACAATGAATGTGATTTCCTAATCTCTATCTATAAAATAACCCTAGTTGGGTTGACATGAAACTAAATCTATTTAATAATTATTGAAAATGATATTAAAATTCAAGAATTGATTGTTGTTTTTTTTGTTTTTTTTTTCCTTGATTATATGTAAAACCTTCTCTAAGCTATATAAAGAATATTTCAAACAAAATATCTACAATTCTATATTGTTTTCTCAGATTTTCATGTAAAAGTTTTCTCTAATCTTATTAATGGTGTGTGAACTTTAAAATTAAAATTTGTATGAGTTTATGAATGTTTTTCTTGGGTATCAAAGAAATTTTTAAAATCCTGTGTTTATACCTACAACCTTTGTCAATTCTTCTGAATACAATTGCACTTTAAGATTTGAAAAAAAAAATCAATTAATATCAAAGTTTAAAATATTTTAATACTTCTAGAGAAAGTTTTTGAAAATTCATTTCAAAATAGAAAGTTAAGTTTCTGATTTTAAAGGAATATGTAAAAAAAAAAAAACTAAAAAAAAACAAATGACATTAATTAAAAAATTTATAAACTGAAAAATAAATTTTCATGCTATTTTAACAGTGAAAATTTAAAAAAAAAAAATTTTTTTTAAATTCCTCAACTTCAAAAATGTACATGAGGAATTGAACACCTCACTTATTTGAAAATTAATAAAAATGACTTTGACAATTTTATTTACTTAAAAAAAAAATTTAATTTTTTTTTTTTACTTTGTGAGTTAGGAAATGCACAATTTGAATCGCTATAACTGATTATTTAATATGTTGAAGAAATTTGTTTTTGGTTCAGTTTAATGGTATATCAACCATTGTAGATTATTTAATGGCAAATCCTCTTTATTAAATATATATATTAAATGTATATGATTTGTAAACATTTTGTTGATAACAAGCCTAAGCTCATTCTTTTGCACATAGTTAAATGGTTTCAAGTATTGCTATGTATCACTAACAATTCCATTAAAAATCAGTTATTTGTTTATACACTGTTAAAAGATCAAAGTTCTATTTGAAACAATTCAGTTTAGTGTAAGTCATTTGTTTGCACACAGGGAGTGTCCACTGAGGCCTGGGGTACTCGGCATTACCCAAAGCTCCAACATTACTGGAGCCTCACCAGCAGATTTAGTTTCATATGAAGGACACTCGTTGGTGGTGGTGGTGGGGAGTCCTTACCTCTCTGCAGAAATTCAGTCAGTGTATTCTACAGCCCCTGCCGACCTGTCCTGAAATTTCTGTGATAGGGATTACTGCAAGAAAATAGAGGCTGTGAATTTTATTCTCTTTATACTGTGTCCTTTAGCATTGGTAATACAACTGACCTACGTGAAAGAAAACTGTGGAAGGAAAAAAAAAGCCCTGAAGAGCACTGTTATAAAACCTATGGGGCAGTGATGCACTGTCCTTTTTGTGATAAGCTTGTTCAAAAAATGTTGAGTCCTAAACAAATCTTCACTGCTATAAACAGATAACCTATTAGTTAAACTTGAGTTTAGTTAATGGTCAATGATAGATGAACTGTATTACATATGGATCCATACAATATGAATCACATTTCTATATAGAGTGCATAACAGATGTTTTCCATGTCTTCTAACAAAGGCAAATGGAACTCATTTTCTCTCTTCTCTACAAAATCTTCTTCCTTCTATGACATTGTTCATTTCATTTCTTTCTCTCTCTCTCTCAAATGTCCATTCAGTGGGCTCCAACTAAATGTCACTGATTTACTTCCAACGGTCACCTCCCCTATTGCAAGTGGCCACTTACACAAAAATATGAAGCTGCACAACCTATTTGCTGTCGGTAAATGAGAATCATTATGATAGATGATAAACAAGATTACCACATATTAATTTAAATCTTAAGAATATAAACTGAATTTTTAAGAGAGTTAATTCTAGTTCCAAAAACTTTTCAAATATTAAGTGTTTACTTCCAAAATGATATAATTAAAAAATAAAAAGCAGAACAGCTGATAAAATTTAATATTTGCAGTTTTTGATGTTGACATATACTTTTCAAGGAAAAGTAATCTTGTTTTAATTTTGATGCTGTTTCTTAAACCTTTAGAAAGTTTTGATACTGCATGACTTGTTGAAGATCTGTTCATTTGCAAATATATTGGTCATTTTACTCTTTTGAGAATTCTATTCCTATTTTGCAGGAAAAGAGAAAACTTACCCTGTTTTAAATAGTGTATTAATTAATAGTATTCTCGAATAACTTTATAGACCCAGTTGATTGGGCTAAAAGAGTACACCAACTGCATCTCTGCAGAAGAGTCAACTCCCCCCACCCCAACAAGTGTCCCTGATATGTCACTAAACAATCTGATGGTGAGGCTCTGGTAATGAAGCTTTGGGGAATGCAGAGTACCCCCTTATTACCATTGGCCCGGAGTGATTGAACCTGATAGGGTCCTATCTATGGGTCAAATAGAACTGTTTGACATTTAAACTGTGTGCGAACGAATGACTTTGACTAAATTAAATTGTTTGAAATAGAACTGATTATTTAACTGTGTGTAAACAAACAACTGATGTTCAATTGAATTGTTAGTGATACAAAGCAGTACTTGGAATCATTTAACTGTGTGCAAAAGAGTGGGGAGTTCTCTGGCTTTTCAGGAATATAACTTCTATATAAAATGAGGCATAATAGTTACATTTTGACATGTCCTTAATTTAATAAGCATTAAGTCTATCAATAAAAACTTTTAAAAATTTCTTGATGACTGCAGATGAGTTTTCTTTTATTCAGTATGTTAAATTATTTGAGTTAAATAGAACCTCAGTTATCTTTTTGCTGGTAAGTGTAGTTTGTTTTATCTGGAGTTATGCACTTATTTGTTTGAAGCAATTTTTTAATGGAATCTGTAAAAAGATTCCAGTCTCATAAAAATGCTTTCCTTTTATTGCTGAATTTGATGAATGTGTACCAAGACAAATCAACCATCCCTTAACTGCTATGCTCGGTATGTCCAATAATTTTTCACTAGAAAATTGACACTGTTTTAAAAACATTAAAATGTTCGTTTACCTTTGTTGGGGGGGGGAGATTTTTTTTTTGCTTCGTGTGTGTGTCTCTGTCTCTCTCTCTCACACACACACATAATGTATTACTACACACACACACACACACACACACACACACACACACACACACACACACACACGATGTTTACTTTGATATATTAGATTTATTTTGAAAACCTACCTTACTATCTTCTTGGCAAGGCGTACAATATGCTAATTATATGCCTGAAAAAGGAGTAAGACCCCCCCCCAAGTGCCTTTGGTATGGCACTAAACTGCATCTGGTGGTAAGACTCTAGTTCTGGAGCTCTGGGAGTGTAGATTACAACCTTCATTGCCATTACTCCCATGTCCAGTCTGATCCAGAGTGGTAGTATCTGTTAGTGTCCCATCTATGGGGTCAAATAGATCTGTTCAAAAATTATTTGTATTTAATAGGAATACTTGATATCATATGAGTGCAAGAAACTTCAGATACTACACAAAATATTTAAGTGTACTCAATTCCCTAACCTCTAAGCATAAAATAATTCTGATAGTTAAACATGCCATTAAAAGCAATCAAAATCTACCTTAAAATTGAAATGTATTAAGCAAATATATTTCGGTCGTCTGATTTTAAACTTCTTTTTCTTTGAGCTTTTCTCTTTAGGATTGATGACTGAGAACATTAGATTATTTTTAATATTTTCAAGATATCTATATACTTTACTCCTTTGGAAATTATACGGGGTATTTAAGAAAAATTGACATTATTTTGTAATTTAATAACTTGGATAGTTTTGTTTAAATGATCTCAAATTTTTACAGCATGTATAAAAACAATTCTGTTCATGTTTTTCCTTTTCAGCTATAGAAATGCTATTCACTGTAAAAGAAAAAGTGTTCAAATGTAGAATTTTGAAATCTTTCTACATTTGCTGATAAATCTGAGATCATTTGAACAAAGATTGCTCAAGTTATTAGATTGTAAAATAATATCAATTTTTCTGAAATACACTTTATATATTTTTTTTTTTATACTTAATTGTATTTATTTTTAAAGATCACTTGATGTTTGTTTGCTTTTTAATTACCTGATGGATCTGTGACATTATAAAGAAAACTGATTCATACTTATGGAAAGCTCAAATTACTTGTTGCTCAGATATCACTCTCCTTCTCTCTCCCTGTCTCCTTCTCTCTCTCTCTCTCCCTGTCTCCTTCTCTCTCTCTCTCTCTCTCTCTCTGTCTCCTTCTCTCTCTCTCTCTCCCTGTCTCCTTCTCTCTCTCTCTCCCTGTCTCCTCCTTCTCTCTCTCTCTCCCTGTCTCCTCCTTCTCTCTCTCTCTCCCTGTCTCCTTCTCTCTCTCTCTCTCCCTGTCTCCTTCTCTCTCTCTCTCCCTGTCTCCTTCTCTCTCTCTCTCCCTGTCTCCTTCTCTCTCTCTCTCCCTGTCTCCTTCTCTCTCTCTCTCCCTGTCTCCTTCTCTCTCTCTCTCCCTGTCTCCTTCTCTCTCTCTCTCCCTGTCTCCCTCTCTCTCTTCTCTCTCTCTTCTCTCTCTCTCTCTCTCTCTCTCTCTCTCTCTCTCTCTCTCAAATAATTATTAGATTACAAAACATTATCAGTTTTCTTTTTAAACACCCTGTATTTTGCGTTTATAAATAATTTTTGCTAGTTAAGATGACTAAGTGAAGCCAAGCTTGTTACAGTTGATGGTAAGGTTTTTCTAAAAAATTCAAAACAGATAGGATCAGTCAAAAATGGAATAATTCTACTTGTAAAATATATAAAGAAATGTAGCTTAGTAGTTTTAGTATTCTAAAGTGAAGTAGTACTACATGTGACATTTTATTTCTTGTAAGTTAATCTATGGCACTGTCTGCTGAATCTCTTTTGCTTTCTGTTCTTGTTTAAGCAAATACATATTGCCTAGAATAAACAGATTAAATCATTCCATTGTTAATAAAGCTAAAAGCTATTCACTGTATATCCAGTCAGTGTATGACACCAAAATTGCTTTTCCATGCTCTACATGCAATAAAGGGCGGAGGAGGAGCCTTCCCAGGGTTCCACTTTACTTTTCATTTCTTTCTATAACTGGATTGTTTACTGATCAATAAAACACAGTATGCAACCCACACGACTGACTATTGAAATAAACATGTTGATTGGTTGGTACGAGCCTACCTACTTATAACTATCAGAATAGTCATTGCATTGACTGTTCTTTTCTCTAATCTTTCTCTTCTTTCCCCTCAGTACAAGTAGGAAATGAGTTTTTAGCCGAGTTCTGTTAAGGGAATTCTGGTCAAAAGTTCTCTTGGTTAATCCACATAATTCTACTGTAATGAACCATTTCTTTCAATACAATTTGATTTCGTTCTTAATACAGGAATGGATATTTCTATAGTTTATTGCCTTGAACTGTTTTGAAGTCAATTCTTGTGGTTGAGAAGATGCTTCAGAGTATCACCTTGTCTGTAGGGCTTAGAATGTGCTGACTGCATCTTCTGCAGAGGGTGTCTTGGGCATGACACTTAATTGTATGATGTCCCCCCCCCTCCGTGTTGAAGCTACAGTTCTGAAGCCCTGGGGAGTGTGTCGAGTGCCTCTTGCCATTACTCTTAGATGCATTCTCATCCGAAGTAGTAGTACCTGTTAGGGTTTCATTTCTGTATCAAACGGATCTGTTTAACGGTGTGTAATTAAAATAAATAAATAAATAAATAAAATTACTCTTAAGAAACAACTACACAACATAAATGTGCAATACATACTATCACCTAACCTCTTAGCATGAAATAACTCAATACAAGTTGACATGCCATCAAAATCAATCTATCATTTTGTATTATGCTAATACAATGAAAATGTTTTGGTAACATACAAAAAATCAGATTTTTCTTAGGACTTTTTTTTTTTCCTGGATAGAATTCAAGAATAAATTTTGCCTAGATTTTTTTTTTAAATCACAATCTAGTAATAGATGTCTTTCTCTAAAAGATGATCCCTAATTTTTAGCCACTAAAATATTCTTTATTCAATACAAAATATCTATGCCTGCTATTTAGGATCTTTTTGCATATAAAGCCCCAAATTTTAAGAGTTCTTTTATTTCAATGCTTACTTTCTATGATTCTTTTTAATTTTCTAACTTTGTGTTTTTATTTTGTCTTCAATATGTATATCTAAATTATTTTTCAGAGTCTTTCTTTTCTCAAATTTTCTCATCTAGCTGGGATGTGACCTCCAATTTTGAGAGAGGTAACAGAAAAATCACTGTGCACATGTATCAGTAACACTAAATGTTTTGCTATTGTTTGAATGTTGCATTTGAAGGGGGATTTAAAAAAAGAAAAGGAAAAAAAAACTTGTAGTTTTTATATATAAATAACAAATAGGAAATAATTTCAACCAAAGTTCAAGGTACATTGCTGCATATTTATTTTGGACTTGATATTGTCATTTTTGGATGACTATTTTTCTCTGTCAAAGTAAATGTAACCCGCCCATAAATGTTAATTTGTACTGACTTTTGACAAAATTTATTAAAACCAGACAAAAGTATAATATTTATAAATTTGTGAAAATTTTTCTGGATTATTTGGTCTTTTTTTTCTCATCTATTGTGCAACTTTCTGAGACCTTTTGCAGTTGGATATTAAAGGAGTATCAGTTGGCCTTGGACAACTGTTAACACATCCAAAGTTTCTATCTGGGGTATGGTGCAAACCCCCACCCTCATTTACCTAAAATTTAAGTCTTGGAAAGCTGCATGATATGAGTATTTAAAATCTTTGTTTTGGTACATTTTATAATATGATGCCATTTGAACATTGGCTTTTCACTAGTTTGTAGCCTAAAACATTCCCTCTTTGACCCTTTCCTTTCTGATTGTTTATATTTCAGTTCTAAATTCTAGGAGTGTGTACCAACATTTTAAATTTATTAATTAAGCAGACATGTCATTTAAAGTCATTCAATATGAATAAACCTAATAAAAATGAGGATGTTTTTCTATGCATATTTAAATATTTCATTGAGTTATTTATTTTCTAGTGCTACTTGTAAGATTATGTTGATAATGGTAAATAACTTGAAATACAAAAGAACTGTCTTAATCAAATTCTTACGAAAAAATTTTCGGGGGTGGGATGTGATGTTCTTATAAACAATGTTTCTATTTCAATGCAAACTCTTTACCACTGACATTCAGTGGGTAATTCTGATCTTGTTGATCTAACATTATGCAATGACAATTCTAGCTAGAGATTAAGCAAATTACTACCCGAGGCTATAAATTCCCACACTACCTGTTGGTGGGGCTTAGAATATGCTGTCTCCCTTGCAGAGAGATAATACCCCTTCCCAAAAAGAGGATGTCCTAAATAAGACACTAAAATACACTTGATGTTGAGGTTCCTGTTTTGTAACCCTAGGCAGTGTAGAGTACCTCTTCATTGCTATTACTCCCAGGTCTACTGTGTCTTGCAAGAATAGAAAAATTCTAAAAATGAGTTTTTATTTTATTTATTTTATTTTTATTTTTTTAAATTTAAAAAAAAAAAAAATCCTCTCCCCCGCCTCCAGTAAGATATTTATGAAATATAGATTTATAAGATTTTACGTTTTTATATGATAAAAATCTTTACATGACTTTCTGAAATATCGGCACTTAAAGTTTGAAAAACTAAACAAAATGCCCCTATTTTTCTGAAAATATTTGGACAACATTTTTTTGACAATCCTAATTTACAGCAAAAACTGTTAAAAGCTATGAAAAATGGAATGTGTATATAAAATTTGCTGGTAAATATTATGTTATCATTTAAAAAATGTAACTAATCATTTGAGCTTATTGTAACCATGATTACAAAACCCCAATGCTGTAAATGTTTCCATCTGAAAAATGCTTATAAAATCACTATAAACTGATAGTCCAGTCTTGTTAAATTATACATCAAACAAAAGGAAATAGTTTTATTTAAAAGTTTATCAATTTTGGTTATATGGGTATTATAATATATATGCATGCTATAACTAAATAAATCTTTGTAAACACAGATGGAACACATTGAAAATATAAATGTCCACTGTGTTTTTAGGGTGCCATCTATGGGTCAACTAGATTTGTTTAAAAATTATCTGTATTCCATGTAACTATGCAAAAAAAAAAAAACCAACAAACAAACCCCAAAAAACCCTCTTAAGCAGTTACACAAATGTAAATATGAATGTACAATGAACACTATTTCCTAACTTCTAGCAATAAAATAATCCTAAATAGGTTGACATGCTCTTAAAATCAATCACATATTAACACTCTAGTAAATGAAATGTTAGAAAAATAAAATATAAGCTTGGTGTCATTTTAGCAGCCCTCTTGAAGCACTTAATATTCTGCATAAAACTCTTGGCTTAATTAGAGTATTAGAAACTTTTTGGCAATCATTTCTTTTTTTTTTTTTTTTTTTGCTTATGATTAAAAAAAATCTCTACGCTCTTTGGAATTGATAATTTTCTTCCGTTTCTGATATCTCATTAATAAATTATTGCATTTTATTCTATTTCAGATCTTCCTTGGGAATTTGCATTTCAAGTGAAATTTTATCCTCCAGACCCTGCTCAACTCCAGGAAGATCTTACACGGTAATTAGAAATTTAAAAAAATTTTTCACTTGTAGGCAGTAAAAGAAAATTCTTGTACAGCGGACAAATATTTAAGAAGGGAAAAACAAAATGCTTTTGCATGTATTAAAGCAACCCTTCTGCTTGTAGACTGAATGTGACACAAGGTCAATTTTTAAGCAGAGTACTGTTGGTTTGAATTCATAGTTCTTTTTTTTTTCTTCTTTTTTCTTTTTCACTTGTTGCTTTACTAAGCCTAGAGAACCCATTCTGGCCCACTATTTACCCATATTTGGTGGGCGAGACGTGATTGATTAATGCCTTTCTTAAAGATATTAACACAAAGTGAAAGGCAAACAGTTTCATCCAGGATTTGAACTCTGATTACTGATTGCATTTCCTATTTCTATAACCGTTATACTAAGTGCTCCTCCTGCATGTATTAGTATAAGAAAGAAAAAAAAATTATTTAATAAACAGGTGGCATTTAACAGATAAAATGGTTTAATAAATTACAGCAGATACATATTAGAAGGCATGTTTAACATAATGGCTATCATTATTGGAAATGGATTTGGTGACTTGGGTTCAAATCCAAGACAAAGCTGTTAGTTTCACTTCATGTTCATGCCCTTGAGAAAGGTATAAGTCCATCTGTTCTAAGTTCTCAAGCCTTATTTTTTATTCTTAAACTACCATGATTATAAAAATGTTTTAATTATTATATTATAGAATATATTTATATTTTTTATTTTGATATATATTAATTTTTCATTTATCTATTAACTAAATTATGAGTAGGCTTGAGGGGAGTACTTGAATACTAAGAAAAATCTCACCTGAATAGATTTCTATTTGCAAGCATTGATTATGTTCAAGACAATGGGAATTCAGAAAGAGGTTCTTTTTTTTATTTGTAAAATAAAAAGAAATGCTGTTGAAAACTGGGCTTATTGAGACATTGTTATCTCCCCTACCTTGCCAGATTAGATCTAAAAAAAGCAAAATCTTTTGCTTCTATATAGATGAAGATTAATCTCTGATTTAGTAGTATTAAATAGCAGAACATTTCAGCTTGTCCTCATCTCAAATGACAAGTGTAAGATCTGATTGTTTTCTTTTTTACTTGGTTATTATGTTATTGCATTTTCATGTTCACTTATCATGTGGGCTCACAAAAATGTCAACATACATGAAATTGGTGCTTTATTTTTAGGTTTTAATGTGGGTCTTTAAAATAGGTTTTTCCAATAATAGAAGTGATCCCATGTAATATAATTGGTGGAAGTGTAGGGCACTTAGTGACAGTCTCACTACAACAATAATGGTCAACTAAGCTGACTTTAGTGACTTAAATTGTAATGCTTGTATGGTCTAAAAGTTACCAATGACAAATTCACTGAAAAGGAAAAGGTCACATGTGGTCTTAGTAAGCAACTTTGAACTTCAGTCACACTATTAAAATTGATTTTGGTCTAATACCCTTGGGAAAGGCATGAACTTCCTTATTCCTCAGTTATCGGTTAAATAGTACCTCTACTGTTCTTCTTCAAGGATGGCTTTGGTAGTATTAAGTAACTTAAACTAAGAAACCAAACCAAATCGGATGTTGAAAAAATACCATTTTATTAGTTCTTTTTCTTTCTCTTTCTCTCTCTAGACAGGTCTCAAATTAGGGAGATGTAAATTTTTTTTTCTTTAGTCTATTGTTCCATGAATCATAGCCCACTCCCAAATGGGTGGGGAGTCACTAGCTCCAAATTTTATTACCTTGCTTGTTTCCAGTTGATCACCAATTGCCTAATTCTTAAAAATAACCAAATCTTGTGTTGACTGTTTTATGCACTTACCATGAGAGTTCTTGTGATTGACCCTTTGTTGTGGGTCAAACAGGTGGTCACAAAGTTCATTGGCTGGTGGCTACTACATTACCCCCACTCTTGAAGTATTATGTTTCTTATGCAATATAACCATTTCAACTTTTTTTCATAAGCTATACTTGCCTATAAAATCTTCATGATTATATACAGTATGGGACAAAAAAATAAAACAAAACAAAATTGAAGCTTTTTAAGCAAATTTTAATGAAACTTCAATGTCTTAGACACATATAGGAAGTGATTATTTTTCTTGATTATTGTTGTGAAAGTTTCCTTAGTTATAGTAAAAAGTCAATTCTCTAAAAAGAAAATTCTCAGAAATACAACCCCCCCCCAAACATTTCTTAGAATTTTCCATTCCTTTATGTGTTATTCTAATTTATGATTGGTCTTTTACTAATGGCGAATAAACAGTTATCTGAGTTTGAGAAAGATCAAATTGTGGCATACAATGAATGTTGATTGTCACTTCATGATTTTGCAAAGAAATTGAATCACCATTGCTCATCAATTGATATTTTCTTCAAAAATTTAAAGAAAACTGGTAATTATCAGGGGCAAGGAAGATTGTGTCTACAAGAGAAAAAAAATGCTCTGCATTGTTATAAACAACATCAGTTGTCATTGTCTTAACTCGAAACCATTTATTGGCTGCATTTAATAGTGATCTCCTTTTGCCCCCCCCCCTTTTTTTTTTACAGCCATAGTTTGGGGAAAAAAACTTAGAGGCTATAAAAATTAGGTAATTATTTTTCACTGATTTGTTCTATGAATAGCTTATGTAGGAGTTTAAAAGTTAATGATAAAATTAGAAAAAAATTTTTTTGTCTTATACTATAAGTTGTAATTAAGTGTATTAATTATATATTCCTTCCTTGGGCATCTGGTGTAAGTAGTGGGGTATCTGAATGTTATTCAAAGATTAGGCAACAAATGGTATATAACTTGAGGTTTTTTTTTTGCTTGGCATTTGATTGTCCTTTTTTTTAAGTTTTTTAATCAAACTTATATTTGCCCAGTCGGCTGGGGCTGTAGAATACACCGACTGCTTCTCTGCAGAGGGGTAAGACCCCCTCCCAACGAGTGTCCTGGATATGACACTAAACAATCAGATAGTGAAGTTCCAGCAATGCTGGAGCTTTGGGGAATGCGGAGTACCCCTTCATTACCATCGCTCCCTGGTCCACTCTGGCCCGGAGTGGTAGCACCTGATAAGGCCCTATCTATGGGTTAAATAGAACTAACAGCATTCTTATGCTAAACTGAATTGTTTGAGTAAACTGAATAGCTTAAAATAGAAATGTTTTTGACAATTAAACCGTACTTACATTTAAACTGCGTGCTTATGCTTAACTGAATTATTTGAAATAGAACTGTTTTTCGACATTAAAATTGTATTTACACTTAACTGAATTGTTACATATAACTTCTTGAATAGTTTGAAATAAATGTTTTTGACAATTAAACTGTACTTATGCTAAACTGAATTGTTTTAAAGAGAACAGATTATTTGCATAAAAATGGATTTGGTGTTAAATAACCTACAAAGGTTGATATGCCAAAAAAAACAAAAAACCAAACCATCAAACTTATATGCTCAACATGTGTATGAAATTATTTGATCATTAATCTTGTTCTTTATCTTTTCTTACAGATATATGCTGTGCCTTCAAATCAGGATTGACATTCTGAATGAAAAGTAAGTGATTACAATTTTTACTTTTTGCTTAAGCTTTGTCCAGTTGGCTGGAGGACTGTAGAATACACAGACTTCTTCTCTGCAGAGGAGTAAAATTCCCCCTGTCCCCAACAAGTGCCCTGGTGGCCCAGTTGATTAGGCTGTAGAATTCACAGACTGCTTCTATGCAGAGGGTAAGACCCCCACCCCCCATGAGTGTCCTAGATAGGACACTAAAGAATCTGATGGTGAGGTTCCAGTAATGCTGGAGCTTAGAGGAATGTGGAGTATCCTTTCATTGCCATCGCTCCCAGGTCTATTCTGGCCTGGAGTGGTAGCACCTGATAAGGTCATATCTATGAGTCAAGTAGAACTAAACTGTGTATTTATGCTAAACTGAATTGTTTGAAATAGGACTATTTTTGACATTTAACTGATTGTAAACAAAAACCATACTTTTACTAAACTGAAGCTTTTGAAATTTAATTCAATGTTAAATGACCCAAAAAGGGTTGATGCGCTGTGAAACAAAATGACCTACCAACCTTTGCTTAAGCCTATTTGAAAATATTTTAAACCTCTTTTTTATCAAATTGATTCTATTAAAAAAAAAAAAGACTGCCTTGTTGACAGCTTAGAATACTCTGTATCTTTTGCAGAGGGTTAAGAACCACCACCACCAAAAAAGAAAGAAAAGAAAGGGGTGTCCTGATAATGACCCACAATTGCATCTGATTGTGGGGCTCCAGTTATGAAGCTCTAGGGACTGTGGAGTACTTCTTCATTGCCATTATTATCAGGTTGATTCTGACATGGAATGGGTCCCATCTATTTGTCAAATAGATCTGATTAAAAATTATTAGTATTAGGTAGCAATACGGTATCAAGATTTCCTATCAATTATTTACATTAAGAATATTTACTTGAAGCTATAATTGTTAACTAAGGATTGTTATTAGTTACATTGAAACCATATAACTGTACAAACATGATTATTGTTGAATAGAAATAATCATTTGAAACCATATGATTATTAGTATTAGATAAGAATACTTGAAACCATACAACTAAATTATTTGTATTAGATTGAGATACTTGATATTTCTTAAGAAACAACTACACAAATTTAAAAATGAATATACAATGAACATGGTTCTCTAACTTCTTGGTATAAAATAACCCTATACATGTTTATATACTGTTAAAATCAATCTTGTTTTTATTTTAAAAAAAAAAAAAAATTTAAGTAATTTTCTAAACATAAAAAAAATTGTTTGCTTAGTTAATTGATAAGGATTTTGATTGGGTTCTTGATAATGAATTTTACAATTAAGCTTTATAGACTCTCATTGCTCTAGCTCTTGCCTGGTGTTTAATATTTGGACTAAGGCAAGAATTTTGAATATTCATTTAAATTTATTTTTTAAAGTAGTCTTTCCCAATTGAAAGTTTGGTACACCACAAACTTGCTATATCACATTTGGCCTTGTACCAGACCGTTTGGTAAATGTTTTCACTGATAGCCATGCTGCTAGTTAAATTGATATGGCTATTTTAAAAGTATTTACTTTATGTAGTGTGGCTAAAATTAGGACCCCCCCACCCAAGAATTTGACATTTTTGAGGGTTCAGGAATGAATTATTACTGTTTTATTTATCCATATGTTTGATTGTTGAAAAAGGAGGGAAAAAAAGAACAACTTTGATATCAAGATGCTTTAATGTCTAAGATGTTAAAATGTCTATGAAACCCTAATTCTGCCGCTTACTTAGATATTTCAAATAATGTTTTCTGATTTTATGACTGAACAAATTTGGCTTCTCTAAAGCCACATTGTCAGGGTTTTAGATAATCTTATCAAGGTGTACCAACAACACAGCTATTCTTAACTCTCTCTCTCTCACCATCCCTACCTATCAGCTATTGCTTTTGGTAGGTCCTCTAGATGTCATTAAATGTCCACACAGAGCTAGTAAATGTAAGTTTTTACTGTTCAGCCAATGCTTATGAGTTGACATTAATATCACGAGTTCAACCCTTTCTGGTTTTCTGGGGGCCACTTGTTAGTCCCATCTATGGATCAAATAGACTTTTTTTTCTTTCTTCAATAGTAGGATCACATGGGGAGGAAAAAACAATTCTAAAGAAACTACTGAAATAAAAATGTAGATACAAACATACAATAAATGTAATTCCTTAAGCTCTAGGCATTAAACAATCCTAGATGGACTGACATGATATTGATATTGGTCAATTTTGAATCCAACAGATTTGAGTTGATCTCATTTGTTCTATGGTTACTTGGTGCTTAAAAAAGAAGTCTCATTTGGAAAGAATTTATTTAGGTTGCCATAATGATAAACTGAAAACTCTACAATCTGTATAATTTCTAATGAAACACCAACTGTAACGTTAAAATATTATTTTTAACTGTTATTGTCTACAGAGGTATTTTTTGTAATGAATTTCTTTTTTATTTATATAAGTGGTGCATTCAATAAGTTTCCAGACTTTTTTGTACAGGCATTTAAAATTGTCGTAGACTCTTGAAAATTCAGTATGTTATTGCTGATGATATTTACCCAACCCCTTCACTTGGGCAGGATATGACACAAGGTCAATTTTTTAAGCGGAGTTTAACAGGTTTGAATTCAGAGTTTTCCTTCTCCTAGACTAGTTGCCTCACCAAGGCTGAAGAACCTAGCCTGTTCTACTATTTTCCCATAGCTGGAGGGAGAATAATTGGATTCATACCATTCCCAAGGGTATTAGTGCAATGTAAAATGCATTCAGTCCAGGATTTGAACTCGTGTCGCCGTGTCCAATTCCTGCGACGATAACCATTATACCACGGGCACCTCCCGTATGTTATTGCTGATGACTGACCAATTTTTATGATTTCAGCTTCAAATGAACTGCTACAGCAGCAATTGGAATACACCCTACTAAAGCCTGACTGTCACAGCTGGTGAATTTCAAAAATGCAATCTGAACGTGAGGACACTTTAGAAGAACAATATGCAATAAAATTCTGTTTTAAACTTGGAAAAAATGCCACAGAAATGTATGGAATGCTTCAGACTGCTTTTCGACTATCTTGCATGAATTGAACATCAGTTTTTGAGTGGCATAAGAGATTCAAGGAATGCAGGGAGTCTGTGAGGGATGATGAGAGGTGTGGGAGGAGTAAGGAAGTCAATACACCAGAGTTGATTGGCCAAAGGGTTAGGGTTACTATGTTGAGGTTTTAAGGAAGTTTAGGAAGAGATTCCATCAGAAGAGGCCAGCACTCTTCAAATTGGGTCAGTGGCATTTCCACCAGGACAATGCATAAGTCCACAACTTGAGCAAGATGGGCATCAAGACAGTTCCTCACCCTTCCTATAGTCCAGACCTTGGTCCCTGTGACTTTGGTTATTTCCTATGCTCAGAGGCTGTCGTTATGAGACAATTTAGGAGATGAAAGAGGCTGTGATGAAGGTCATTGACACGCTCACACAAGAAGACGTCCATGGAGCCTTCCAGAAGTTGTTGGAATGGTACAACAAGTGCATTGCAGCCGGAGGAGATTACTTCAAAGGGGACTAGAGTTTCATGTGTGTACTATCAATAAAAGTGTCCACACGAAAAAAGTCTGGAAACTTATTTAATGAGCCTTGTATTTTGTAGACTCATTTGCTGAAAGTTACTTTTAAAAAAAGCTCCTGAATAAAATTTAGAAAAAAATAAAATTATACATAAAAAAAGACATACTTACATACATACTTATATAACACGCACACACACCCTACCTACCTATAAACATTAATGGGTATGTCCCATTTCTCATAAATGCACTTGCCTAGTCGTCTGGGGCTGTAGAATACACAGACTGTAAGTCTGCAGAGAGTAAGAAACCCCCACCAATTGGGTATCCTGGATATGACATTAAACAATCTGATGATGAGGTTCTAGTGATACTGGAGCTTTGGGGAATGTGGAGTACCCCTTCATTGCCATTGCTCCCGGGTCCACTCTGGCCCAGAATGGTGGCACCTGATAGGGTCCTCTCTATGGGTTGAATAGAACTAATGGCATACTTATGCTAAACTGAATTGTTTAAATTAGAACTGTTTGACTAAACTGAATAGCTTGAAATAGAAATGTTTTTGACAGTCAAACTGTACTTACATTTAAACTGCATATTTATGCTAAACTGAATTGTTTGAAATAGAACCATTTTCATAAAAATGGATTTGGCGTTAAATAACCTGCAAATGCCATAAAACCCAACCAACCAATCATAAATACACGTTGGACACTATAGTGAGAGAGGGGAAACATACTAAGTAGTAACCACGATTATTGTATTTTGTTAATGCTATAAATATTTCCATTTCATTTCCAACCTCCGTTTTAGTTATTCCTCATTCAGTAACCTTTTGTTAGGTTAAGTGAAATGATATCTATACTCCATTATTTTATTTTCAGACTCCCCTGTTCTTTTGTGACCCATGCCCTGCTGGGTTCTTACACAGTCCAGTCAGAACTTGGTGATTATGATTCTACAGAACATGGCCAGGGTATTGACTACATTAAAGAATTCAAGTTTGCACCCAACCAAGATGCAGAATTGTTACAGAATATTGCAACTTTACACAGGCAGCACAAGTAAGTGGTTGTTTTGTCATTTTATGAGCATCAATTAAATTTTTTTTCTCATTATTTTGGAGTCACTTGTTTTCTGTAATTCTTGTATTTTTGTTTTTCTTCAGATAAAGAATTTAGTATTTGCAACTTTTCATATGTTTGAGAATTATATTTAATAAGTAGGTAGAATATGCTGACTGTTTTCCTTGCAAAGGGTACCTTACTCGTCCTGCATATGACTCTAAATTGCATCTGAAGGTGAGGCTTTAGTTTTGGAGATGGCCATTACTCCCAGGTTCACTCTAACCCAGAGTGGTAGTATCAGTTAGGATCATTATTCATATTTGCATCAACTACATGAAATAGATGTAATTCTGACTTCTAAGTATAGAATAACCCTTAATAGGTTGACATACCATTAAAATCAATCCATCAATAAGTTGTTAACTCAAATATCTGAAGCCAGTTGATTGGGGTTGTAGAATACACTGACTGTATCTCTGCAGAGGAGTAAGAACACCCCACCCAAACGAGTGTCCTGATATGACATTAAATAATCTAATGTTGGGGCTCCAGTAATGCTGGAAATTTGGGGAATGTGGAGTACCTTTACATGGCCATCACTCCCAGGTCCACTATGGCCATGTGTGGTAGCACCTGACAGGGTCCTATCTATAGGTCAAATAGAACTGTTTGACATTTAAACTGAGTGAAAACAAATGAATTATCCTAAATTGAATTGTTAGAAATAAGTTTGATCATTTAACTATGTAAACTAATGACTGATGTTTTGTTTGTGTTACATAGCAATACTTGCAACTATTTAACTTTGTTACCTTTATGCTAAATTGAATTGTTAGAAATAAAACTGTTTGATTATTTAACTGTGTATATCTACAAAATAAGTTTACAAATCTTATATTTAATATATTTGTAAAAACAGGATTTGGCATTGAATAATCAACAATGGTTAATAAGCCATAAAACCAAACCAATCAAATATCTGAAAATGACCGGCTCATTGGCCTAGTGGGTAGAGTGTTCGCCAATAGGCCGGAAGACCTGGGTTCAATCCCAGGTCGCGTCATACCAAAGACTTTAAAAATAGTACTTGATACCTCCTTGCTTAATACTCAGCGATATAAGGTACATATCGGGGTAAAGTAGAGCAATCTGAGCAAAGGAGTAGCACCCTCCCCTATACCTTGGTGTAGTAGCTATTGAAAAGGGAGCCTTCTGGTCACCAATTTTACTTTTACTATCTTGCTTGCAATTTTGAATAGAGAGGACTCTTTGTACTTAATAATAATGCTTTATAGTGTACAGTTTAAGCAAAATAAATATCTTGAGTATTAAAATGTATTTCTCCTTTTAGTTTTTCTAAATAAGATTAGTTGAGATTCACTTAATTATTATTACAGTCTTGATACAATGAAAAATAGAACTGTGCATATAGCAAAAAAGTTTACAAGAAAGTTTATATAAATTAAAATCTAAAACACACGGCCTATAAATGACTTTTCTACAGTAATAAATTTCATGACTAATATTTTCCTAAAACTTAGTATTTAATACCTCACCTCTGTCTATATTTATCCCAGAGAATTTAATATTTCAGTTGCTTTCACTTTCAAGATAAAAGGTGAAAATAATCAAATTTTATATACATTAAAAAAAAACATTTGATAAGAACATTATTGATTTCTACATTCACTTAAAGGCCTTTTTGTTGTGATGAAGTGACTAAGTTTATTGAAAATCAACTCAAAATAGAGCATGACTTTTTTTTGTTTCCTAATGTGATAGGTTATGTTTGACAACTCATATAGGCATGGGGAGGTGTACCTGAGATGACAATACACACAAATAGAAAATGTTTAAGAGTAGATTGTTTAATAAACAGAAATATTTCCTATTTCTTTAAATATAAAACTTTCAATTTTGCTTTTGTTTTACAATTTATTACATCTTACTCATGATATGAAATAAAATGGGGTGGGAGTATTAAAAGTTTAAATTGTACTAATTCACATATCCCACTTACTGTCGTAAGCATTTATTTTGAAGAAAGAAAAAAAAAGTAGCTGGTCAGCTGTATTCCAGATTAGAGTTTTTAACTGGTGAAAATTATGTCCTTACCTCATCTCACTTTTGGTTTTCTGTTCCTCTTCCCCTGGACATATAATGGCCCATGGAGTACTTGAGTTTATGACTCCTGCTTTAAAGGATTATACTTGATTTCAAACCAAGATTAAGAATTTATTGTGAGAGGACAAATATTTTTTAATTTTCCTAATGCACAATATTTTTGGGGAAGATTCATAAATGGCAATTGTTTATTAGAATAAATTCATTTGATAAACAGTAAAATCACTTAACAAAAGCCATTAAGACAAATTTTTATAGCCATCTACTAATTAATCAAACTTGTAATTGGCAAGCAGCATTATCATCAATGAAGTTGTGTCCATTGCTTATTTATATTTTTCTACTCTCTTTGGATTCTCTCTCTCTCTCTCTCCACATCTCCCCATTTCATTTGTAATGAAAGGTGTATTTTGGGTATAATCCAAGTTGGATTTGCCAACAATAACAATTCTAACACATTATCTCTTCTAAGGGCTATTCTTCAGTGCCAAGTTGTTGACCAGATTAAAAAGGTGAAGATGTTTTATATCATTGTAACAAAGTGTGTCACAGCCTTACTGTAGCAAAAAGGTTTCAGAAAATTATCACTAGCTGAAAACCCTCCCTACTTAACAAGATTTAAAACTTCTTTTCTATAGAAGGTCTAAATTGGGTCTATGATCATGGATTTAAATTACGCATTTATTTAGCCTACCTCAATGAAATATTTATTTTGATATTCTATAAACTAACTAAATGTTGGTGATACTGAGAATACACTGATTGTATCCCTTGCATAGAGGGTTGGAACTCCTTTACCACGACCCCTCAAAAATGTTCTGGGTATTGACACCAAATTGCAGCTGATGGTGAGGCTCAAGTTCTGGAATTCAGAGTACTCCTTCATTGTCATTACTTCTAGGTTGACTCTGGCCCAGAAAAGTAGTACCATTAGAAACCTTTAGGATTCCAGTTATGGGTCAAATAGAATTGTTTGAAAATGATTATTTGATAAATTACTTGATACCATGTAACTATGTTTCGTTTTATGACTAGTTACTTGAAGTTATAATTGCTTTCTAAGGCTTGTTATTTGAAACCATACAACTGTGTGCAAATTATTATTACTTTCATATTTACATTTTTTTTAATGTATAATGAATGTGATTTCTTAACCTTTAGGCATAAAATAACCCTAGAATGGATTGACATGTCATTAAAATCAATCATGTTCCCCACTTTATTGCAGTAATAAATATTGAGTATATTACAGAACTGTTTTTGTGAGTATTTATGTTAATGGCTGTTACTCTTCCTATCCATGTAAACACAATACAATTTTCTTGATTGTTTACATTAAAGGGAAAAAAATGTATACCTGATAAAGTTAATTGCATAGATGTTTCACTTAAGGCAACCAATCTTAAAGGACAACCTAAATTCAAATTGATAAAACAATGGTAAATCCATTTTCTATCTCTTGAACAGTTATGATAATTCAGTTTATTATGAAGAACCAAAATCCTCCAAATTGTAAAAACTAGTCTTTTTTTTTTTTTTTTTTTTTCCAATTTGGAAATTTATATCAAGCAGCCATTAATCCCAATGGAAAATTATGTTCCATCCATAGGATTTATAATTAATTATAAATAAATAAAATGAATAAATAGATTATAAATAACTGAATAAATAATTTGATAAGCAAATCAAATAAAGAGAAAACCTCTATGATTACTGTTTTGATATCGTCTTAGAGAAAATGGGTTTGAGTTGGCTTTTGATTTTTTTTTTTTTTTTTTTTTCCCTCTTGATAATTTTTTGATTCTGCCCCCATTTCATATCTTATATCTTATTTTCTCTCCCAAATCCAACCATATTCTTCTTTCTCACAAACTCATATTGTGAAAACTCGGTACCTTTTGATAATTAGTTTTAATATACTCACTGTACCAGCTAAGTAATTATTCAACAATATAGCTAGTTTAAACAAACCCTGTTGATAGGGCTTACAATACACTGTGATTGTATTCTCAGCAGAAGGATAACCCTCTATAAGAAGGTGTTTTTAAGTTTTCCTCTCTCTTCTCATACTAAGACACTAAATTGGGTACAAAATAACAAAGATTTTGTTTGTTTGGCAAACTGGGTTCTTTAATCTTGATTAGACAACTAGTCTTGAAGGAAAACTGAATTGAAACCGAGTTTCATCATTAAGATATGCCAGTAGCTCAGATTCCCTTGACTCTCTTATTTGTCCCTATCAGCCATTGGTGTTGGTAATTCTTTTAGATGGCATCCAGTGATAAATGTAGTTTTGTTGGTCTGTCAGCACTGGTTTGTGTCTATGTGTATAAGTCCACAGGAGACTATTGCTTATGAGTTTATCTTTACTTCTTCAGTGGTGACCAAAATGTCTTGTTCATTTTTTGTTGTTTACGTGATGGGAAGTAAGTGGCCATACAGCTGCTGTTTTGCACGGTGCTGCTTCCAGGATTTGTTGAAAACCACATTCAGCATCCTTGGGTATTTCTCATACTCTGCTTAAAAATTGACTTTGTCATATTCTGCCTGTAATGGAGGTATTGAAAAAATTCATAGGTCTCAGTCAAAAAAAGGTGGAGAGTACTGTAAACTAATCCATGTTGGTTTTTCCTTTTTCCTTTTTTCTTTTTCTTTTTTCTTTTTTCTTTTTCTTTTTTCTTTCTTTTTTCTTTTTCTTTTTCTTTTTTTCTTTCTTTTTCTTTTTCTTTCTTTCTTTTTCTTTCTTTCTTTTTCTTTCTTTTTTCTTTTTCTTTCTTTTTTCTTTCTTTTTTCTTTCTTTCTCTTTTTTTCTTTCTTTCTCTAGATAACCAAATGTTAAAATTTCCTGTTCTTTTTATCTCGCCAAGTGTTAAAATTTGTGGCCTTCACGCCTTCAGTATAACAAGATAATTTTTTCATAGGAGATAAGTGTTGCTTGATTGTTTTTGTCTAGTTTCTTATAAAGCATTTCTATTTAATCATTTTGTTCATCCCTGTTGGATTCATTTTCAAAACTTCCTTTTTTACTTTTCTCTTGTTAGAGTGGGAAATACATTTGGAGATCTCTTCTGCTTGTCAATGTTGCCTAGCCATTTCCCAGGAGAATCATTTATAGGATGGTGGATTTTAAAATATAGATCAGTTGATCTATTGGCTGGGCTTAGAATATGTTGATTGTATCCCCTGCAGAGGGGGTTAGATCCCCACATCTCCTTAAAAAAGGGTGGGTGGAGGTTCTTGAATATGACACCAAACTGCATCTGATGGTGAGGCTATATTTCTGGAGATTTGAGGGGTATACAGGACTTTTTTATTGCCATTACTTCCAGATTCACCTGACCCAAATTGGTAGTGTCTTTGAAAGGTCTGATCTCTGGGTCAAATAGACTTGTTTAAAAATCCTTTATCTCCAATAGGACTGGGCAAAAAAACCCTTAAGTAACTACGTAAAAAATGTAAATATAACTGTACAATGCACATAATTCCCTTATCTGTAGGCATAAGATAACCCTAGACAAGGAGACATTCCTTTAAAATTGATCAGGCTTTGAATATAGGCAATGCTAAACGGAATACACTGTGAAACGCATTCTCATTGAATGTATCAACCTGGCCTACATAAGAGAAACCTTTTACAGTGCACACGACTTTAGGAGATGCTTAAAAAAAAGTTGAAATGAATGTAATGTCATTCCTAAAAGCAGTGAATTTATATAAAAAAAATCTAAAGGAATTTTCTACAAGACCAAATTTCTTCTACAAGAAAATCTGATACCTTCGACAAGCTGTGCCCCCCCCCCCAAAAAAAAACAACTTTTTACTACCAGACAATTCCCTACAAACAAACTTTCAGCAAAACCAGATGCTTTCTACAAACTGTTTCCCGTCTAATATATTCCAACAGAACTGTGTTTCCCAACTTTTTTTTTTAACTTGATTCAGCATTAAATGGCTGAGGAGGTTGATATGCCATAAAACAAACAAATATAGATGGTTTTTATATAACTTTAGGTTTGTTGAGAGTAATGCTATCTATTAGAGGAATTCTGATATGGTTAAATGATTTTTAAGATGTGACTGTGAATTAGAGTATTGCTATAAATTGATTTGTATCTTTTGATAAAAATTCAAAGACTAATGAAATTTTCTAATGTTATTGAATGATTTTGTTTCGTTGTCCTGCAAACTAGTTCAACCAGAGCTCCTTTCTGCAATATAAATAGATTTTTTTCTCCTCGGTTTATTATAGCTTGCTGTAACAAAACATTCAGATGTGTTTGGCCAAAAGTAATGTTTTTGAAATAAGCACCTCGAAATAGAGAAAAAGTTAAAATCTCAAGATTTTTTTCTGTAGGCCAGTGTAATTGAATTCAATGTTCAATATGATAGAAACAGATAGCCATTTTCTCATAAACTAAATTTGGGAATTATAATTCAGTTAAGAAATTTTGCAATTATCAATCACAATTTTTGTGTAGGTTTTTTCATGCTCACACCCAAATAATTTGTTGTCTTTTTGACCTTAAATCTTAGTCAATGAAGGAAAAATAATATGCCATGGGTTTAAGCAAAATGTGTGTCATCCCACAGTTTGGAATCATCAGTCTTAATCATTGTAAACGCCCTCAGATCACATACGAAACAAAAGTTGGGCATTGGGGTTGGGTAATGTTAAAATAATCTAGAAAACTAGTAATTGTTGATAATGGAGTTAATAGTTGTTGCATTTTGTCTGATAGGATATTTTTATTTGTTAATGTGATGAGTTGTTGTCTTTTAAGTCAACATGATTTAAATGTCGGTGAATACTGAATTTGAAATTGTGTTTAGAATGGCTTTTGCAAGTGCCTTTCCAATCTTGTTTAACTCTTAATCTTGTTTTGTATACAAAACTAATTTGCTAGACATGATCTGCTCACCCATTGACTTTTAAAGTTAGCTTAGGAATTCTTATTTCTATATTAATAATTCAAAAGAGTTTGTTAGTCTGTCCTCAATAGATTGCCTTTTTGATGTATTTACCCAACCCTTCTGCAACGGGCAGAATGTGACACAAGGTCAATTTTCAAGCAGAGTAAAGCTGGTTTGAATTCAAAGTTTTTCCCAGCCTAATCAGCTGGGTCTGTAGGATACATCGATTGCTTCTCTGCAGAGGAGTATGATAGGGTCCTATCTGTGGGTCCAATAGAACAAATGATAGGGTCGTATCTGTGGGTCAAATAGAACTGTATAACTATTTTAAACAGAGTGCAAACAAATGACTTCTGCTTAATTGAATTGTTTGAAATAAAACTGATGATATAAGTATGTGTAAACAAATGACTGATGTTTAATTGAATTGTTAGTGGTACATAGGAATACATGGAACTATTTAACTTTGTTGACTTATGCTATATTGTATTGTTTCAAATAGAACCGTTTTTACATTTGATTGTGTAAACAAATGACTGATATTTAATTGAATTGTTAGTTAGACATAGCAATACTTATTTAACTGTATGGTGTGGAGGGAGGTCAGGATTTAAAAAAAAAAAATGCCAACAAAATGTTTACAATTCACACGCACACAATAGGATTTGGCATTAAATGACCTACAATGGTTAATATGCCATAAAACTAAACCAATCAAAGTTTTCTTTCTCCATAACTGGTTGTCTAACTAGAGTGAAAGAACCCAGTCTGTTTTATTTACCTATAAGTTGTGGTGGGGAGAGCAGATGGCTTGCTTTTTTTCCCCAAAAGCATTAGCACAAAGTGAAAAGCAAACTGTTTTGACCAGGATTTGAACTTTTTTTGCTCTCTCTCTCTCTGTCTGTCTCTTTTTTTGCTCTCTCTCTCTCTCTCTCTTTTTTTGCTCTCTCTCTGTCTGTCTCTTTTTTTTGCTCTCTCTGTCTCTTTTTTTGCTCTCTCTCTCTCTCTCTCTCTGTCTCTTTTTTTGCTCTCTCTCTCTCTCTCTCTGTGTCTCTTTTTTTGCTCTCTCTCTCTCTGTCTGTCTCTTTTTTTGCTCTCTCTCTCTGTCTCTTTTTTTGCTCTCTCTCCCTGTCTGTCTCTTTTTTGCACTGTCTGTCTCTGTCTGTCTCTTTTTTGTTCTCTCGCTCTCTTTTGCTCTCTCTCTGTATGTCCACTTTCGGGGAAGGTATTGAAAGCCCTTAAATATTATCCCTGCTGTTCTTCTATTAGGATGGGTTTGGCACTAAATAATCCACAAAGGTTGATATGCCATTAAACAAAGAAACCACAATATCATAACTGTGTGACTAAAAATGCAGATATTAATTTACAATGAATGCAATTCCCTAACTTCTAGGCATAGAATAATCTTTGACTGGTTGACACACTGTTAAAATCAATAAATGTATTATTCCTTCTAAGTAGTTTTTATTCAAGCTATTCTGGATCTAGCCACAATTTTCTTTTTATAATAATTCTTTTTCCGTCAGTGTCCAAAAACAAGTTTTTTACTTTTCAAAAAGATGACAAATATCAATTGTAACAAAGAGGAAAGTGTGAACAGTAGGACTCATATTCCCAATAAAATCCAGAATCTAAATTTTGGCTTTTGTATATTTTGCTGTTAGATTAACAGTAGATGCTAAACCATAATGTAGAAATGACTGTCATAGACAAATTTTCTGGGCTAATTCTATGCTAAAACTTGTAATACTTAGGAAGTCATTTAGTGCCCGAGACTGAGACATAATCTTTGTAGCAGAACAAATCTCTCTCACTTTCTCTTTGACAGTATAATAATATACATATTCTTGGCCTATTTCACATAGCCAACCTGAAATAAGTGAAAGAATTAGTGTGTAGAATATTAAATTGTTCAGATGGATATTCTTACGGATGACACTAAATAAAAGTATTTTTTCCTTTTTATAAACATCCATTTCAAGACTGTGAAACCAGTTTAATCAGATTAGCAGCAGATGCAACTTAGTGCAGAAAAAATGACTTCATTTATACATTTGTTCCTTTAAAGTAACATTCACAGTCACCTGGTGCAGAGAAGGATATATAACCTTTATTTGCATTATCTCTCTCTCTCTTTTTTTTTATGCGCTCTTTCTCTGTCTTGCTCTCTATTCCCCTCTCTCTGTCTTGCTCTCTATTCCCCTCTCTCTGTCTTGCTCTCTATTCCCCTCTCTCTGTCTTGCTCTCTATTCCCCCCTCTCTGTCTTGCTCTCTATTCCCCCCTCTCTGTCTTGCTCTCTATTCCCCCCTCTCTGTCTTGCTCTCTATCCCCCCCTCTCTGTCTTGCTCTCTATCCCCCCCTCTCTGTCTTGCTCTCTATTCCCCCCTCTCTGTCCTGCTCCCCCCATCAGTCTGTCTGTCGCTCTCTCTCTTTCTGTCTTGCTCTCTCTCTCTCTCTCTGTGTCTTGCTCTCTCTCTCTCTCTCTCTCTCTCTCTCTGTGTCTTTCTCTCTCTCTCTCTCTTTCTCTCTCTCTCTCTCACTCTCTCTGTGTCTTGCTCTCTCTCTTGCTCTCACTCTCTCTGTGTCTTGCTCTCTCTCTCTCACTCTCTCTGTGTCTTGCTCTCTCTCTCTCACTCTCTCTGTGTCTTGCTCTCTCTCTCTCTCACTCTCTCTGTGTCTTGCTCTCTCTCTCTCTCACTCTCTCTGTGTCTTGCTCTCTCTCTCTCTCACTCTCTCTGTGTCTTGCTCTCTCTCTCTCTCACTCTCTCTGTGTCTTGCTCTCTCTCTCTCTCACTCTCTCTGTGTCTTGCTCTCTCTCTCTCACTCTCTCTGTGTCTTGCTCTCTCTCTCTCACTCTCTCTGTGTCTTGCTCTCTCTCTCTCACTCTCTCTGTGTCTTGCTCTCTCTCTCTCACTCTCTCTGTGTCTTGCTCTCTCTCTCTCACTCTCTCTGTGTCTTGCTCTCTCTCTCTCACTCTCTCTGTGTCTTGCTCTCTCTCTCTCACTCTCTCTGTGTCTTGCTCTCTCTCTCTCACTCTCTCTGTGTCTTGCTCTCTCTCTCTCACTCTCTCTGTGTCTTGCTCTCTCTCTCTCACTCTCTCTGTGTCTTGCTCTCTCTCTCTCACTCTCTCTGTGTCTTGCTCTCTCTCTCTCACTCTCTCTGTGTCTTGCTCTCTCTCTCTCACTCTCTCTGTGTCTTGCTCTCTCTCTCTCACTCTCTCTGTGTCTTGCTCTCTCTCTCTCACTCTCTCTGTGTCTTGCTCTCTCTCTCTCACTCTCTGTGTCTTGCTCTCTCTCACTCTCTCTGTGTCTTGCTCTCTCTCTCTCTCTCTCTCTGTGTCTTGCTCTCTCTCTCTCTCTCACTCTCTCTCACTCTCTCTGTGTCTTGCTCTCTCTCTCTCTCACTCTCTCTGTGTCTTGCTCTCTCTCTCTCTCTCTCTCACTCTCTCTGTGTCTTTCTCTCTCTCTCTCTCTCTCTCTGTGTCTTGCTCTCTCTCTCTCTCTCACTCTCTCTGTGTCTTGCTCTCTCTCTCTCTCTCTCTGTGTCTTGCTCTCTCTCTCTCTCTCTCTCTCTCTCTCTGTGTCTTGCTCTCTCTCTCTCACTCTCTCTGTGTCTTGCTCTCTCTCTCTCACTCTCTCTGTGTCTTGCTCTCTCTCTCTCACTCTCTCTGTGTCTTGCTCTCTCTCGCTCTCTCTCTCTCTCTCTCTCTTTCTCTGTGTCTTGCTCTCTCTCTCTCTCTCTGTGTCTTGCTCTCTCTCTCTTGCTCTCTCTCTCTCTCTTGCTCTCTCTCTCTCTCTCTTTGCACTCACTCTCACAGTGTAAAAGAACATCCCATGCATACTTCACATACTCAACTTGCAAGAAAGAATTTCGGTCAAATATTGTTTCATATCTCTTCCTCCCCAACAAAATTGTCTTGTTGCTATAGCAGAATAAATGCCTTATTTATTTATATATTTATAGTAAAGCTTGAGCATTGTTTTGTGCAGATCTTTTATTTATTTATTTATTTATTAGAATAGGATGATTTTGAAACTCTTGACTCATTACAATTTCAAAAGATACATGGTAACAAGTTAGTACATATATTATACACACAATGTAATAGTGACCCAAGTTCAAATCTTGTATGCAATAATACCCTTGGGATAGGCATGTATCCATCTATTTATTCTCTCCTCTTTAGTAATGGTATATTTGTCTCTGCCTCCTACCAGACAGGACTTGATACAAGGTCAATGACCTGAAGGTCAATAATAATGGGGATAAGGGGAGGGGAAGGTTGGGCATGAGCCAGGCTCAAGTCATGCTTGACTATGCTGTGCAATGTGGACCTGATAAGCCTAGCTGGTCATGGACCCAAATCTGGGTCCAGGCACGGATGCCTGATTATAGCTTAAACTGGACAGCCCTCTACTATAGTAGATTGTCACCCATCCTTTTTTTTTTTTTTTTTTTTTTTTATTTAAAGAGAAGAAACACTGATTTCAAATCAGCTTTACTCTACTTAAAAAAAATTCTCCTTGTGGCTCATCTTGCTCATGGGATGGGTGTGGGTAAATATATTTAAAAAAAAAATCATTCCCACCATGCTGACTTCAGTTTATTTTTGTTAAAATTTGAGATCATCTGGCTGATAATTGGTCAACCTTATTAGATTATGAAATGATATCAAATTTTCTGAAATACCCTCTATATTTTATTTTCATTTATTTAGTCCTTCCCGTAATACTAGTTACATTTGTGCATATTTTATGTACTGGATATTTTAATTTTGACATAAGATCAACTATTTTAATGTTCTTATTTTGTATGTATGGAGATATGTAAAACAACTATAAAAAATCTCAAAATTTCATTTTTCTCACTTTACTTGCAGAGGTCAGACTCCTGAAGAGGCAGAGCTGCATTTTCTTGAAAATGCTAAAAAGTTGGCAATGTATGGTGTCGATCTGCATGAAGCTCTGGTAAGAATGGTTTATCTTTAATGAAAATATTTAACTACCACTACAGGTTAATGATCATGTGGAAATTTGATCTCTACTAGAAAAAACAGTATGGCAACTTACCTCCCATCTCACAAACCATGCAAGATGAGCTAGACATCTACTCCTGGACATATAATTGGGCTCCTAACAAAAATTTAAATTGCTCACTTGGCTGGGGCTGTAGAATACACGGACTGCTTCTCTGCAGAGAGGTAAACTCCCCCAATGGCTGGTGCTTTGGGGAATGTGAGGTACCCCTTCATTGTCATTGCTCCCAGGTCCACTCTAGCCTGGAGGGGTAGCACCTGATAGGGTTTTATCTTTGGGTCAAATAGAACTAAACTGTGTATGTATGCTACACTGAATTGCTTGTTTACTTGAATGTCAAAACAGTTCTATTTCAAACAATTCAGTAAAGCCTGTGTGTAAACAAAAACTTTACTAAACTGAATGGTTTGGATTAGAACTATTTGACTAAACTGAATAGCTTGAAATAGAAATGTTTTTGACAATTAAACAGTTTGCAAACTGAATTGTTTGAATGGATTTGGCGTTAAATACCCTACAAAGGTTGATGTGCCATAAAACCTTAACAAATGAACAAAAACTTACATTCGTTAGTTCTGTGTAGACATAGGATACCTGTTAATATAATTAGGGACTCTGGTTGATTGTTTTAGCAATAAGTTGTTTCCTAGCTAGATTTAAAAGGTTCCCCATGTCTATGTTGGGATAGCAGCAGACGCCTAAATTTAAAAAAAAAATTTTATCAGTAGCAAATCGGCCACTAGCTGTGATTGGTGGAAAGAAGTTCAAACGGAAGAGCCATGTGAGTGGACGCAGAATAGAAAAGAGGAAAAAAAAAGAATTGGAACCCAGACTGAAGAGATGAAGAAAGAACCCCAAGCAAACTCTCTCTCTTCTCACAATGGTTTATGTTGTAGCTTTGTTAGTGGCCAGAAATAAAGACAAAAGAGAGGAATTGAGTTAAACAAATTTATTAACATAGAAGAGTAGTACAAACATATACAAATGAGAGGGTTACCAGTGAGACTGTGTGGTCTGACTGTCAGGGCTGTCTGCTGGAATACTGACTTCTGCCTAAGAGCAGTATCTGCTGCTATTTATAGTTGGGAGAGTTCGTGTGTGCATGAGTAAATTACCTTAAATTTATTTCTCTTGGTCTATCTAAACCGGTCAACTCAGTTCATACTCTATTTCTCTCTTCTCGACGACTACTCGAGGTTACCAAGAGGTTCAACTGGAACTTAAGGTGTCTCATTTCAAGGGTCTGCAAAGAACTATTAAAAAGAAAATATACTCAACTTGAACCATATTTCATTTTTCTTTGTAAAAGATGTCCACTGTATTGGAAATAAATTTGGTCTATACTTGATTAGACTCTGCTTCTTCATATCAAGCTTTGTAATTAAAATTTAAAAAAAAAAAAAGCCATGAATGAAACTGGTCATCTGAACCTTTTTATAGGTGATGGTTTCCAACTGAATCTTCATTTTGATGTTGGATTTAGCAAATTCAAACTCCAGTCGCTTTATTACTTTCACTCTCAGACTAATTCCCTAGACTAGTCTCTTTGAAAAGGTTAGAGAGCCCAGTCTGTCTCACTATTTACCCATGGCTGAAGAGATGAATTCATACCTTTACCAAGGGCATTAGTGCAAAGTGAAATGCAAACAGCCTCATCCAGGATTTGAACCTGGCTCTCTGAATCCATTTTCTGTGAGTATTGTCATTATGCCATTTATGTTTTGAATTATTTGCAAATTAATAGGAAGTGAAAGACTTTGGTGTTTTTTTTTTAAATATTTTCTGAGGAAACTTTATACACATCATATTTGAATTATTTACAATACAATTGACCTACCTTGTTGGTGAGGCTTAATATATATACTGTTTCCCCATCCATATCCAAAAGGGTGTTCTGGGTATGACTCACAACTACAGCTGATTATTAAGAATAGTTACTTGAAGCTATCATTGGCCTAATGAGTGGCATGTTCACCAAAAGTCTGGAAGACCAGGGTTCAATCTCAATTCGAATCATACCAAAGACTCAAAAAATGGTACTTGATGCCACCTTGCTTAACTCAGCATTAAAAGGTAAGGATCAAGGGTAAAGTGAAGCAATCCAAGGAATGGAGTAGCTCCTTCCTCTACACCTCGGTGTAAGATTGCCAACTTTACTTTTTTTATAGTTGTTTACGAAGGATTATTACTAGAAACCATATAAATGAGTAAAAATTGTTAAACAGAATAAAACCCTATTATTATTAGTGTTAAATAGGAATACTTGAAACCATACAACTGTGTACAAATTATCTGTATTAGATATGAATACTTGATATCATATAACTGGGTGCCAAAACTTTAAACTGCACAAAAATTGAAAAATCTAAACATACAATGATTACAATTCCCTAACCTTTAGACATAAGATAACCTCGACAGATTGACGTGCTGTTTAAATCAATCAATACCATTGAGAATCATTACTTGTAAAGTAATGATTGTACTAGAATAAGTTTAATCTACATTTGTTTTGTTTTTTTTATATAGAAATTATTCAATGTTTTATATTTTATTTTCAGGATTCCAACAATGTGGACATATTGCTTGGTGTGTGTGCAAGTGGTCTTTTGGTCTACAAAGATAAACTCCGCATCAACCGTTTCTCTTGGCCAAAGATTTTGAAGATTTCATACAAAGGAAAGGCTTTTATCATTAGAGTTCGACCTGGTGAGGTAAGTGTCAGTATATTTATTCATTGTAGGTTTGAACTTGTTTAAGTTACTCACTATTCATCATTACCTGTATTACCTGATTGGTCACTTAACAAATATTGAAAAAGTTTAGACAACAAAGAGAATGAGAATTAAATAAGGGTTTGCTTGTATCAATAAAATCCTAATTATTGATCCTAGACTTGTAAAAATAAATGTAATGAATAGGTAATAGTTTAAACATGAGATAAAGTGTATATAAGTATTTTTGTTTTAGCTGTTTTTTGATGTAACCAGTCCAACCTCTATTGAATTAGTCCTTTTGTAGCTGTTAGTTTGGTACTTTTGTAGCTTGATTGAACTTTTGTGTATGTATTTTGGAAACTGGGAGCAGATGATGGTAAGCCAATCAACTTGGTTGCCCAGTCAGCTGAATACACTGACTGCTTCTCTGCAGAGTGGTAAGACCCCCACCCCAACGAGTGTCCTGGATATGACACTAAACAATCTAATGGTGAGGTTCCAGCAATGCAGGAGCTTTGGGGAATGCGGAGTACCCCTTCATTGCCATCACTCCCAGGTCCACTCTAACCCGGAGTGGTAGCACCTGATAGGGACCTATCTATGGGTTAAATAGAACTAAATAGAACTAACAGCATACTTATGCTAAAATGAATTGTTTGAGTAAACTGAATAGCTTGAAATAGAAATGTTTTTGACAATTAAACTGTACTTACATTTAAACACTTAACTAAATTGTTACATATAACTGAATAGTTTAAAATAGAAATGTTTTTGACTATTAAACTGTGTACTTACACTAAACTGAATTGTTGTAAATAGAACAGATTATTTACATAAAAATGGATTTGGCATTAAATAACCTACAAAGGTTGATATGCCATAAAACCCAACAAACCAAACCAACTTGGGTGGGGGTCTTCAACAGCTGTAAAGCGTTTGAAATATGAAGAATCAAACACTCCAAGTTGAAATGAGCTCTTTGTTTACAGACTTGCTAGTCATATGAAATCTCATGACAGCAAACAATTGCTGATTTGTTTAATACAGGTGTATTCCTGGGACCACTGCCGAATTTTAGCAACCTGAGCATTCAGTATCATTTGTGTCTGTACAACTGCATTTAAAGTCAGCATATCATCTCTTAACCATTGTTTCTGATGGAGCAGAGTCTGAATAACACTTATCAAGCCATTGCTTTGCTTGAACAGTATTTTCTTCCCATCAGAAAACAATGCTTCATCAATACATGAAAGAGGTTTGGGTACCACCAGGACCAATGTACATGACCACCATTATATGGTTAATGCGGAGAATATGACATACATAACGACCTGCTGAAAAGACTAAAAATGTGCTCACTGCCAAGGAAACCATGGCACTGGTTCTAGAGATTGTGAGGTATGGAAAAAAGAAAGATTACCAAACTAAAACATACTCAAAATATCACCTATCCAGAAGCAAGAAGGATTCTAGAGACTACAAAATATGTGGAAGTGACAAAAAAAATATCCCAACAAACAAAAAAAACAAAGCTGTCGTGTGTGAAACAAGTGCAACCACAAAACCTGAGGTGGTTGCCCAGCTTATAAATGAAATGAGAGCGCTGATCTAGGAGATGAAAACCGTAATAGAAGCAGTTACTGAAAAACTCTAAAGACCCAAACACCAGAGTTGCAACAAGCCAAGAAAGATGGGCAAAGCCAGACAAGAGCTCAGGGGCCCCCTCACTTCTGAGGTGACTTCTGTTGCTGGGCCACTACAGACCCCACCCAGAAGGAAAACTAAAGGGAACCTCGTCACTGATGGGCAGGAATATGGTACAAAACAGGGGGAAAAAAAATAGATCCAGAACAAGAACAACCCCAAAAAAGGGACAGATTTGAGCCCAAGAAAACAGAAGCTTTCATTTGCCTAACTATGAAAATACAGATGAACACCAAAATGAAAAACCAGGAAGCACATTCAAAATGTCCTCAAGAACAAAGTCACCTATACAAATCAATAAACACTGCAATGCTCAGGGATCAACAAAACCCCCTACAAAGAACCTATAGTATAGAAAGTGTGAATAATGATACAGACCACATAGTTTACCAGTCTTAATCTTGAAGAAATATTAAATAATTATAATACTTGAAACTATTTAACTGTGGGTCAACTTATAAGCTCATTCAGCTTTTTAAATGTTAATCTCTTACATATTATGAATATTTATTTAAATGTGTACAAACAAATGACTGATGTTAAATTATTACTATTACATAGCAACTCGGGAAATCATTTAGCTGTGTACGAGTGAGTGAGAAGTAAATAAAATGATTCATATACCTGAAATACCTGAAATCATTTGGCTGTGAAGAAAAATGAGCTCGGGTTTATTCAAAAATGTTATTAGAAAAATGTTCACACACCATATGTATTTAATATACAAGTCTAAACAGGATTTGGTATTGAACAATTTGCAATGTTTGATATGACATAAAACCAAATCAACTTACAAAGAACTGTTTTTGACATTTGAACCAAATACTTATGTTCGACTGAATCATTTGAAATAGAACTGTTTTTACATTTTACTGAGCGTAAAGAAAACATTACTTATATATGTATAAAAATGGATTTGGTATTGAGTAACCTGAAATGGTTGATATGCCACCAAACCAAATATAATAAATCATCATCATCATGTTGTGCCACTAGCACGGATATCCCTGACCCTCTTTTGCCACTTTTCCCTATCGTTCATCGCCTCTGGCAGGTATTCAGGGCTACATTCCATATCCTCACATAGCTGCTGAATGTATGTTCATGCTGGTCGTCCTGCTTTTGCCCGGCCATATGCGGGGGTCCATAAGAGTACATCTCTTACGAGCTCGTCCCTGGTTCTCCAGCAGTGTCCTGCATGTCTGGATTGTCTAAATATAATAAAACATAACTAAAACTCATACCCTAAATCCTAAAACATACATTTAAAAAAAAATCAGTTTAACCCCTTTTGGCATTAAATGACCCACAGAGGTTGATATGCTGTTAAACAAAACTCACTCAATACATGAAATTCAGATTTTTCCATTGTTTTGAAAATTTGCAACAGTAGCTTCACTTAAATGACTGTAATTTGTAAACTAATAATCTTTTTAGGCCCAAATTTTGACATGTGCCATTTGAAGGTTTTTTTTTTATTAGTGGCACCATCTATATGTCAGCCCTGGGACTTATTAAGTGATGTGTTATATAAATATACAATGTCTTCAATTCTCTAATTTCTAGGCTTAAGATAACCTAGAGGGTTTTACCTGCCACGAGAATATTGGCGTTAAGGGAAATATTTTTAATTTACACTGAACCCTTTGAACATTTTTACCTCTTGATACACTCACTACACATGAGCTAAAAAAAAATGAAAGCAGCTAGTACAAAATATATTCTAACTTTGCTGTTAGACACAGATCTCTTTATTCAAAGCTATCCGATCATTCTATGGCAGTGTGTATGTTCTTATAGTTATCTTCTTAGGAAACAAACTCTGTGTGCCGGGTTCAAGTCTTTGATGAGACTATTTTACTCCACCATAAGTCTCATCACTCCTCCTTCCAACTATAGGTAAATAGTAGGGCAGGCTGGGACCTTAAGCCTTGTTAAAGGAACTGCTCTAAGTAGCAGAAAAACTTGTCTTCAAAATTAGAAGACATGGGGCTATCAACTGCACCCCATAAAAACCTACTTACTACTGAAACTGCAGGCCCATCAGGCATGGTTTAGCTGCAGCTCTATACTTCTCAAGGAATTTGCAAGATATGGTATTTGTGTGTGTGTTCTTTTTCTTATCTCCCCCCCCCCAGTTGATTCTAAATAATTCCATTAATAGAAAAAGCTGTAAATAGTTTCTATAATAAACCTCTTATTATTAGTGTCTGACCTTATGTCTGAGTCTGAAATATTGAGTTAATGATTTCAATTTGTTTTGATACTTAATATTTAGTGCAAAAAAAAAACAACAAAACTTGTGCTAATTTTCAGTTGGTAATTTTATTGATAATATTTGATTTTGTTTTGTTGATCTTTGATTTTTCAGTTTGAGAGGTATGAGAACATAATATCATTTAAGCTGCAACACCAACGTCTTGCAAAACGACTATGGAAGACTTGTGTAGAACATCATACATTTTTCAGGTAAAATTCATATATTTACTGGTGTTTGCATCTTGTTCCTTTTTCAAAGAACTATTTTCTAACAAGGTACTTGTGACATAATGCTTATTGTCGTAGGAAAATGAAGCTGACAACTAGAGTTCATTGCCCAGTTGGCTGGGACTGTAGAATACACCGACTGCTTCTCTGCAGAGGGGTAAGACCCCCCCCCGAGTGTCCTGGATACAACACTAAACAATCTGATGGTGAGGTTCCAGTGATGCTGGAGCTTTTGGGGATGCGGAGAACCCCTTCATTGCCATCACTCCCAGGCTCACTCTGGCTTGGGATGGTAGCACCTGATAGGGTCCTATCTATAGGTTAAATAGAACTAAACTGCATACTTATGCTAAAATGAATTGTTTAAATTAGAACTGTTTGACTAAACTGAATAGCTTGAAATAGAAATGTTTTTGACAATTAAACTACTTATATTTAAGCTGTGTGCTTATGCTAAACTGAATTGTTTGAAATGGAACTGTTTTCGACATTGAAACTGTACTTATACTAAACTGAATTGTTATATGTATAGAACTTCTGTACTTATACTAAACTGAATTAGCTCTGTTTGAATAAATTGAATAGCTTGAAATAGAAATCTTTTTGACAATTAAACTGTACTCATGCTAAACTGAATTGCTTGAAATAGAACTATTTGCATAAAAATAGATTTGACGTTAAATAACCTACAAAGGTTGATATGCCATAAACCCAACCAACCAGAGTTCAAATCTTGGACAAGGCTGTTTGCATTTCATATTGTGTTAATACCCTTGAGAATGTATTCCTTGTCCAGCTATGGGTAAATAGTTGGGCATATTGGGCTCTTTAACCTTGGTATGGCAACTAGTCTAGGAAAAATAAAACTTTGAATGCAAACCAGTTGTACTCCACTTAAAAATTGACCTTGTATCACTGAGGTTGGGTAAATATCTACTATTTTCTAATAATTGTACATATTGTCATTGTGGAAAATATGTATTGCTGTAATTGGTTAAAAAAACAATTATTTGGTTGGATGAGATATTATTGTGAATTGTATTTAAGTTTGATATAATATCGGCCATAAACTGAATATTTATTTATTGTTTTGTCTTTAATTATTGTTGTCTTGTATATAATGAGATAAGCTCAACAATTATCTTTATTCTGAAATCAAGCAACATTGTAATATCATTCAAAATTATTTACCAAATGCCATTTGGGTATGACACTAAACTGTATCCAGAAGTGAGGCTCCAACTGTGGAGCTCTGTGGAATGTGGAATCACATCTTCGTTGTTATTACTCCCAGTTCCACTCTGACCTTCAGTGGTAGTTTCTGTTTGGGTTTATAGTTTGGAGGAGTCCTCATGACCTCATGCTAACATGGTGGATTGTAACATTGTGCTAAATGAGATCAAATTCCAGTCGTACTATTATATTTAGTTTCGTACTAATACTTTTGGGAACGGTATGGTCCCTCTTTATCCCCCTACTATCCTAGTTATGGGTTGAACGATACTAGTACTGTCCTTTTACAAGGATGACTTTGGCATTAAATAACTCATGAAGGTTGATATGCCATTAAACAAAGAAATCAAATAAAACCATCTATAGATTAAATGGATCCATTTGAGATAAAGTGTTCACCTGTTTAAAATGAGGATAGATTTTTGTACAGTATTTAATTGGAGACCATAAATATTTAATTGACTTCTACATAAAATAACCCCACAAGTATTGACATCCTGTAAAACTGAGCAACCAAATGCAATATTTGCATAAAGAATCATGTAGAACTAATAAGTAGTAGATACAGTTAACAAAGTAACAAAGATGTGAATAGTATGAGAATTAATTTTTATTTATTGCGGACTTTTTGTCCTCATCTTGGTAGTTTTTGTGTTGTTTCTTCTTTCACAATTAAATTAAAGACAAGTACATGTGGATAGTAATTTGAATATGTATTGAACTGCGACTAATAATCAGTTTGTAATTATTAACACCTTTACTTACTCCTCTCCAGGCAGCACCTGCCTGCTCTCACTAAGTGATAAGAGATGCTTCCTACAGAGCACCTCACATTAAACTGACTTTGTCACATTTGTGTCACCTGGGGAGCCAAATAAATACCCTTACCTTCTTGGTGTATCCAGTGTTTCTCGTGTATATCTACAACCAGGTATGCAGTCTGAAAATCCTCTACAATATCTGTCTATATTTCTGAGATGAGGTATTATGTACATTATTTACATTTTTCGGACACTGTACCATGTGTCCTTAAGGACACATGGTACAGTGGATAAAGGCGTCGGTTAGATCCAGTGACATACCCAAAGAGTGTGAGTTCAATACCTGATGAAGGCAGTAGAGAACTTTCAGAGGGGAAATTAATAGGAGATAACTGATATCCATTAAACATGGCTTGTGGAACTAGAACAGCCTACCTGGGTAAGCAAAATAAAGGGTTAAGTTCGACATTCCAACCACCTGAAGAAAGCCGGTGCGTACAATGGCCGAAACGTTGTGATAAACATGGCGACAAAGATGAGGACAATAGTCTGAAAAATGTAAATCATGTCCTCTACAATACTTGATATGCTATAAAATTGGAAACAACATAAATAATACAAGGTTACCTTCATTGAAGACAAATAAGCAGATAACTTTGTATCTAAATTTTTCTGACAGCCCAGTCAGCTGGTACTGTAGAATACACTGACTGCATCTCTGCAGAGGGATAATACTCCTCCAACCAGTGTCTTGGATATGACATTAAACAATCTGATGGTGAGGCTTCACTAATGCTGGAGCGTTGGGTAATGCAGATAAATTGCCATCACTCCCAGGTCCACTCTGACCCAGAGTGGTAACACTTGATAGGGTCCTATCCCTGGGTCAAATAGAACTAAACTGAATTGTTTGAATTTTTTTTCCATTTATCTATGTTTAAACTGCGTACTTATACTAAACTGAGTTGTTTGAAACTTTTATCAAAATGACTTAATTTGGCATTAAATAAACCGAAAAGGGTTTATACACCGTAAAACAAAACAACTTAGATTTGTCACAATGTTTGAAAAGGAGTTAGAAAAAAAAAAGACTTCAATTTCTAATAAGTGTTAAAATTATAAAAAAATTTTTTCTTCGGATTTTCATTTTTTTTTTTTTTTTTTTTTTTTTTTTTTTTTTCTATTTCAACTTTTCTATTCATTTTTTTCTTTAGATTGAAGGAACCTGATTCCTCCAAACCTGCTCATGTATTTCCAAGATTTGGTTCGCGATTCCGTTATTCTGGACGTACACAATATCAGACACGTCAGAACACGATAGATCGACAAAATCCACATTTTGCCAGAGCTGGAAAATATAGCCAGTCATCTTACAATTATGACAGATCACGTAGTATGGATGATGGTGAGTTGTTTGTTTGTATTCTTTTTTTTTCTTTGTTCCTTTCTGGTAAATATAGACTCTAGAGTCAATAAAATAAAAATCACTAAGTTAAATGAGAAAGTAACAAGTGGAAATAAATGGGATTGTAGATGCCTTGTGTATCAGGTTAAAAGAATAATCTCCCTAAGAAAGGACAAAGATGCGTTTATACATTTGAGAGTGAGAAAGTGGAAGAGGTAACAAAAATCAAATCTTGTGCACATTTTATTCACATCTATTTTAGATATGTCAAAATATTTGATATCAACAATTTTGATATCTGAAATCAGAATCATTTTAAAACATGACTAGGGCAGATTGGAATTTCAGAATTGGATGTTTGTATTGCGTGTTTGGCTTACAAAGCATTTCCAAAATAAACCCAAGGATGTCTTTATTGAATATCTTAAAAATGAATAGTTTTCTACCTGAATTTCTGGATGAGAAATAACTTTCATACGCTCGTATACTTAAACGAGTCTTCCTCATCTTTGTTGTTATGGTAATGTTTTAGCTTTTGTGTCTCCTCCGACCTTGTGTCTGTGGTAACATTGACCTGGGTGTCCGTAGTAATTTTGACATGAACCCTTTATTCAATTCTCAAAGATAGAATGAGAACAATCTATCTCTGCTTTGAGGATATATAAGTTAGTTACTTGTTGCTCTGTCTAACTGCATCCTCTGCAGAAGGGTAATAGTGTACCCCCCACAAAAGGAGGGCGTGTCTTAGATATGACACTAAAATGCATTGCTGTTACTCTCAGGTTCTCTGGCTTGGAGTAGGTAGTACCTGTTAGGGTCTCATCGATGGATCAAGTAGATCTGTTTGAAAATTATTAGTATTTGGTAGGAATACTTGGTACTATAAAATTATGTGTAACTAATCATTATCAAAGAGTAAAAATGCAGCTAAAAAAAAAATATGGTTATCGAAAGTCAAAAATATAATTTATGATCATAATCAAGTGTTTGTAAATTAAAATTTGGCATTAAATAATCCATAAGGGATTGATCTATTAAATAAACTAAACCAAATCAACCTTCATCCTTATGATGTTGCATGTCTCTTTCTCGATATAGAATAAATGTAACAAGTCTATTCCACTGAACCAAGTTGACCTTGGTTCAGTGGAATAGTCCTGTTACATCACAAGAACAGATTAACTTGGAAGTATTTAAGTGATACAAGATCTTAATAAGCATGAAGAGTTAAATGAGAAGAATTTACCACTGAGAATTGAATAAAGAATTTGGTTTAAAATTCCCAGAAGTGAATTGATGATGGTTACCTAAGAGAGCAAGGGTTGGGTACAATATCCAAGATGAAGACACAAGTAGTGTATAAAAACGCAGTTTCATGTAAACTTCAACTGGAATATGTGTGTGATTAGGATCCTTTCGATGTTCCTGACAAGTGTTTGGATTTTTGGTTGGAGTTAGATGAATTTACCAAAATTGTCCTGAGCGCTTTCGGGCCTTTCATAGGCTATCATCGGGGGTTGTTTGCAAGTGTAAAAATTGTTTCTTTAATTTTTGCAATGTTATAAAAAAAAATACCTAAAATCTTTTTTAAAAAAAACATTGCAGATAGAGAACTGCTCTGTTGGCTAATTTGTTCTCCTTTCTCGTGCAATTAACAAAATTATAAAAAATATGACCAGTGAAATCGATCACAAAGTGGATTAGATTCTTGAGGCAAGGCTAATCCTCCTTGTGCTCAGTCCTATTGCAATTACGAGTTTTCTTTAAATCTCAAAATACTTTGTTGTGAAGGCAATTTATTTATGTGTATTTGAATTGAATTTCTGCAGTTAACTTTTGTTTGGGGATCATTTTATTTTTTAATAAACTTGAGACGGCAGAAAATTTGTAAAATTACATTGATTCCTGTTAATTAGTTAATTGCATTTCTAAAATAAATTTTAAAAATTATTCTTTTTGCAGAATTAAAAAATTTTAATTTTGCAGATGTTTAAATATTACAATTCATATATTGTAAATTTTAAAACCTTATAAGGAATGATATCTGTATTAGAAAAATATTTAAACATATGAATTGTGCATGTAAAACAAATACTCTACCCATAATAGTTGTTACGTTTACATATTTTTCTTAACTTCATAAACCTGACAGAAATAATTTAATGGAATAAAATGATTTGAAAATGAACTGTTCAAAGCTAAGCAGAAATTGAACTGTTCAAAAATTGTATTTGCTTGGTTTATGTATTTTAGTAGCTAATATCAATCATGACTGGATATTTAAGAATTTCCCTGTTTAAGGCATATTAGAGGTATCTACTCATGTTTTCACTAGATTTTATACTTCCTTTTAAATGTTTGAGAGCCACATGTGGTTCTCAAAACAGTAAAGGGTTTAAGGTAAAAAAGAGGATTTTGTCTGTCATTTAAAGCGTTACTGACATAATCAAGGTCTTCGGACAGCACAGATTCAATTGACTCTTTCTGATCATCCGTCCCGATTGGCCTTTACTCTTAGTAAGTTCTCTAGATGACATCTAGTGTCTGCACAGAGCTGATGAATGTAAATTTTTACTGGTCAGCCAACACTGGTGTGACCCTGTATTAGAACATCATTTATGAGTTTCTTTACTTCTCAAGCATATTTTGCTCATCTTTGTGATAGGAGATAAGTGGCCATACAGCTACTGTTTTGCAGAGTGCTGCTTCTTGGATTTTTAAACAGCACATAGTATTCTTCCCATTTAGCTTTATATTCTGGCATTTTGTTTGTCCAAGTAGTACAATCTTACTGTAGTACTGACTTGGCTACAGCTTGGCATTATGCTGGATTGTGATATTGTAGTAAACAAGTTTGAACTCTAGTTGCATTCACTTTTGGACTAATACCCTTGGAAATAAGATGAACCTCCTTATCTCTCTAGTTATGGGTTAAATAGTACCAATACTTTTATTCTACAAGGATGGTTTTGGCATTAAATAACCTAATGCCTAAATGCAAATTAAATTAAATTTCTCAAAATCAATCATTCCAATTAACTATTTCATTGAATTTTTTTTTTCTCCCTGCTATTAGCGACTATTTGGAACATATACTAAATGTAGCAACTGTTATAAACAGAGATAAGCATCTTATTTGACAACTTTTAAGATGTTTTCAAAATCTTATATGATGTCCATTATGCTGGTATAATGGTTAAAAGGTCAACACTGATGGGTTCTGGTGTGAAGAGGTGAAAATGTAAGATGTGTATCTATTTAAGTTGGTAAATACAGTATATAAATGAAAATTAAAGAATACCTCAATATTAACCTTTTTGTTAAAAAAAAACCCCAAAAAAAACTACCCTCTTTTGTTAAATTATATCTATCAGTCTTTCTCTCTCTCTCCCCTTTATTTTTATTTATTTTATTTTTTGCTCTCTCTCTTTATTAAGTTAATGTCTTTCAATATAGTTACTCTTCCAATTTTGTTGAGTAGAATTTGCTTACCTTATGCTGACATTTCAGGTAATGCTACTTCAAATGTTGATCCTGCAACAGGTAAAAAAAAAAAAAAGTATAAGTGCATGAGTCAAGCCGAAATGCCTTGACACTACACATCACTAATTCCAGACATCTGCACAAGTTTCCTGCCCGCTACCTGACTTCATCCTCCTTCCCCTCCATGTAATTAAGAAAAAACCATCACTTCCTTTATCTTAACCATAAATCAACTTTTTTTTTTTTTCTTTTTTTTTTTAATATGAGTGGGGGTGAGGTAACCATATAACTCCTGGACAGCTAAACCTATAGCCATCAAATTTTCACTGCTAGGCATGTTAAACATATTTGTACCTGAAAAATCTAAAAAAAGATTTTACCAAAGGGTTTGATTTACAATGTAAGTATTACTACTCGAACCTTTGTGCTTGGCTAAACTGAATCTTATTCTTTTAGTTTAATCATATAAGTTGACATTTAGCTGAAATTGTCCTTGTCAAAAACCAGTTATCTTTTCATAATCACTTATTAGCTTAGAATTCTGACCATAATTTTATAGTGTGGAGCAAATTTATATTTGGGGTGTTTTAGATTTACTTTAAGAACATTTAGTGTTAGTATGTTAACGTTATACATTAGTGATCTTTTTTTTTTTTTCTTTTTTCTTTTCTTTTTTTTTTTTTTTTTTGCATATATCTATATTTGCAGTAACAAACCTTTTACCAATCATCAGGGTGATCTTTGAAACTAAACAATTTTAGTACAAAAAGATTTTTTCTTGGAAATTAAAAAGTTTATGTACACTTTAAATTTATTCAAGAATGACTTCTAAAGATTCTCTCTGCCTTTTTATTTTGTCTAACTGGATTTGATAATTTCCTGTTACTAGTTTTTAAATAGTAATGAGACTTACCAACCCAGTATATGCTTATGGTCATAGTGTTCAGGCTACTTAACTATAATTTCTTACATCCTTACTGAATAATGCATGTGGAGTGATTACTGCACATAAAATTGCTTTTAGTTATAATGGCTGAAGCAATATGACCTATTATGATTTGTGATTGGATAGTTGTGAAATATTTGCATGTTTCTGGTATGTGAAAAAAAAAAAAGAAGATCTATTTCAAAATACTGATCCACCATATTCCTTCTGGTGAAGAGTTCACTTTTCTGCCTGGACTGAACTGCTCATTGTAGAAAAGAAGTCTAAAAGCATGAAAATAGAATTAGAGCTGGCTATATTTGTGTGTGATAAAAAGACTTATAAATCTGGCAATGAAGCTGTACTATCAGACCATATAGCTATCATTTCTATTTAAATCCTATAACTGTATTGATACTTAACGAGATATCATTGCCTGGTGTATGGGTTTTAGGGATATCTAAAAATAAATAAATAAATATAGATAATTTGCTGATTTCTAGGAACTTATGAAGTCAGTGTTTGTGTGATTTTGTTTTGAAAAAAAAAAAAAAACACCCCTTGGTTAAAAACCTCAAAAGATGAATTTTGAAATATTTATGAAGAGTTTTATGCATTCTTTAGTGCTTATATCATGAATAGATGTTATCCACCCCCAACCCCAAATTTTTTAAAAAGTTTATTAGGGTGTTTGAGTGCTATGCCTTTGACATTCTGCAAGGCAGTTGAGTAACAGTTTGTCTTAGATTATACGACACCATCAGCAGAAAATGACCCTGATCTATTATTTATATCTTACTCTTTTGGTGGCAGAACTTTTTTTATCCTTGTAGAGAAGGCAAATTAATTTCAGAAAATTTACAAAATAAAGTGTATGCACAAACAAGTCAATTAATCATAATAATAAAAAAAACAAGATATAATTTGATCAGCAATTGTCATAGTGCAATAGCATGAAAACAATAAAACACCCACTTTTAATTGATATTTAACTAATCAACTGTTACACAATTGTACACCACAGTGCAGCCATTTAGCGATATTTCTATACATTAATATTGAATTGGTCAATGAGCAGCCAATATAAAAATGTCTTGTAATGGGCCATCGCAAAACAACAATTGTTGCTCTACCTCATTGGCGACAAAATGTCACTCTGCCTTCAAACGGGGTTTGCAATCATCAAATTATTGAGCTTTTTTTTCATGAATTAGGATATCCAAAAAGTGAGTTTTTTTTTTTTTTTTTTTTTTTTTTTTTTTTTCCCCCCCGTTAGTTTGTATATTATGATTGACTCCTTTGATATTTGATTTGTTGAAATACAGAAGTGTAATGATGGGATTTAAATATTGAAATATAAGTACGATATTTGTCACTGCCTCCCACCAGACAGAACTTGACACAGTCAATGACCCGAAGGCCGTTTATAGTGGGGGTTTAGGGGAGGGGAAGGTCGGGAACAAGCCAAGATTCGAATCCTGCTGGTCTATGCTGCTCATTGACCCACTGAGTGCAATGTGGGTCTAATGAGCCAAGCTGTATCATGAAACCAAATCTGGGTCCAGGCACAGATGTCAGGTTATAGCTTGAACTAGACAGCAAGGTCTAGTGCTATACATAGGGGACAAAGGTGTCAATGTTGCAGCTCGCCCAGCCGAAGCCAAGGGCCTTTCGGCCTAAAATCTGCCATTGATTTCGATACCCCATCCGGCACGAATACCGGACGGCCCAGCAGAGGCCGGGGAAATATTGAAATATAAGTATTTTACATTTTCTACACTGAATTAAAAAGGTACCTATATAGGTTATGAAAATAAATTCTGAGTCTTGAATAACTAAAATACTGGTGTTTTTTGTTTTTTTTTCTTTTAGTTAGCACCCTTATTTGAGAGTACCTTCATGATATAATTTCAGTTACCACATGTTCACCATCCTTGTGAAGACATTCTTGGGATATCTCATAGGTGATAGAATAATTTTATTTAAAAAAACAAAAAAAAAAAACCATACCACAGAGACCACCTGGAGAATATTCCAATATGTTGATATGAATAGTAAACAGGTGGAAAATTTAAAATCATAATATTTATTTATTTTTTTTTTTTTTAAACTTTATTTAATTTTTTTTAAACACCCTGTATTGAACAGGTTTTTAGCTTAAAAATTGATTTTTTTTTTTTCTTTTTTTTTATAATCATTTAAGTGATTTTGACTTTTTAGTCTCCAAGTGGATTTTATTGGCCTTGTTAAAGCAATTTTTCTCATAAGGGAACAAGAAAAGTCTTGGTAAATGAGCCAGGCTTTGGTTCGATTAACAAAACTTTTCTTGTTCCCCAATGATTCCTGCATTGAGAAAGTAAGGTCTTAAAACATTTGCCTTTGGATGTGATCCTTACCTTGCCTTTAATCTGGATGAAATTGGATGACTTGTAATTGCGATGTCAAGAGATTGATTACGATTGCTGTGCATATCATGTCTTCAAGGCATTTTGGTGCTTATAGATTTGAAATGCTTGGCTTTTAAAAAAAATTTTTAATGTTTGTGTGTGTGTGTCATATTCAGAGCTGTATTTTTTAATTTTTCAAATTAAAAAAAAAAAAAAAAAAAAAAAAAATTTTCATGTTTAATTTTTTACTCGTTGATTTTTTGTTTTTAATTTATTTAAATAATTTTTTGTTTATACATTTTTTGTTACTAAAATGTTTTTTTAAATACATATTTAAATCTTTAATGATTACTAGTTTCCCCTTTATTCTTGAATTAAGTCCTATAGAAATAACCTTTTATATTTGAAATAATCCATATCTCCTAGCACTTTTATCTTAGTACCAAAAAAAGTGCTAGTATTTTTCTGTATATGGAAAGCAAATTACATCCATGTATATACTTATGTATAATCAAGGGGTCTAATTTTTAGGCCAAAAATCAGGGGTCAACCTATATATGAATAATTATGTGGGTTAAAAATTAAACATGATGGAAAGAATCCATAGATTCCAAAATTAACAATGTTGTGAACATAAATAAATTGGCTAATAAACAAGATAGACTTATACATAAGTATATACGGTTTATAGAATTTAATAACTATTAAATGAAGTTTTCTTAGTACAATAACAAAAATATTTAAGATTAGTTTTAAAATTGTTAAACACATTTAAAGAACCATTCACTAATGTCTTTGTTTTTGTACTTTAAAAAAAATATATATATTTAAGAAATACATTAGAAATCCCCCCCCCCAAAAAAAAAAACTTGTACATTGTACAAATATGCTACATGTTGTTTGTGACGCTTTTCATTGTATTTATTTATAATTTGTAAATAAAGATTTTATATACATAAAATCTTATCAATAACTATAGGAATTAATTAATTTTTTCCTGTGAGGAAAAAATAGTCATAGTTTCAATTTTGAAGTTTGTAGGCTGAACAAAAAAAGGTATAGATTTTAAATAAAATCAATAGTTTATAACTGATATACTATTTTCTGAGGTGTTCGTGGTTACCATTATAGGGAATGGATACAGTGACCCGAGTTCAAATCCTGGACAAGATTGTTAGCATTTTGCATATAACTATTACCCTTGGGAAAATATGAATCCAGTTATTTGCCATCCAGCAATGGGTCAATAGTAGGGTAGACTGGGATCTTCAATCTTGGTATGACAACTGATCAAGGAGAAGAAAAACTGAATTCAGACCCATTAAACTCTGCTTAAAAATTGACTTTGTGTGGCATCCTGTTTGTGTTGAAGAGTTGTGTGTGTGTGTGTGCCGGCCTTGTACCACACATGTTCTCTGATGAAAGCAACAAGCTGGAAACATACACAACGTATGTATGAACAAAATAGATAAATTTAAAAAATACAAATCTCTTCATGGACCTTCTTAATTTAAAATATATCCTTATTCTTTCTTTGGACCTACAACAACCATCTTTTTTTATATATATATATATATATATATATATATATATATATATATATATACACACACTATTTCCTAATGATACTGACCATTGGCCTAATGCGTAGTATTCGCCAATGGTCCAGGAGACCGGGGTTCAATCCCAAGTCGAGTCATATCAAACACTCAAAAAATGGTACTTGATGCTACCTTGCTTAACACTCGGCATTAAAAGGTAAGGATCAAGGATGAAGTGGAGCAATTCAGGTAATGGAGTAGCGCCCTCCTGTACACTCTGATGTCATAGCTATTGAAAAGGGGGCCTTTGGGTCACCCTTGACTAAGGTCAACAACTTTAGTTAACTTATTTCCTAATGAAAAACTGTCAATACAAGACTTTCACACACATAAAAATTATACATATTCATAGGAATGTTATATTGATTTATTTTTCTAATTCATATTGATTTATATTGAATCTAAGTAATGTACTGATTGAAACAATGAAAGACAATATCAAGATAATGTCTATAATTTTGAGAACGGCATTAACATTCAAAGAATTGTTTGGAAAATAGAACTCCTTTTTGCTTTCTTTCATTTTCCAGCCCTTCTCATAAAGTTCTTGTCTCTATTGATAGGGCTTAGAATATGCTGACAGTATCTTTCTCTCTCACTCTCTTTCAAAAAAGACAAGGAGTGTCCTGGATATAGCACTAAACTGCATCTGATGGTGAGGCTCCAGTTCTGGAAATCTGGGGAGTGTGTAGTACACCTGCATTACCAATCCCAGGTCCACTCTGACCCAATCTTAGGGTCCCATCTCCAATTCAAATAGAACCATTTAAAAATCATTTGCATTAGATAGGAATACTTGAAACCATATAAGTAAATTATCTGTTTTAAGAATTGTTACTTGAAACTATAATTGTTTAATAAGGATTATTGGTTACTTGACACCATTTAACTGTGTGCAAACAAATTATTTATTAGAAATACTTATTTGGGACTGTAAGACCATATAATTGTGGATAAATTATTAGTATAGAATTGGAATACTTGAAACCAGACAACTGTGGACAAAAAATATTAAGACAAATAAAAATATTTGAAATATAACTGCAAAAAAGCTCTAAAGAAACTCCAGAAAAAATGTAAATATAAATGTACAATGAATGTGATTCCCTAACCTTTAGGTATGAAATAGCCTGAGACAGGCTGACATTCCATTAAAATTAGTTAGAAAATTAGAAAACTACCAAATTAGCCAAGGTGTACATTATATAGTTCATGATACTGTTTTTATCATTTGTTAATTGATTGTAAAGATATGTTAGGGAAAAAAAGTGCTAAATAATATCAATTGTTATGTCCCCCCTATATTTACTTCTCAGAATTATATGCTGTCAAGATGTTTATATTTACATTTAATATAACAATGTTAGATAAGAAAAAAGGTTTTTTTTTCTGACTATAATTATTATTTTAACTCTAAAATTTATTTCACTTCAACTATAAATTTTTATTTAACTTAAATTTATTTAAAAAAATTTTTTAAACTTGAAAATTGTTTACTAAATAAATATGACAATTCATAAAATGTTATTGTTAAAAGCTCTATTATGACAGATTTATTTTAGATTTAAAAAAAAAAAAAAAAAATTCCTATATCAAAAACTAAATATGATTTTGACTGTATGAAAGCTTATTTATCTGACTGTAAATACTACTGTTTGACATTGATTTAAAAAGTTTAAAATCCTATCCACACTCTTTTTTTTTTTTTTTCTTTTTTCTTTATTATAATCTTTCATCTTATACTGTATTTTTTCTTTAGTCAATAACCGTGATCGTCTTCCCAGCACTGACTCTTTCGTATCTGCTGGGGGCTATCCAGCCATTGCCACTCTACCCCGTCATGATGGAAAAGATCGTCACGACAAAATCCGAGGGGTTCCCACTCCTCTGGTTAATCTGGGTATGCAAAACAGATACGGTGACTCTGAAGATGGACGAGTGGTTTCAGCTCCAAATGTCAATGAGGCTGAACTCCTTGAGAGGACAGGATCTCCAGACGTAAGTCATTATTTTATTTATTTATTTATTTTTTTTGTGCTTATAGATATTATCTGTTAGCTTATATAATTAATTATACAATTGCTTCTTAGCTTTATTTGCCTGGCATTTAAAGAAAAAAAAAATTATTTCAGTGTTTTAGAGTGGTGTTTCCCAAACTTTTGCATCTTTCATTTCCCTATCTTAATTTAGTTTCTCTTATAAATTACTGTTCCACTAAAACTTCTAGAAATTATTATACATCATTTGAAAATGAGAATAATATACTGCTTTGAAAATATTGCCCCTCGTTTTAGGGGGTAGCTGTTGAGAAGACTAGATTCTTCTTGATTGCTTCCTTTTCTATAAGACTTGCATTTTTGGAACCTTGATCAGAACAGCTGTAACACAAATTTTGAATCAAAAATGTTGCTTGCCCCACCCTTTAATGTTCCAAACCTGAGAGATCAGTTTACTCATGGATTTTTATCAATATTTACTCCAAATCTTATTTCACATACACATCTAAAGATTGACTTGACTATATTATCAATTATCATGTTCTGATAGCATGTATTTCCTTCTCTCTCTCTCTCTCTCTCTCTCTCTCTCTATCTATCTATCACTATTAGCAGATAGGTCCTCTTGAACCCTGTCATCCATATTTAAAATTTGTTTCAAATGTAAGAATGGTGGAGATTTGGGGAAGTTTGAGGCATTATCTTAAACTGGGCCTCAGAACTTTAAAAGTTACTTACAGAATTCAGAACGCTGAATGAAATAAAACGATTAAACCTGGGGTGGGCAAACTGCATCCTGCTGCACTTTTCTGTGCTAGCTGCAGGAGCCTTTCAAAAAGGTGAAAAATAAACATTTGCACTTGAATTTAGACTAAATTCTTTTGATCTTAAAAGATGTGGCTCTTTGACAATTCATGACCCAGTGATGTGTCCCTCCTACCAAAAAGTTTGCCCACCTCTGCATTTGACCATTTGACCAAAATTGATTTATTATTTTATGTGTGATTATTCCCTTGAAATAAAAACAAGTGGACAACCATCTGTTACTGATCATATGTTGAAATGCAAGTTCTTGAAAACATTCAGAAATGTTTGAAGTCATTGAAAGACAACATATTTAAAGCATTACATAAGCTTCTTAAACATTCAAAAGAGCTGAGTCATTGTAAGTTATACATAAATGGATAATGTTCTGGGTTTATGAGTATTTTTTCCCTCGTGGATGGTATTTGTTCATTGTTTTCAGTCTAATGAAAATTGGGTGGTTCAACCCTGTGTCTTTCAATTTTATAAATTGATTCTTTTATCAATATTTTGGTCTATACCAAGGTTTTGTGATCCCAAATATCACACTCATGCTATATAAAGTTTGCCAAAGCAATCACACCAATTCTGTTTGTCAGACATTCCCCATCAAGTATAGATGTTGCCCAACAATGAGACTTTCAATGTCCTATTTGTGCACTCTAGCACTTCACTGTCATCCTTTGTTCTTCCCGGCTGATACCAATGATAGACTGAATCATTCTTTAATAGAATCTTTCTAACATTTCTGTAGCATTGGCTATAGACCTTTAGAAAAGCAAAAGGCTATAGTACAAAATGAACACCAACTGCCCCAACCATAGTTTGAACTCACTTTGTTGATTATATTCCCCAATTAGCTGGGTCTGTAGAATACACCGACTGCATCTCGGAAGAGGAGTAAGACCCCTCCCCTCTCCATATATGTATCCTGGATATGACATGAAACCATCTGATGGCAAGGCTCCAGCCTTTGAGATTTGGGAAATTTGGAGTTACCCCTACATTGCCATTGCTTCCAAGTCCACTCTAACCTAGAGTGGTTGCACCTGATAGGGTCCTATCTATGGGTCAAATAGAACAGACTGTGTGCAAACAAATACTGATGTTAAATTATGACTGTTATATAGCAGTACTTGAAATCATTTAATTATTTAGAAAAAAAGAGCTTGGTCACCTTTTTTTTTTTTTTTTTTTTTTTTTAAATTTCTATGAAATGTGTTTACAAATTATATGTATAAAGAGGATTTGGCATTGAATAACCTACAATGGTTGATATGCTATAAAACCCAACCAAACCAAATCATATATATCTAATATATATGTATAAAGAGGATTTGGCATTAAATAACCTACAATGGTTGATATGCCGTAAAACCCAACCAAACCAAATCATATATATATATATATATATATATATATATATATATATATATATATATATATATATATAGAGGATTTGTCATTAAATAACCTACAATGGTTGATACAACTGAACCAGCAAACCCACCCATTAACCATTAAGTCATCACACTTCCATTTTGAAAGTCCTAAATATCAACAAAAGCTGTAAAGGTCAGGTTTTTCTATAACCTTGGCTAGTGTAGACAACTAGTAAATACTGAATATTAACTGTTGAAACAGGAGTGAATTTTATGTTTTCTTGTTTTCTACTTGCTACTAAATCAAAATATGTCAAAAATAAACATTTTATTTTTTTTAACAGTTTCTCAGGTTGATTAAGTAAAATATGCTTTATTTTTAATCTTTGGTTTTTACATTGTCTAAATTCTTTTGGTATCAAAACAAATCAAGAGTCAATCTTAAGTCTTAATAACACAAAACTTTAGAATTTACCTGTAAAAATGTTTTAACTTTAATATGAATGTACAGTCTTAAAATGTTTTTGCTAGACATTTAACCCTTTCACCACCAAGTTGATTTTTTAAGTTTTGAAAAAACTAAAACATTAAATGTCTAATCTCTAAAGGTATGAAAGAAATCATGTAAATAACTTGGAGAGGGGTGCATATATATAAACAAAAATTATTTGGGATAACCTTCTCTCTCCCCAGGTTTTAAATATGCAAAATAATGCTTTGAGTACAAAATGTTAAAGGTTAAAAATGAAATTCAACTGGGACACCAGTGCTAGTGAAAGGGTTAATATTGGAAGTATTTAAAAAAAAATCAAGATTGAATAAGCAATTTAAAAAAAAAAAAAAGTTTTAAAATTTTTTTTATTCATGTCATATTTGATATTTGTTTTTATTTCTTGAAAAGTTTTGATTGTAGCTGTTTTCTATTTTATTTGTTACCAATTTGCTTGCATTTATGAACATTTTTTCTTGGTAAGTACTGTAAGCTTTGGCATTGCTGAACTATAAAGGCATTCCGTACAAATTTTACCAATGCTTTTGGCTTAAACGAAACAAACTGTTTTCTTATTGAAACAGGATTCATCATTAACAAGTAATAGTCAGATAAATCAGAAATGTACACAAGGGGACAAAAATCAGTTGGTACGTGAAATACATCTCACAGATATTATTCCTAATCTCTGATTCACACAGTTGTAGTTTTCCTATCACATCTTGAGTGTTAAAATCCCTTAATTTTTATGGATTAATCCCGTTATCTATATTCAAAATTTATCTCTCACCACCTTCACTTAGGGTGTTTCAGAAAAATTGATATGAACTAATAACTTGACCAAATCTGTTTAATGTTTAAACGCCTTTCCTTTTCCATTGAAAAGATATTTCTATATTTAAAAATGGGGGGGGGGTCTACAGTTAAAATTGAGATGATTTAAATGAGAATTGGTTAAGTTATTGGATTACAAAATATTAATATTTCTGAAATACTGTATAACTTCTATGTAGAAAGATGTTAGTTTTTTTTTTTGTTTTTTGTGTTAATTCTCCAATCCACTCACGGTTTCCCCTTAGTTTTACACAATTCAATTTTCAAAATAATAATGTTTTCAGTAAAAACTTCTATGTGGAATTAGTTTTTAGATTAGTTTCATTCATAAATGCTCCAACATTGATTTTTATTAATTTGTAAAGAGTTCTTAAAATTATTTATTTTTAAACAATTAAATCCAATCCAGTCATCTACTGGAGTCTTCTTGACTACTTTTACATTGTATAGTAAAACTTTGGTATTCCAATGTTCAGTAAAAGAAAAATCTATTCATAGGCTGATTTTTCTTCAAATAATTTTTTGTATACTGATTAAAAGAAAGTCACTGCTAATTAGATTTATGTACATTAAAAATTGCTTTGTGTTATGACATGTATATGAACCATTGTGGTATGAAGACTCCTTCAATTGAACTAATATAGAAATGAGGGAATCTTTTATTCTATTTTTAGAAGACTTAAAGCTATCATTTCACAGTAATATTAAAAAAAAAAAAATTCACTAAGACCTTACTCTCCTTTTATATTGAAAGTTTAAAAAAAATTTTTTTTAAACACTATTTAACTAGTTATTACTCATAAAATTCATGAATATATCATTTTTATGAGATGATTTAAAGAAAGGAAAAAAAAAACTGTTTGCAACAATGTTCTGTTCTTTATTAAACTAATTATATTAAAATGCATTTAATTAAGCCAATAGGTTACACAAAAGTGATATTTTTCTGTTTTTTCCCTGAAAAGTTACATATAGAACAATACTCACACACTGTGTATATAGAGAGAAACTCAGTGGTATGACAAGGGAGATGAATGAGTCTTGATTGAAATGAGTAATTATTTCCCTTGAACTTTTCAACCTACAACCAAATATTGTTCTGAAAAGGTGTAACTATCAAAGTTATAGCTCCCCTATCCTTTTTTAAAAGTAAATCTTTCAAAATAAAAAGGTTTAATTTTTATTGTAATAGTTTGTAAATTAAGAAACTGGAGACAGAATTATTCAAGCCATTGAATTATCTCTTGGTTCCATGAAAATCTTTATTACAAAGAGATAATTCCAATGAGGGACCAATTTCTTATTTGATAGTTTGTGAAACTTGCCATCTTAGCTACTCTAGTTATTAATTATTCTTGCAAAAGTTTAATATTTGGCAAATCATTAAGTTACCATAAACTAAATTCAAAGCAAGTCATTTGAAACTTTCCTTACCCAGAAAACTTTGCTTCTTATCTAATAGTAAATGTTTTATTTTTAAAGAATAATGAAAAATTAGATTGTTTTTTTTTTTTTGTTTTTATTTTATTTAATATCGTTGTCCTGCTATGAAAATTTATTTTTGATCATATGATACAAGAAGTCAAAAAGTGTTAACATATTTGATGTTCTGGGCATGACCAATTACAATTATGGATATGAAAAATTTATGACATAAGTTTTTGTCTGAAAATATGTCCAAAAAAGCAGTTGGTCTTAAGTAGTCCAAAAAAATTCAAACTTAGTAGGATAAGGGTTTGAATATAAACAAGAAATGTTTTTGAGTTTATTAAGCTTTCAGTATAATTGATATAGTTTAATAATTAATTTTTTCTCTATCTTTCCTTACAGAAAAACAAAGAACCCTTTTTTTTTTTTTTTTTTTTTTTTTTTTTTAATTTCATTTATGCCAAAATATTAATTGGTGGAATTTTTTATTTTAAGTGTATGGGGTATTAGCCAATTTTCTTATCTATACTTTAGGGAAGAACTAAATTAAGTATGGCTTTTGTCTGTTAATCTAATATTGACTACCTAAATGTCTATTATACAGAGTTGTCATTATGTTCTTAAAGTACACGTGCGTATGTGTACTCGGCATTTCAGCATTTGTAAGAGTTTCAGTTAACTAAAATTTAGAAATTATAACATTATTAGCATGAGTTAGGCTGTCTCTTTTCAGAGTGCAAAGACACTGGAGTTTTCTGGAGAATATGATGCCACTGCCATTGAGAGTCCTACAGCAACAGTTGTGAAAAAGCCTGCCTCTGATAAGGAGGAGAAAAAGAGGGAAAAGGAAAGGAAAAAGAAAGAGGAAGAAGAACGAAAAAAGAGGGAAAAGGAAGAGAAAGAGCTAGAAAAGGAGAGGAAGAAGAGAGAAAAAGAATTGGCCAAAGAAAAAGCGAAAGAAAAAGCAAAGGAGAAAGATGAGAAAGATGAAGCAAAAGATAAAGACAAGCTTAAAAATTCTGAAGATCGTCTTGATAAAATGGTACTCATTTTGCTTCAGTCTTATCTTTTAAATTCATTTTCATCATATTGCAGAAAAGCAAATTTTTTTTTGTTTTTATTTTATTTTAATTTTTTTTTTTTTTTTTTAAATAAATTTTCCGTTCTAGATTATTAAAAAATCTAAAGCACTTCTGAGAATTTTTTTTTTTTTTTTTTTTTTAATTTTATTGCGGACTTTTTGTTCTCATCTTAGTAGTTTTTTTGTTGTTTCTTCTTCACTACGTTTTGGCCAAATTTCACCGCTGGCCTTCTTCAGGTGATTAACCACAACCTCGGATAGGAATGCTGAGTCTTGTGACCGTATCCCCAGTAATTACTGCCTTCTATAGTTGTTGTCTATCGCACCACATTTGGCCAAAACGTAGTGAAGAAACAACAAAAAAACTACCAAAATGAAGACAAAAAAGTCTGCAATAAATTTTAAAAGAAGAAAAAAATTATTCTCAGATTAAGAAGCCTAATCTCAAAAGGATTCCCAATAAAAACAATTAGAGCACTTCTATTTTCTAATATTCTAAAATAAAAAAACAAAACCTTGATTTAAACAAATTGCAGGCCGTATTGGTAAAATGTTAAATTTTATGAAAAATCATTTGGAATTTGTGATTTTTAAACTTTTACCAAACATTCTATTATATTTTTTAGCAAATTGCTTCTTCAGTGATCATATTTTATGATCAATAATATTCTTTCCTGCTGATTTTGGAGTAATCTATATTAATATGTTATCATTTATCAGTTGTAAAGAAGGAAAAGACCAGTCTCTCTTGTGTTTTGATTTTGTTTTATTCTCCGCTGATAATTTTAGTTGGGATGGAGTTCAGGTAGCTTAATGGCTAAAGTTCTGAATTTCTGCCTTGATGTAAGCAAGTTTGAACTTGGGTCATGCTGTTATATTCACTTTGAGGCTGAATGCCTAGTCGGCTGGGGCTGTAGAATACACTGACTGCTTCTCTGCAGAGGGGTAAGATCTCCCCAACAAGTGTCCTGTATATGACACTAGACAATCTGATGGTGAAGTTCCAGCAATGCTGGAGCTTTGGGGAATGCAGAGTACCCCTTCATTGCCATTGCTCCCAGATCCACTCTGGCCTGGCATAGTAGCACCTGATAGGGCCCTATCTATGGGTTAAATAGAACTAACAGCATACTTATGCTAAACTGAATTGTTTGAGTAAACTGAATAGCTTGAAATAGAAATGTTTTTGAATTATTTCAAATAGAACTGTTTTTCAACATTGAAACTGTATTTACACTAAACTGAATTGTTATATATAACTGCTTGAATAGTTTGAAATAGAAATGTTTTTGACAATTAAACTGTGTACTTATGCTAAACTGAATTGTTTTAAATAGAACAGATTATTTACATAAAAATGGATTTGGCGTTACAAAGGTTGAATTGCCATAAAACCCAACAAACCAAGTGAACATAAGCTGCCCTAGCCACAGAACTTATTTTAATGATTCTACTCTCCACACTTCTATTTTATGAGAAACCTAAATATCAACAAAGCAGATTTCTTCCCTCCCCCATGAATTTTTGGATGAATTTTTGCTCACGTTGTGTTAGAAAGTCTTGACTTAATAGAAAACAAATAAGAAAATATACTTTTTTAAAATAAGTGTATATAGATGAATTTTTCTGGTAAAGTTTTAAAAAATTATATATTTAGATATATGAAAATTTTAGCCAGGATCATTTTGTGAAGGTTTTGATTTTCCACCTGTAAGATTATACTTACCTTTCTCATTTACTTGTATGGTTGGTTACGATAAAAATCACAATATTAACAATACAATATATGAAGATAAGTTTAATGAATTGATTATATCTTATCATTTGAGAATACACAAATCAGTCATTTTCTTTATTCAAAAAATAAATTTGATATATTCTCAGAAATAAGTGTTGAAAGGCTTTTTTGCAGTATGATTGAAATTAAAACATGGTGATTTTTATGATCATTTTCACTTTCTATGGTATTTGTCAATGATTGGGGTTTTTTTTTTTCCAATTTTTATGTATTTCAGTTCATCAGTTTATTGAATTATACATATGAGAGAGTATTAGACAGAAAACGGTGGGGAAAAAAAAATTGAACCATAGAATATTATTAATCAAAATTCTTACAAAAAATATTTTGAAATAGCAAAATTTAATATACTTGCCTTAATTAAATACTTTAAATCCTTTGATAATGTTTTATCAGTTTTGTCTATAGATATATCTACTAAATTAATTCTGTCTTATAATAGTTGTTACGTTTATAAATTTTATATACTAAATGGGTAACAACTATTATGGTATAGCATTGATATATTTTATGATTAAAGTATATTGTATACCTTTATGTATCTAAGTACTTTTAATCAACACTTAACCTATGTACACCTTTTTGGTTTTATTTAAAAGTAAAAATAGTCACTGACAAATTTTTTGTTCTCTACTCTTTCATTGTAATGGTATTACCAACTGTTTTATTTGATTTGTCATTTTTTAAACATTGGTTGTATTGTTTTCATAATATTTAAAGTTTGTTTTTAATTTATATTGGTTGCAATAATATTAAGATTTTAATTTTTGAGAATCTGTCAATTTTTATGGCAATTTGTATTTTAAGTGATGTTTATGTTCAGATCATGTGGTTAGGTTTTAGTTAAAAAAAAATTTATTACATGAATATATTTATATGCAATTATCTTTGAACGCTTTGGCAAAAGAAAGGTGGGGGGTGCAATTTTGACTGCTCTGCTTTTTGCATCTATTTTATTGCTTTTTCATTAAAAATTCTTATGATTCAGGTTTTGTGACTTTTTTTAAAAAGAAAACTTTAATTTCTTTTATTTCAGTTTAGAACAATTTCAAAATATCTGTAAATTTTATTCAGGCTTTGTTAAAAATAAATTAGATAATTGTAAGCCAAAAATTTGCATTTTAAAATGTTTTTATTTTGAACTTAATAAATCTCATTTTTTCTTGGATTTCTATAAGTTTTTAAAATCTATGCTTTAAAAAAATAACTTATTTATTTGATATTAAAAGTTATCCATATTAAATGATATTTGAATATCTGTAATTTTTCTCATTTTTGTGTATTTTGAATTTGCACAAAAGAAAGCTGTTATAATTTTCAATTTTAAATGTAAATTTTTTTTCTGGCTTATTTTTAGATTATCCCTCTTCACATTTTCTTTTCTCTGTCCAAATTACTAATTACTGTTTTAATATTATGCAATGCTTTTATTAGCAAAGTCTTAAGAAATTTTATTTAATATTCAAGAAAAGTAAAATAACTTGTATATTCAAGAGATATGTACTGCCAAATAACCCCTATTGTTTTCAGGAGTATCGTCCTCATAGTGTTATGGTTAACGTGTTGGACTGTGATAGCATAGTGAGTTCAAATTCCAACTTGACTTTTGGACTTGTACTCTTAGGAATGTTATGAACCCCCTTATTTCTCACCCCCAGCTCTGGGTTACATAGTACTGCTACTGTTCTTCTACAAGGATGGTTTTGGCATTAAGTAACCTTTGAAGATTGATATGTCATTAAACAAAGAAACCAAACCAGTTTGAGGGCAACACTCGTCACAAAAATCCTAACATTGTGATGTCTGGGGAAAATAAGAAAAATCTTGTCCTTGTTCCTAAAATGTCATGGGGTGGGGGGCATGATATAATGGTTAACAGGTAACATCATAGTTGGAACTCTAGTTGTGCTATAACATTCACTTACAAACTAATACTTTTAAGACAGATATAGACCCCCCCCCAGCTATGGGTTACTTAGTGCCCCTACTGTTCTTTTTACTAGGATGTCTTTGGTATCAAATAACTCATGAAGATTGAATATGCCATTAAACAAAGAAACCAAACCATTGTCTTAAATGACAAACTGGAATTAACATTGTGCACTGAATTTGTAGATTATAGCAAATGTTTAGTTTAATTTAAGCAGCAAACATCTTATTCACTTAATTCTTGTTTTCATTTTGTTTTTCCTTATTGGCCAAAACATCTAATGGTTTCCAATGTCGCTGACCACTCTGCATTTCCATTTCTTTCTTGATCCCCTTCATGTTGACCGAAATTGCTTGACAATGCTATCTTCTCATCATCATCATGGAGATCTAAGTGATTGTTTCCAGTCTCTTGGAGACCATTCCATAATTGCACAGGTCCACCTGTTTGGAAACTTTGTAATGTGTCCAGCCAAGCAGAACTTCTTTCTGTATTATGTAATCACTTCCTTTACTCCATTCTGGTCCACCTTGTTTTTAATGTGCTCATATACTGATATTCTCAGCATGGATCTTTCCATAGCTTTCTGTGCTGTAACCAGTCTCTGCCCCCCACCGTGTGTGTGTGTGTGTGTGTGTGTGAGAGCCCACATTTTGCTTGTGTAATAACATTGCAGACAAAATGTGCTATTAAAGAGATTGGTACACAGAAGCTTACCCAGAGCACATCTTTTATTGTGACAAATGCTTTCCACCCTGATCTTATTCTTCGCCAGATTTCCATATCCATATATCTGCATATGTTTACCATCTGTCATCGCTTCCCACCACAATATAGCCCTGTGGAATATCTTTAGAATACAGGAATTTAGTTTTCATGTGATTTATCTTGAAGCTGACAACCAAACTTCAATTATTCGGCTTGGTCAGCATCACCTGTAACTGATAAGTCGTTTCAGCAATTCACTTAGTATCCCATTAATACTGATATTAATAAGATCAGTTGACCTGGGTGTTAAGTCAATAAAGGATGACTCCACACTCACCAGATCTTGTGCTTCACTATTGAATGCAGTTAGTGTCATACCCTGGACACTTCTTGGCTGGCGGATAGGATCTTGCCATATTCCAAATACCTCCTTGAAAGGATAGATACTTTAAGAAAAGTTTATGAGGCGGAGGGGGGTCCTAAGGTCAAATAAAATGTGGCTATTTGAGTTTCAACATGTAGCCATAATTATTAAATATATAATAATTAATAATCCCCAAACTTACTGTAACAGAATTCTTTCATTACTTAGTAATGAGGTAGTGTTGATAATATATAGCACAGTTTCATAATTTTGTGTGTTAAGAAAAAAATGATATACAAATGGTTAATCATATTTCATTTTACAATAACTAAAAACTTTCGCATTACTTTTGTGAAACAGTTGCCACATTGTTTTTATGTGCAAATATACTTTTCTTTAAATGTGTAAAAGTTTCTTTTAAAGTAAAGCTTTTGTGTTAATATTAATTTAATAAAATTAAGATATGTGAAATATTAAAAAATAGCTTATCAAGATGATGAAGGTAAATACATTTGATATTCATGAAATTAAACCTAAAAGACGGAATTTTGGAAGCAGTATCATCAAGATTTTAAATGTTTGAATCTCATTATTTACAGTTCAGTCATTTTTTAATTTTAATGTTCTGCTTTGAGTTACTGACTGTAATTTTTGTTTGGGGGATGCAGGAGGGTCTATAACTATCATGCTCTCATTTATTTTATTTTTTTATGATATTGATATTTTTGTGAATTTAGTTGCATTGATATTCTTTAAAATCTGGATCTCATTTCTTTGACATGTTCATTTTTTTTTTTTTTTTCTTTTCCCTCCCCTTTCCATTTCTCAAGGGACATGATGACTCTGCATTAAACTTGGAAGGTACTCAGCCACTGACTGATGCTCAGGTTCATGGTGTAAGTTTTTTTTAGTTTATATTTGAATATGAAAATGAAATATAATTTTTTTCTTTGGCTGAGGGATCTTTTTCCTTTGTCCTTTTTTCCATTATTTTAAAGAAAACTGAACATGATAGATCATGTTCATTTTACAGTTCCTTAAAACTGAATAAGGTTTCTAATATTATATATTTCAGTAATAATTATAGTCAAGTTTGGATATTGAAAAATAGCTTAATTGCTGCTATGAAATTTTTTTTATTTTTTTTTATAATAAAACTTGAAATTTTTATTTCATGGGTAATATTTAACTTGCAAAGAATTGAATATAATGTGATATTATATCCATTTTAAATAATAAATTTTTACCTGGTATATTTTGAAAAAAATAAAAATAATGTAATCTTGATACAATTTAGAATTTAAGTTGTAGAATTGATTTTTAAAATTCTCTGGTTTTAATAATCAACTTTTTTAGAGACCTTTAAATTGATATTAGATATGTTTCTAGTGTAACAAATAAAAGACGTGGATTCTGCTACCCGAGTTCAAATCTTGAACGAGGCTGTTTGCATGTTTGCATGTTACATTACACTACTACCCTTGTCAAAGGTATGAATCCAACTCATCTCCTTCCAGCTATGGGTAAGTAGTTGGGCAGACTGGGTTTTTTAACCTTCATTTGTCAACTGATCTAGATAAAGGAAACCTGAATTCAAAGTAGTTGTAGGCCTGGAGAAAGATGGCTTTGACAAGGCTATAACTGCCTAAGACATTACATAAGTAGCACCCCCATGACCAAACAGGTTATAAAATCACTCTAAATTTATTTTAAACTATCCATTCTTTTATGTTTTAGAAATTCAGTTATCAAAAATTCAAGAATTTAAATGAAAACTTCTTGATCTCTATAATACAAGTTTTAAATATAGTAATTGTCTCCCTTGATGAACTTTTAAAAAAAAATTTTTCTATTTTAATTTTTAATTAAAATCACTGGTAATACAAATTTTCCCACTTCTGTAAATGCTTAAAAGAAAAATATTGTTTATTATAAAGTTCTATATTTGTTCTGTTAAACTTTTTAAAAGAACTTCAATATTTTGTACTTTAATAATATTTTTGCTTATTGTTTCATATTTCTCTAATATGTATATCTTTCATTAGGCTATAAAAAGTATTTTATTGTTTTATTACAGTGAATGTTTGGAACAAATACTTATTTCTTTTAAATAATTTGCCGCCTCTCTTCCAGATCTCCTGTTTCTATTCTTTCTATGAGTCCCTCTTTACCCTTTTGGAAAACTTTTTTTTTTTTTTTTTTTTTTTTTTTGTTGTTGTTGTTTGCATGAAAACACTTTATCTTAAAGCACAAAATAATGAACACACATGCACACATAAGGGTATTTATCTATGTGCTTTGAAAAGTGCTATCTTTCCAGGTTTTTGGGTGATCATAGCTCTTCACATCTTCCTTCAACAGTAAACTAGATTACCATGACTATTCTTGGAAATGATAATGGTGTGGTTTACTGTGTTTTTAAATTTAGAATTCTCTTAGATGAGTTTATGAAATTAAACTGAATGAAATAGATCCAAGTAATCGCTTTCACAGTGGTCTTCCTTTGTTCATGTTCATATAAAACCAATCATTTACTAAAGATTATTATGAGTTTATTGAAACCATACTACTGTATGCAAATTGTTTAGATTACATAAGAATACATGATAAATAGAATTACTTGAAATCATTTAACTGTGTGCAAACAAATGTACTCTAACAACTTGTTTAAAAATAAAGTTACCAACAAACTATTCATTTGTAAATTATATAGGATTTGGTATTGAATTACTCACAAGGTATTGATATGCCATTAAACCAAGCAGAATCCGTTGTCTAATTGTGTAAAACTCAGAATATCTCAATGGTGAGCAAGAATAATAATTTTTTAAAAATAATGGCAAACTTTTGCCTAGCAAATATTTATTGTTCAAATACTTATTGATTAGATGAGGTGAACAAATCCTAATTCTGCTATTTATCCTGTATTGCCTATTGAAGTTTTTACGTTTTTTTTATAAGCCTAATCTTACCATGGACATTTGATGATCATGTGATACATCTTTATGCTTTTCTTGTTATAAACACTTGGTAAATTCCAAATGGATACCAAACAATTTTCTCAGAAAATTATCAGTTCACTGTATAAGCTGGATAATGTTCATATCACAATCACTGATGATTGTCTAAAATGACTGTGAAATTGCTGTAATGATTCATGTCAATGTAGAATATATATATATATATATATATATATATATATATATATATATATATCTCTCTCTCTCCCTCTCTCTCTCCCTCTCTCTCTCTCTCTCACTCAAAAGTTCTGGACAAGATCATTAACCAAAGTTTACCAATCAACTTTGAATCAAAATGAAGCATTCTGATTGGTCAAAAAAAGATTAAGGATTGATTTTTTTTTTTTTTTTTTTATTTATTTATACAGTCGGAGATGATACCAGAATAATTTTGTGAGGTTTGGGATGAGATGATTTTGTCTTCCTGACATCTTTAAAGTAATATTTGGATGATGTTCATATTAATGTAATCCAGTGTTTTAGTCATAACAATTGATATACATCTACTGACAGGAATGTTATACAGAAATTATGAAGAATAAGAAACCATTTGCCAAGGATAAAGGATACAAATTGATTGTAAAATTAGTTAAATGGTACAAATTTTGGATTTGATGGTAGGCATACTCATCTGATCATAATTAGATGAAGGTTAATAAGAATTCTTAGTTCTGCAATTCTTCATGGATCACCTTTTTGAGTTTTTTCTCTTCATTTTTATATATATATATACACACACACACCCATTAATAACAATCATAGACCCCCCCCCCATCTTCTGACAAACTTAACTTAAGTCTCTCCTTGAAATAAATTTACTTGTTCACTCAAACGTGCATTCTCTTTTTTTCCTGTGTTTATGCACACTCACTTATTGTAGTTTTCAATCTTTTTCTTTTTATCACAATTCTATCTTAGCTTTTCTTTCTACTTTAATTTTTTAATTAAGAAATAAAATTTTTTTTTCTTTCTTTATATTTTGATGTCTCTTCTCTGTTTTAATTACTTTATCCTCTTGCCAAATGATGCCTATGACCTTTTGATAAAACCTTTCTGCTGTGGATGTTTCAGACATTGCCATATTGGTGTAGTTCATTTCAACACAAACCTACTTTACTGCAGATTACATTAAAATGATTTTATCATTAAAGGTTTTCGGACTATTGTCTTCATCTGACTTTCTTCAGGTGTTTGTTGAACTTAGGGAACCTACATGGAACTTTGAACTACATAGTTTATTGAATCCAAAGGGGTCACCTTTTCTGATTCCATTAACCATAACTGGGTACAAGCATTAAGAATTCCTGTATTGTTACTCACCTGTAGTCAGGATTGAACCTGATTGTCTCCTTGGAGGTGGGGGAAATCTGAATATGAACACAGGTAAAGAATCACACGTAATAGTAGTAATCCTAGTCATGTAAGAACATTAAGTTTATAAGTCCCAAAAATTCACTCTAAACTGTCCGGCGGGACACATAGCGTAACAGTTATGGGCATTAGTTCCCCAAGCTTCTAAGGAGACAATCATCTGGAGGTTGCAGGTTCAATCCTGACTCTAGGTGAGTAACAATAAAGGAATTCTTAACACTTGTACCCAGTTATGGTTAACGGAATCTGAACAGGTGATCCCCATGGATTCAATAAAGGATGTAGTTTGAAGTTCTGTTCGACAAACACCTGAAGAAGGCCAGAGGACATATAGCCCGAAACGTTGTGGAAATAACAATAAAGATGAAGACAATAGTCTGAAAACCCTTCATGATAAAAACCATCCCTCCTTATAAGTAAATTTTAAAAATATTTCCCTCTTCTCATCTTTCTCCATTTATTATTCAATACTTTATTCCCTTTCTCTTAAACATTCTCTTTTTATTTGAGCTATCCTTTCCTCTCTTTTTTTTTTTTTTTTTTTTTTTTTTTTTATAACAACTCTTAAAAAGAGACTTATTAGGTCATTTATTTATCCATTCATTTATTCCATCATGAATTGCCTTTTTTGACAGAATATCTTAATAGCCCCTGGTCAGAAGTTAAATGATGAACAAGCTAATATGAATGGTACTTCCTCTCCAACCCCAGAAGAACTTGCTGCTGCCGCTGAGAAAGAACATAAGGTTTATATAGTTTACCATTTATCATCTCTCTCTCTCTCTCCTTCTGTCATTTTTATAAGAAATTTTTCTTTTCATTTAGATCCCAAGATGTATTTTCAAGTCATTGTAACATTTTCTTTGGATTATGAGTTGTTGTAAATTTCTAGATTTACATCCCAACATTTTAATAATCAAATTTTGCTATTTTATCATTCAAGTCATGTAATTGTTCTGGAGTTGTAAATGTGTTAGAAAATGTGTAATGTTTAAGAATTATAAAATAACACAAGTTGAACTTTATCTTGGTGAAATAATTTTTCTTTAATTGTATTAAAGTTGATATTTTGTTTTTTTTATTTGATAACATTAAATACAAACTCTTAATACAAAGAAACCTGGTCCTGAAAACTTGGTATGACAAAAGATATTTGGCATTCTTTCTTGTCCAGACAAATCATCTAATTAAACTAAAAGGATAAAAACTAATGTGATGTCTTGATGATTTTTTTTTCAGCTCCTAATGACCTATATATATATATATATATATATATATATATATATATATTTCCCTCCCCCTCCTTTCACTTTGCTTGTTTGATGTTTGGCAATCTCTAACAGAAATATAGATAACAAATCCATAAAATCATTTACAGGAGAAAAAAAAGCCTGTTAATTTACTTCAACCCTATTAAGCTCATCTCATTAAAGTTTCTTGTTGTATGCTTCTGTTTTGTCATGTAAATGTACATATTTCTGTTTTACTAATTGTCTTAATAATTTCTCTTTGGCATGTTAAAGCAATCACAATTGAGAAAATTCCAAATAAAATATTAAATTTTGAGAATTTGAATAATTCTATTTTATTTCTAAGAAAAATGTTAAGTCATTCAAGGTCCTAAAATGTGAACATTTTAAAGTACGCCTACTTTGATAAGTGTTTTTTTAAAAAAAACTTACATTTTTTGTTGGCCATATATTCTAGTTCTCATTTCTCTTGAAAATTCATAAAACATTACTCTTTTTTCTTTTCTTTTTTTTTTTAATTATATAAATGAATAATTTGTATTTATGATATGAAATATTCTGTTTTTGATAAATGATTCCTATGACCTATTAAATTACCAGGGTGCTCTGCTCTGTAATTCATGAAAGCATCTTTCAAGGCAATGACAGTTAATTTGGGTCGCGGGGGAACAGGTTATGCTGGGTCATATGGTACCAGTAACTATGAATGATCCCTGACCTAATTGCAAATTCACAAGATGCCTTGTTTTATGAAGCTATATAAGGTCCCAAATCTCTTTTTATCCATAGAGGGAAAAGTGCATTCATATTTTTCCCAAGGGGATGAGTGCAAGATAAATGTAAACCCTTTCAACAGAGTTTAAACTTCGTTGGCCAATCCTGTTTTTACATGGCAATAATATCTTGGCTACTTTTACATTTATAATATTTCTTATATACATTAATATAAACCGTTATAAGTTTTCATTATACAAACACACGCCAACAACATTTGTATAGTTTATTTGTTCACCTTTTATTTTAATACTTTCTTCTGAAAGATTTTTCTTTTTAAACTTGAAAAGATAGGCCCCCCCCTCCACACAAGTAATATCAATATGAATAATAACCATTACAAATTTGAAGAGAATGTAACTGATTAAATATATGAAATATCTTCTATTTATAGACCTTTCTCCATTTGGTTTTTAATCAAATTTTTCCATTAAAAAAACTATATATATATATATATATATATATATATATATATATATATATATATATCACCTATATCACCTATAATACAATTAATAAATTAAAGATCCTTCTCCTTCCACTTAAAATTGTCTTGTTCTGTGTCTTGTCATGTCACATTCCATTTTATGATGAATTCAGGGAAAAGATAAAGAGAAACGTGGTCTGTTTAGCAAATTTAAGAAGCATCCTAAGGATTCAAAGGACAAACGGGATGTGGTTGATGGGAATGCTGTCCCAGCTGTGCATATTCACGATGTGCCTGATGATGCCTCTATGGCTAACGATGAAGCCCCTATGGCTAACAAATCAGAACCAATAACCAATGGGACAGAGAATACTCAGGTTTCTCCTTTTGTTACCATCTTGCATCATTTCCAGCTAACTCTTTGTTCACTTGCCATCAATCAATTTTTCCTTTTCACCCTTTTTCACAACCAGGAGACATACTGCATGGGTTTGAATTTTTTCTTAAGGCAGTCTGAAATAATAAGCTATAAAATTAAGTTTTCTCACACTTTTCCTTTCTGTTGCAGGGGGGGGTGTCTCTGATCTTAAATGTTTTATTCTTGGTACCCTAGATTCTTACTCTGGGCTCCTGGCTGAAAACGTAAAATGTAATTTCATTTTACATACTATTAAATAAAAGATTACAATATTTTATAGGCAACACCAATGTAGAAATGAGAATTCCATGGCCTGAATTCAGGCCACCCTGGTATATGCACTTCTAGGTAGAAGCAGAAATACTGGTTCTAAGGAATTTAATAAACCTATGTCAAACATTTGGCAAGTTTTAAGCAGATGAAAATTTATATAAATATGAGAACACATTTTAATGTATGAATATTATGTTGACGTTTTGATTTTATAGTACTGAAATCATAGATATATGGAATTAATTTTTGAAGTTGAGGATTGCTCTTGATTCCTTCCCATTTATATTGAAATGTTAACCTCACAAAATTATTATTTGTATATTGATTATCAACCAACTTTTTACCTTAAAACTAAGTCTTCAAAATTTGATCTGTACAAAAATGTTAAATGGTATACATGGTTGCACCACTTGGACTTGAGTGAAATGCTTGGAGAAGAAACTCTTAGAACTACACAAAGATGCTATGTGCTGTTTTGAACAAATCCTGGAATCAGCACCCTACAAAATAGCAATTGTACAGCCACTTACCTCCCATCTCACAAAACTTCCAAGTAAGACAAGTATGATAGCTTGTACTGCTAAAGAAATAAAGCTGAACTCATAAGCTGTGTTCTATGAACTTGTATACATGTATACACTAATACTGGCCAACCAACAAAAACTTGCATTCATCAGCTCTGTGAGTACACTAGACACCGTCTAGATGACTTGCTGAAAATGATGTCCAATAAGGGCAGATAGTGTGAGACAAAGGAATCTGCTGTTGGTATGCTTTGATAATATAGTGAATTAGTGATCAATCTTATATTAAAAAAAGTTGCTATGAAACTAACTTTTGCAATAATCATTTAGCAAAATTAAAATTTCTGATATTTTCGCAAAGACTTGAAGTAGTTTAAGGTTTAATAACTAACTTGTTTTAACTTTGTGCTTTAGAATGAAAGATTTCGTTAGTCACAATTTGATAAACAAGAATATAGTTTGAATCAGTAACTACTTAATATCTTGAAATATCCTTTTATCAAAATAGTCATTTATATAAATACACATCATAAAGTGAAGTAAGGTGTTAATGTTTGGTGTTTGTTACATACTATCAAATGTAATTGTCTGTCTTTCATTATTTGTTCATTCATTCATTCATTAGAAGATTTGTCAATTGACCTCATCTAATTTGTCCTCAGCCACAGATTGTGTATCAATCATATAAACTTTCCTTCATCTCTCTATCATTTACCAATATCATTATTAATCAATATTAAACAATAGATTGTTTCGCAAAATAATCACTTATGTTAGGTTCAATGATCACTTTTGCAAGAAATTGACTCATGAAGTACTATTAACTGTGTCTCTGCTATCCTAAATTGGAAATATATACTCTATCACTGATACTGAGCCCTCATTTTATATATATATATATATATATATATATATATATATATATATATATATATATATATAAACTGTTTTACACTTGAGTAAACATATATATATATATATATATATATATATATATATATATATATATATATATATATATATATATATATATATATACACTGTTTTACACTTTAGTAAACATCAAGCAGTACTATATTCTGAAGAATAGCAAGTGCTCTATGAAAGGAATGGAATAGGTAGAATCAATTTTGCATTTCAAAAGATCTAAAAAGTATGTCAGTATTGCTGATATTCAAAAACTTAACTTTTTTTTTTTTTTTTTTAAGATTCCTCTCAGTATATGAAACGTTGAACTGATGACTTGTTGAAATAGTATAAAATTTAAATTCAAATGTACAAGTGATCATTTTTATTGCAAAATATCTAAATAAAGAAAAATAAATTCCCCATGAGTATCTCCTGGGTTTTGGAATCTAACAAATTCACTGGTTTGGTGTGTGGATTTTGCTTGTTTAACATCATTAATCTTTCCTTTGCTTAGAAAACGGATTAACATTAATCTGCTTATTTTCTGTTTCATTTGAATATATTCATCATTCATTTTTGTTTTTATTTTATTTTTCAAAACCCATTTCACATGCATGAGTTTATTATCTTGATTTCATTTTACAGTTTCTACTTTGTTTTTGAAAGAAGATTTTTATTTCACAAAAAACTTAAATTTTTCTAGGATAAATGTTCCCTATTGTGAGATAGTGTTTTTTTTTTTTTTGTTGTTTTTTTTTTTAAACTCTAGAAATGCTATTGTTCAATTTGCAACTGAAGTGATTCTGTTCAATCAGTGTTACAAAATTTTTGTAGTACTTCAAATTTGAAATATAGGGGAGATAATTCTGGAATTTTTATTATAATCACTCATTTGTTCCTAAATAGAAGCAACAAGAACTTAATGGATCTTTTGTTAACCAAAATTAAAACTAAAAATTTAAGATTTTTTTTATTAGTTTACTTGGCAGAATATTTTAGAATTATTTAAAACACAATTCTATGTGATCTGACAATATACAGCACATGAAATTTTGTTTCTTTTAAATTTGTTTAAAATTTTAAAATTTTTGTTCTAATTTAATCAATTTATATGATATACACTGATGTCTCAGTGGCAGAATATAGGATTATACCAGGTATTGTAGGGTTGAGAAATTTATTTTAAATAGATAATTTCAAATGAATCGGGGCCCTTTTCAGTGGCCAGCTTGTCTTAAGGTTCTTAATGATTTTGTTTTTGTAAAGATGAAATTTAATTAAATATGTATATAAATTGCCCTATCAAAGTATTTTGAATAAAGATTTTGGTATAGATATTTGAAATCCTTTCTGAAAAAGTGAGATTATTTAAACAGAAATAACAAATCTTTTTCTTAATATTGCAGAAACTGGGAAATAAATCATGTTTCATTTTGAAGATATTAACTCTATTCATGGTTTTGCTTTGTTATTTGCCTAATATATGGAGCAAATCTCTTGGCATTATGAATATTATTTCTCCTCACTTAGCCCATTACCTTTTTTCTCCTCACTTAGCCCATTACCTTTTTTCTCCTCACTTAGCCCATTACCTTTTTTCTTTTCACTTGTCTCATTACCTCTTCTCTCTCTCTCTTTTTTTCTTTTCACTTGTCTCTTTATTCTTCGAATAAATGTCCATCTTTTTTTCTTTCTTTTTTTTTTTCTTTTTTTTTTTAATTTCCCCCCCCCCCAGTTAATTAGTCTAACATTGCTTTGAACTCAAATTTCTTTTAAAACACTTTTAAATCCTCAATATTTAAATACACCCCCACCCGCCATCCTTAGAAACAAAAATGAAGATTTTGAAAAAACTGAAGTTTTCTTTTTCAGCTTTTTTTTTTTTTTTTTTTTTTTTCCCCTCCTTTATTTTTAAAAAAAAAGCTCTTTATTTTGCTGACATGATGCAAGTTACCTTGTCAGAAATTGGTAATCTCGTCAAAGTAAATGGAATCCAATTATAACAAAAATATTCATGATTTTTTTTCCAAATTTATCTTTCAGCTTTTATGCTTTTGAAATTTTTTTTCTTACAAGATTTCTAAATTGCTTTTGGTGATTAAAATTAAAAAAACTGACAGCAAAAATTCAGATTAAAACATTTTTACTTATATATCCAAACTGGACAGAATTTCATTTTCTCTGGAAAAGAAAATGAAAACTAACGAGACTTATTTCTTTACAACATTTTTGGCATTAAGATCAATTTTAGTTGTCATAGAAACAAATGGAAATTCTTTTCAAAAGTTTCTATCTTAGTTGTTGATTGGGTGTTGTTCTTGAATTTTGTTTTGAATCTCTTTGGTAGCTTGTTTTTTCAATATGGCTAATGAGAAAATGGCATCATGGTTTTTTTTTTGTTTTGTTTTTTTAGGAAAAGAATTACTTTTATATGGGAGTGTTGAAGCTTTTGGAATTTGAATTTCTTATTGTCAGATCCATTAGTGTGTCATATGACTATAACTGCATGCCAATATACTGGTCACATACTGTAAACTGCAGCATATAAGTGAAATCTTTTAAACCTGAAAAAATCTCTACAAAACTAGATATTGACTTATGCAGCAGGGCTAAAATCCAAATCCACAGTTGACCATTGTGATAAAAATTTGGATTTAACTCTCTGTATAAGTTGACCCCTAAATTTTTTGGGGGGTGGGGCAACCCTCTTCTCAACTTGAAAGGTCAATTTATACTTTGCAATTTACAATAAAAAAAGATGAAAGAAAATGCTAGTCAAAATTAACAAAGGAATAAGGCATGATTTACAAGTTGGCATTTTGTTTACTCAAGTTTAAACACTTGAGTAAAACAATAAAATACCAACTTGTAAATCATGCTGTATTCCTTTGTTAATTTTGACTCGTATTTTCTATCATCTTTTTTTTATTATTTTATTTATTTATTTTTTTATTTTTACGACAACTTGATGTTTATGAGGAGAAAACTGTATGGGATATATTTATATATTGATGTTTGTTTATTTTTCATTTAGAGATTGTTAATTTTTGCCTTTGTTATGCATCGTAAAAAGCCAAAAAAAAATGGAAAGGCAAATATACATTTATACCATTTTTAAAAAAAAAAATGAGATGGGACGAGTTAAAATTAAAAAAAGAATAGTTGACAATACTTCATTTAGAAATAAAAATGCCTTAATCCAGTTGTATAAAGTGTACATGGCTCCCCTTTTTTTTTTTCACTTTAATATTTTTAGTATTTCTGTTAAAGTAAAAACCCTGCCTCGGTGTTTAGTTATTTATAATATTGCATCTGGTAGTCCCCCCCCCAAAAAAAAAAAACACTTGAGATATCTGTATTTCTGGTGATTTCTAAATAGTTTAAAGTAGGTGACATAAAAGATTGAAGATAAAATATCTTTTAAAGTATATTTTCTTTGATTCTGTTCATCTTGCAATAAGAAATTCTCAATTTCATAAGGCTTTGGGAGGAATGAGTTTGATTTAAAAGAAATGCTTGTAACATCAGATTTTGATAATATATATTTATAATATTTGTATTTTTTATTTATATTTTTAAATAATACTGTGTATATCTTTTTTAAGTACAAATTTTAAGAGGTATTTGCATAACGTAATTGCACTTGTAAAACCTTTCTTTCTCTCGGTAAATAGGTAATCTTTGTTTTATTCTGAGCTTAGAAGAAATTGATTTACTTATTACTGATTAATCTACACAAAAGGGATACAGATTATAAATTCAAGAGCAACACTTCAGATATTTTGAAGAAAAACTTAATTTTCTGCTAATATCAGTTTTATTTTTATTTTTAAAATAAGTAATCTCCCTTTAAACACAAAACAAACCTAACTGGATTCTTTTTAGGCTTGCCCAGTCTGCACCCTTCGTCACTTTCTTTATATCTCTCATCCATTCATTTTTTTTTTTTTTTTTTTTTTTGCTTTCATTCTCAGTACCCAATTTTCTTGTGCTCTGTTAAGATTATTTGCTTTGGCTTTTGGAGCTATTTACTAATGCTCAATGATTATCATTGCACACATGTGCATATATGTATAAAAATTTCTTCATGACTTTTTGCTATTTTGCACAAAACTTGTCTTCCAAGCTGTATACAAAAGTGTGCTACGTTGTGCTAAGCAGATTCTATTGCTTTTGGGGGCTTTTATGGTTTTTGTAATTGATCAACATAAAAATATTATGCATTTTGGAGATTATCTTTTCTTTCTGTAATTTTCATATAATAAACCTTTTGATTGTGTTTGATTTGTTTATCCTAAGCATCCAACATTTTGTGTTTTTCATAAACTTATTTCTTTCAGGATCTTGTATGGATTTTTGAAGTGATTTTGTTATCCTTTCATGGTGTTGTTGTTTTTTTTTTTTTTTTTTCTTTTAAAACAAAAACCCCTCCCTATGCAACAAATTGACCTCTCGGACATATTTATATTAATTCACTTTTTTTTCTTCTTCTTAAACACTGGGAAAATCAGTTTAATATTTTTTTAAAACTGTGCTAACTCTCATTAATTTTTTTTAATTACTCTCAAGCCATTTATTTTATTTTTATTAAAACAGTTTAGCTGGTCATCAGATATTTTTCACATTTCTCATAATACAGATATAGGGCCCTAACATATTTAAAACAATTCTATTACATACATATAAAAATATAGATAGATTTTTAGATTATAGATACATTAGATAATAGATTATTGATAATATAGATACATATAATAATATAGATAGATTCTTAGTCGGCTCTAGAGGAATGGGTGTAAGAATTGTGTATAATACCAAAAAATAATGATATTCAGTATTACAACCAGTGTATACATATTAGTGTAGTTGGTGAAAAAATTTTAATTCAGTTTTGATGTCTTAGAAAATCTATTTAGTTTTAAGATAAATAGAAAGAAATCAAGTTTGATTATACTAATATTGAACTTTGTTTCCAGAAGCTGGGGTTTATTTTATTTATTTTATTTTCAGTAGAAAACAACAAAGCCAGGCAGTTTTTCTATTTATTTATTTTTTGGTAATAATTATTTGTGGCTCGGGTTTTTCACAGGAGATAAAAGAAGAAACTGTGACAACTGAAGTCATTATAAAGGAAACTGAGACTCCAAAGAAAGACCAGAAAAAGGTCGCCATTCTATCTTTTTTTTGTTCATGTTGAGTTACTGGCATGTTCCAGTTTTTATCTTGTTACCAAATTTTTAAATCTGGAATTTGTTTTTTTAAAGCTTTTGTTAAACACTAACAAGAAATACTTCCCAGCTCACAAAAGTGTGTCTTCAAACAGGACTTGAAAAAAAAAAAAAAAAAACTAATTGGTTGGAATATATAGGTGAGCACTGCAGCTGCAATATTAAAAGTAAAATCCAAATGGTCTCACAATTCAATGGTTTACACTGGCATAGCATCTTCAGGTTACTGACAAGGGTGTCTCTGTAGCATAGTGGCTAACAAACTGGACTGTGACAGTGCGAGTTCAAACTCAAATCATGCTATTACATTCTCTTTTGGACTAATATTCTTGAGAAGGGTATAAACTCTACCCTCATTCCCCCAGCTATGGGTTAAATAGTACTATTGCTGTTTTTCTACAAGGATAATTTTGGCATTGAATAACCTGTGAAGATTGATATGCCATTAAACAAAGAAATCAAATCAAACCATGGTACTGAATGGACTTAGAAGAAATACACAAAGCTCTTAATAGAGCTCCAAGGTAGAACTCACTCCCAGCAAGCAGAGGGGTCAAGCTATCTTAAAGCTGATTGGTTGTTACATGGTATGCAAATGTAACATTCATATTGGAATGCATCAGAGATCTTCTAATGAAGACTCTAGAAGTGTCTGAAAATGTAAATTTTAGTTTGAATACTAAAGTAAAAACTGGACTGACCTTAGCATCAGTATAGCCATCATTACTAAATTATTTGTCAGTAATTAAAAAAATATATATATTATATAATCTTGATAGTGGCAAGAAAAGTTTTGTTCGATATGCTCAATGATTTTATTAAATTTTTTGTTTAACTTAATAACTTCTAAGTACATAAAAATATCAATTGTTTATCAACTGGTTTAAAAGTAAAATGGCTCCTTTATGAAAAACTTTTATCTGGTGGATAAAAGTGATTACTAATAAATGGTCAGTCATGTTATTTACTAAGCTGTACATAGATATGGTTTACAGGTTTTGGGTTGTTTACAGTATCTGCTGTTCCTAGATAATCACTAATGTTAACAGTGATCAGGTTCATCATTGCTTAAATTATTTACTAAAATTTGTTTAGATATGATACACATGCCACAACTTGTTTACAGCACCTGTTATTGCTTGATTAGTCACCTAAGTATTGAACAAGCTTAACTTTGATCTAGTGGGAACTGGTGCTTTTACTGTGAGTTGACCATAATAATGGACAGTCTTGTTTGCCAATAAATATTGGTTGGTATAAAAGAAAAGTATACTTTATCTTGAGTGTGGCAAGATAAACGCAACAAAAATTTAAATGTTTACAATTATTTTCTGTATTGGATCATTGTTGTATCGCCGCATACATATACAAATATATGCGGAATGTAATCAAACATAATGACGAACTTCAATGAACAAACAAACACACTTCTTTATAAAAATATCTCTCACTTTTTATTCTCGAAAGGGTTGATGTTGGTTGTGTGTGAGAGGTGAGTTAGGAACAGACTGCTACATATTGACCCAAAGTTCTTCTGACCATAGCAGCACTTCTTTCTCATTTTGGCTGGGCTGCTCAACCGTGGGTCACTGAGGGCCCAAGCCCTCCGTCTGGAGCTGGTTCTCACTACAGCATCTTGTCCCCAACTGACTGCAACTGAACTGACCCAAGCCATTTGTGGCACCTGGTTATATAATTGTCTCACACCTACCTGCTTCCGCTTATTTACACAGGTGCATCTCTTGATTGACGGCTCAGTCAAGGGTCAATATATAACATCATTACAATCAAGCAGTAACTTTATCCAAAAAGTTTTGCCATTTAATGATAAAAAAAAAATTCAGTTATTTAATATAGCTCATTCTTCTTCTCCCCGAAATTTATCCTATGATTGCATCACTAAATATTTTACAGATACTTTTTAAGCATTGTGTTATTAATATTTAATACATGCTTGTTAAGACTGTAAAAATAGTGTTGATGTTTTTAATATTTTCTTTTTAAACAATATAACCAAAACTAATAGATATGTTGTACATGCATGCACAAAGTGTCTCATAAATTCCTGTATCATAAGCTACTTCCCTCTTATCTTACAATGACATATAAGTGTCCAGATATCAGTACAAATACTTTTAGGAACGTTTAAAGTTTATAGACGTTAAAGGCAAACATCTTGGACATTTATTGTGATCTCATAAATATTTTTCTCTGGTACAAGAATTTCGAGATTTTCTTTGTGTGTATGATATATGAGGATTTTACTGAAAAGGTTCTGATAAAACTTTAATACTGATACCAACATTTTGTAATAATTCTATGATCAAAAAGTTATGTACCCTGTACTAATGATCAATAGCAGTGAATGTCTGTTTATTTTTATGCATGATTTTATAACATAAATTGATGTAATACAAAATGTCTTAAGATATCTTTTATACCAGTTTTTCTTTTCAAAATTAAAAAAGTTACCCATAGAGCTTTGTGTTTATCCCTTTTCTTGCCTGTTTATATCCTTTTCTCTTGATTAAAAATCACTTATTGAATTATTTATATCCAAAATTTCTTTGAGAATAAAAACATTTGTAATTCTAAATTCAATATCTTTATTTTAATACAGTAGTTCTCAACTTGATGTTTTGATGACAGAATAAAGTAAGGATAATAGTATTTGAAATATGGTGAAATGAGCAAAAGGTGGCAAGTGAAGGGTTAAACTTTATCAGGAATAAAAGTGTAAAGTTTTGCTAACCAGATGTTTTTCTTTGTGCTTTATAATTTGACGTAGTTGGTGGAGAATATTTCACAAACTTATTTGGTTCTATTTCCTTTTCAACAATAACATTGGTATATTTGACATATATATTATTTTTTTATTGCATATATTTATCTACTAAAAAATTATACATTGTTTTTATTTGATAGAACTGATAATTTTAAAGATATTTCATTTGCTTTCTATTTAAATTCATGAAATAATTTGATAGGTATAAACTTATCTTTCATTTATTTATTTATTTTAATTGTTTGTAATATTCTGTACATTCTATATTTATATAAAATATACATCTAAATTATTTTCTAAGAATGTACTTTTAATTATTTTTATGAAACTTGTGTACTTTAACATTTAAACATTTTTAACTGTAATTTTTAAATTTTTTTTTTTTTTTTTACAATGAAATCATATTTTTGTAATAGTTAAGAACTCTTTATCTGTGGACAACATTAATAATTTTTTTGTTGGGATCCTTGAAATGTAAAAATGTAACTTTTTTTTCTTCAGTAAGCATGTTGTACAATACTTTATCCTTTAAAGTAAATTAAGTCTTCAAAAATATTTTGGATCCACAAATTCAATCATTTAATATTAAGATGTAATAATTTTCTTTTCAAAAATATTAAACATTTTCCAAGCAGTCAATATATTAATGACAAGTCAAATGTTTTAAAATTTGAACTAAACTGAATCCACAAATTATATATTTGTAATTTATAATTGTGGTTTATGAATTTGAATGTGAATATTATTCCATGATTTAAAAAAAAACAAAAAAAACTTTTACCCTCTCCTATCTCATAATACAGGATGTTTTTGAAAAATATATCATTTGAGAAGTATAGGGTGCTTAGAAATCTTATTCAAATGATTTCAAATTTTAACAGCATATGTAGAAACAAATCAAAATTCTATATTTAATCTTTTTAAACAAGTTTTCTTTTCAGTGAACAGCATTTCTTTACCTGTAAAGAAGAAAGAAAAAACAGAATTTTAAGTCGTTTCTACACATGCTATGAGAATACAAGATCATTTGAATGAAAATAGATAGTTATTAAATAATGTAATATCAATTTTTTGGCAATTCTTTGTAGTTGTACTTATATTAATTTCATTAACAGGGTTTATTGGACAGGTTTGAGGAAATTTGACTATTATAGTTGTAACTGGTAAATTTAAAGTTGGAATTTTAAAATTGCTAAAGTTTAAAATGTTTGCAGATATTTAGAATTTCAAACCCCCGGATAAACATAAATTGGACAATTATTGTTGCAGCTGAAAATTGAAATAATACATGGTGGTATTTGCATTTGGGATGTATGCAAATTTTAATATCAACTTGTCTAAGGGAGATAATTGATTATTTGACCATCGCAAAATTTAATGATAATCATAAAGAAAAAGAAGAATAAATAAAAATGAAATAATTCAATACGTAAATTTGTTTTGTTGTTAAATATTAATTTCATAATTAGAAACATATATTTCCGTTAAAGTTGGTAAATTAAAAGTTGGAGTTTTAACATATTGAAAAATTTGTTTAAAATGTTCACATATTAAAAATTTTGAACTAGTTCATATTAAATTCCAAAAACTTGTTCAGATTAGTCATAGAAAATTTTACAATAATTTCCAATTTGAGTTATTTTAATTTTTTTTTCCCTACAGCTACAAATATCTGTTTAATAGAAAAATAAATTTTGAAAATAATAGAATAATTTCTTTATTTTATTTTATTTTATTTTATTTTTCAAATCAAATTTAATCTCCTGAATGTTTTAGGCTGATTTACTTAGTAAATAAATTTGATGCTTAAAATAAAGTAAAATTTACTGGTAAGATCTACATAAATCTGTATTTATTCAGTTTTTATGTTTTAAAAAAATCTTCAGCTTTATTAACCTTTTTCTACAATCTATAAAATTCTTTAACTTCTCTAGCTATTATTTTTCTGTATCTTTTTTTTTTTTTCTTCCCTTAAAAATCATTAAAAAAAAATCTTCCTAGTTTTTATTATTGCTACATTGTTTTGTAATTTACAAAAAAAAAAAAATTTCTAGACAAATCTAGCAAGAATGTTACTGTCAGTAAGAATCACACTTCAGCCCTTTGAACCCATAAACCTTATATTTTGAGTTGTGCTGTTAACCCAACACTTAATACTTTTAGAATTCTGTCATATACTTCTTTTCTTGAGTGAAGTTTAACTGAGTTTTATGTCAGAATTCAATCTCCCTGGCAAATCTTGTCAGTTTATAGTCTGTCTGAGAATTGAGGGTTTAAAGAATTTATGCTGAAGTGATAGATTGTTTTATCAGTTTTTTGGTTATGAATATTTTTTTAAAATAAACATTTACATTTAATCAAGAAAGCCTGTAATGAAATCATATTTAAATATTTTATTTATGAATTGATCTACATAGTTACAAAATTTTTAAGTATCTTTTTTTTTATAATTCTTATCTTCCTTGATAGAAAACTCCATTCTCCAGGCTCTCCAAGTGAAGAGACTTATTGGTTTTTATTTTTATGTATAATCAAGTTTATTGCTTTTATAAAATTACATTAAAATTCTTTCTATAAAAGCTGAAAGGAACTGATGCACAATATTTACAAAATCTTTGACTAATGTTGATGCTAACAAGTCAAATATACAACTGGCAAAATATTTAACTTTATTTGATGGTATAAGATCAGTCTATTGAATTTCTAACTTTAAATTCAATTGTTTAAGAATTTTGAAAGTATTTACAATAAATCATAAATTTGTCTTTATATTTGTGCATAATGTCACAGTCCAGCAGATTAGCAACTACACTGTGGGAATCTCCTCTCCATTTGTTTGAAAAGAATTGACATCTTGACTTAATGGATTTTCATTAAATTTTTAAAAAAAGCAAAAAAACATCACTCTATAAAAGTACAATACAACCTTTAACACCAAATTAATTGTTATTTGTAGAAAGTATATACATAATGCCAATAATTCTTTGCATTAGATAAATCACTTAATGAAAGTTGGAGAATGGACCATCTAGAATGTTAAACTTTTTTCTTTTTTTTTTTTTTTCAAGAGGTGTGTAGGTTGTAATAAAACAATTTGAATATAGACAATAGCTCATTTCAATCAATTAGTCAGATTTTAGAAGAAAATAAATCATAAAATGACTACCTTTGACTCATTATAGTTGCATTTTATGTGTAAAACTTATATACAAATGTACCAACTATTATGGGACAGATATAGTGAATATTTTAAAAGATAATCATTCTGTAAACTTTTTTAAAAAATTTCTTTTCTTAATGTGTATTGTTTTTGCATAGATGTGTTTTTTATGTGCTAATTTATCGCTGGTATTCCAGAAAAGTGGCCACAGATCATCAGGACTTTTGTGTCCGATGCGAAACCCGTTTAAGAAGAAGCCTGATAAGGTGATGGCCAACGTTGCCTCTTTTGTTTTAATTTAAAAAAAAAAAAAAAAAAAAAAATTGTTTGGTTGTGCATGGTTGCTGCTGCTGACCCTGATGCTGCCGCTTCAGTGACCTCACTGCTGGCTCATCTCTTAACAACCATCATTCATTTCATCACTGCCAGCTACGACCCTCTGGTCAGTACATTATTTCACCCTGGGTACATCACAAAAGCCATATACATGACCACAATAAATGAAAACAATGCTGAGCATTGATTTTTATTAAAATTTTATTTTTATTTATTTTATTTATTTATTTTTATTTCATTTAAAAAAGAAAATTACCGTATTTCAAGTAACATCTTTACATTAAAATATGGATTCTGGCTGGGTTCATGGAATTTATCTTTTTTTTTTTTTTTTTTTTTTTTTTTACCCTGATCTGAATGGAGGCACAGTAACATGAGTTCAAATCCTGGAAGAAGCTTTGTATTCCACTTTTGGATTAATACCCTTATATAAGGCATGAATCCATCTAGTCCTTGTAGCTGTGGGTAAATTGATCAGACTGCGCTTTTTAACCTTGGTATGGCAACTAATCTAGAAGAAGAAAATAAATTCAAACATGAATGTGGCTGGGGTCACATTCGGACCCCAATGCCCAAGAGACTCCACATGTGAATACGTTTGGAGCTGGCTTTACCTATATCAGATGAATGTTGTTTAAGAGAAAAGAGATCATTCATTCACTTCTAAAAGCTCAGTTGCAAAAAAGTACCCATGAATTTAGACTTGAGTAATTGATTTCACTTATTAAAGTCTTTTGGTTTAAAGTGGGGGGGGGGATAAGTGATGGATTCATGCCATTCTTGAGGTCATTAATATAAAGTAAAATGCAAACAGCCTCTGGTAAGATTTGAACTCTGATCACTATTGTGGTCATAGCTGCTATGCCATGAACACCTCTTAATTGTGTATATATGGTATTAAGGAGAGAAAGTATCATGGCTCATTTGGTAAAGACTGTTAAATATTTTCTGACCATAAATAAAGGGTCAACAAAGTGTGTGTATGTATATATATATATATATATATATATATATATATATATATATATATATATATATATAATGTATGGTAAATGATTTTAATTTTTTTATTTTCAGTCAGATTTTTGCAAATGTTTCAATCTTGCCATAAGTGTTGAAAATTGATGAGATCTTCTGGTTTGCTCCTTGGCTACTAATTAAAATTCTTCCATTTTAATGACATGATTAGAAATACATTTGTAAAACATTAGTTGCCAGCCTCTTAATTTTTAAAAAGAATGTTAAAGAAACATTTAATAGCCCCCCCCCCCTCCATTTAAAAACATTTTTTTTCCTGTACCTAATAAAAAAATATTTTGAATAGATTTGTCCAGAAGTTAGACAACATAGCTTAAATGATAATAATCATAATTTTTGTTCTATTTTTTTTAACCTTTTTGCGGGCAGATAATTTTCAACCCTTGTAGAGTGGTAGCCCTGTTAGCTGAGGCTGTAGAATATACTGACTCTCCACCCAAACGAGTGTCCTGGATATGACACTAAATCTGATGGTGAGACTCCACTAATGCTGGAGCTTTGGTCAATGCAGAATACCCTTTCATTACCATCACTCCGAAGTCTACTCTGGGCCAGACAGGTAGCGCCTAATAGGTTCCTATCTATGGGTCAAATAGGACTGTTTGTCATTTAAACAGAATGCACAATCAAATTATTTGAAATTTAACTGTTTGATCATCTAATGGTGCGTAAAGAAATGATTGTTTAATTGAATTGCAAATGATACATAGCAATACTTGGAACCATTTAACTTAGAGCTAATGAATGAGTAATGTCGAATAGAATGATTAGTGTCTACTTCACTGTGTGCAAAGAAATAATTAATATTGACTAGAATTATTCATGTTGGATAGAAATACTTTAAACCATTTAACTGTGTGCAAAAGAAAGAGCTCCGTCTCATTTAAAAAATGTATGTTTACAAATCATTTTATATATGTAAAAAGGAATTGGCATTGAATAACCTACAATGGTTGATATGCCCTAAAACCAATCAAACTTGTAAAGTAGGTGAATTAATTTAAGAAAATCTGCAAAATAGAGGGTATACTCAAACAAGTTAATTAATAACATATAAAATAAAATTGAAGAAAAAATTTCATCAGTAATTGTGTATCTTAGTACGATAGCATGAAAACAATAACTCACTTTTAATTATGATATTTTTGCAAATCAACCTTTACACAATCCTACAGTAAAGTGGGGTCTCCTAGCAATGTTTCTATACATTCAAATTGAATTGGTTAATGAGCAGCCAATAGGAAGATTCTTCACAATAAGCTATCACAAAATAACAAATGTCACTTTGCCTGTGAACCATTGGTGACAAAAATGTCACTCTGCTTGCAAAATGGGATGGATAATGTAATTCCCACAAAACAATTCATGTTAATTACCTGATGCACATTTCTACCTTAAATTGTTCACAGCATTGATTTTTGTGTACTTATATAACGATTAAGTTTTTTTTGGTTTATTTCTGCTCAACGCTTGTTCAAATTATCTATCAAGGAACATCTTTTTCCTCTGAGTGTTAAATTGAAAAATTCCCAGCTAGTTGCCTGTAAGAGTTAATAGATGGTTAAAATTGGTACATTTGCACACGACTAGTGAAATCTGATCTATGAATCTAACTCAAGATTTGGGTAGTGTCAGTATGACCTATCTTTCAAAATACCATTGGCATGCACCCACACACATCTGCTATGATCTATGTACATTTGTATTCAGGTAATATATATATATATATATATATATAATGAGAGAGAGAGAAGTATGTTTTAATAAAATGAAAAGAAAACTTTATTTTAGTATATGCTCATAATTTTTTAAAGCATTTCTAAGTCTCGATAAATTATTATAGTAATGAACGTTCCTGTGTACTATAAAAGTATAGATTTTCAAAACAGAGAAAAAACATTATATACGTAATATTAGGCAGCTTTATATAGATATGATTGCATATATTATTATTTACTAAGTTTAGGTTAGTTTTGGCATAAGGCCAGAAGTATGGGATGCCAAATGAGAATCAAACTCACTAACAGTGGTCTTTTAATCTAGCTTCATATCAATTACATCACATGAAGTGGTGCTCACTAAAAAAAAAGGAGCATATGACCACTATTCATAGGCATGATCCTACTGCTCCCTGACACAGTATCTTTTGTTTGGTGCTTTTCTGCTCTTGACCTAGTTGCTCCTCTTTAGTTTACCTGGTCAACTCAAGTGCACTTAAACATATATTCTCTCTCTCTCTATATATATATATATCTATATATATATATGACACAAACACACACGCACACACTATGGCAAATTTTGAAGATGTCATTTTTAGGAGTCTTTTTTTTTTTTTTTTTTTTAAGTGATCAGGGCTTGGAGCAACTTTTGGCTTCAGAAATTCTTGAATTTTGATAATAAATCAAGTCGGCCTTTATCTAGGATTACCATATATTACTCTCTATTACCATATATACACAAGATTGTGTGTGTGTGTGTGTGAAACCTTTAGATAATAATTAGATGACAATACCCAAGCCATCGGTGAATTCTTAAAGACAGGAGTATGAAAACAATTTTTACAATATAAATCTAATTTGTGGCTATTTCAGTTTTTTTTTGTTTTTTTTTTGTTTTTTTTAAAATATAATTTCTACTTCTGAACTTATTTTCTTGAATATATTTTTCTACATTTACATATGAAAATATGTGGCTATATCATTTTTCATTCTTTTCACATTTATTTGCAAAACCTACTTTTCTTTTGGCATGGTTACCCCACTCCCAAGTTCTTTCTGCCCACACAAGACTCAGCTGCAAGTTATCTTGCTTCTGCTGCTTGCTAGTGCTGCTCAATTCTAATTAAATCCTGTGTGGTGCAGAGAGGCTTAAAAAAAAAAAAGAAAATGAGGTTTATACCTGAAGTGTTTGAATTCTACCATTTTGCAATATAGTATTTAGACGTAATAATTAACAAGATGCTTATTAACTTATACATCATTAAGAACCGTCTATGAAAAATATGTTAATGTAAGTTTATTAATTTGTAAAAGAATCAGGCAAAGAAGAATTTTGATACCTTTTTGTATTTATCTTTATCTAATGGTAAAGCTCCAGATTTGGAGATCACGGGAGTGCAGAGTATTTATACATTGGCATTACTCCCAGTTCCACTCTGATCTGTAGTGGTAGTACCTGTTAGGGTCCTATCTATGGGTCAAATAGATCTGTTTAAGTAAAGTAAGTAAAGTTGGCGACCATAGTCGAGGGTAACCCGAAGGCTCCCTTTTCGATAGCTACTACACCAAGGTGTAGGGGAGGGCGCTACTCCTTCCCTGGATTGCTCTACTTTACCCTTGATCCGTACCTTATAATGCTGAGTGTTAAGCAAGGAGGCATCAAGTACCATTTTTTGAGTCTTTGGTATGACTCTACCTGGGATTGAACCGAGGTCTCCCGGGCCATTGGCGAACACTCTAACCGCTAGGCCAATGTCCGGTTTAAAAACTTTATATTTTACAGGACCATGTACCCCACACACACACACACACACCCAAAAAAAAACCCTTTAAACAACTACACAAAAAATTGTAAATATTGAACATATAATGAATGCAATTCTCTAGCAGCTAAGCATAAAATAACCATATTTACCAACCCCTCCGCTCAGGCAGGATATGACACAAGGTCAATTTTTAAGCGGAGTTTAACAGGTTTGAATTCAGTTTTCCTTCTCCTAGACTAGTTGCCTCACCAAGGTTGAAGAACCTAGTCTGCTCTACTATTTACCCATAGCTGGAGGGAGAATAATTGGATTCATACCTTTCCCAAGGGTATCAGTGCTATGTGAAATGCAATCAGTCTCATCTGGGATTTGAACTCGTGTCACCGTGTCCATTTCCTACGACGATAACCATTACACCACGGGCACCTCCATAAAATAACCCTAGACAGGTTTTCATGCTTTTTGAGTTTGCTATAATAGTCAACATGGTTGGGCAGATAACTCTCTATCCTTCAGGTTGAGATTAGGGTGGTGTATCTGTTCATCTGTCAGATATATTATCTTTAGGCAGGATGTGGCAAAGAAATAGTGAGTCTTGGTCCTGGAAGTTCCAACTATATGATAATATCTCCCCCATTGCCTCAAGAGATGGTTGGAATAGTCGGACATTTTACTGGATAATTTGATTTTGACTCTGGTTTTCACATAAAGAATTACCTTCTTGTTAAACTCTTATATGCTATATCCATGAGGGATGACATTTTCTGATGATACCTTCTTCCCTCTCAGTTGAGCAGTTGCCGTACTTATGCCAAGTGGTTGTTACTAAAAAATAAAGTTCTTCACTAAGACATCAAATAACATTGCTCTATGACTTAGTGGCTTTCTGTCTTATTGTGACATGCATATAAACTAAATTCCCTTCATATAAACAGTTGATATTTAATATGGTAAAATATATATGAATGAAAACATTGTATCCACTGCAGAGTAAGACCCCACTTCTCCACTCTTTATATCAGGAAATGGGATCCGGTCATTAAAATGCATCTAATAGTGAGGCTCTAGTTTTGGGTAGTGTGGAGTACCCCTTCATTCCCATTACTCCCTGGTTCACTCTAATCCAGAGTGGTAGTACCTGTAAGGGTCCAGTTTAATGGGTCAAATAAATGTTTAAGAATTATTTGTATTTGATAGGACTGCAACACCCCCAAACTCAACAACTTCCCAAAAAATGTAAATATGAATGTATGATAATTGCAATTCCCTAACCTTTTTGCAAAAAATAACCCTAAACAAGTTGAAATGCCATTTAAATCAATATTTAATGTGAAATCAGATTTGGTTGTTCTGTTTTTCCTTTCATGTTATTTTACCATTTTATAGGATTTGAATAAATGTTAAGTATCCTATGTTTGCAATATGGTAGCATTTAAATATTGAAAAAAAAATGTAATTTCCATGTCTCTTGAATCTCAGCCACTTGCTCTTTTTATTGTTTTGTTCTTGCATTTTATTTCCTTTTGACAATCTTTGATCATCTTATTTTGGAAATGATTTTGTTTATTTCAGAATCTTAACTTTTTTTTTTTATTATTCTTGCTTATCAGTTTTTATCTAAATCCCTTGTTTTCCTTCCCCACTTCCTTGTGCTATAAAAATGGCATGGCAATTCAATACTTATATATGACACTTTGTCCTCAACTTACTGTTATTCTATATATTTCATATACAGAGTTTCCACTATATACAAATAGTCTAAAATGCTTGAAAATCAATATAAGTTTTATTTATTTGTTGTATATTGTATTTGATGATTCTATTATAAAATATCAGTGGTTTCCAAACATTTCTTGATAGCTGCCACTTTGCTTCCCAGGCCAAGTTTTTAGCACCCCCCTCTTCTCATATATGATGGACACAAATCTTTCTTGATATTAGGTCTCTTCTTGGCATCTGTAAGTCTTGCAAGATCATGGATCTAAACCAGGTTATATGGTAGACCAGCAGTTGCCCTTGCAGCAAGTTTCCCTTCACCATGCCAATGATATTGGTTAAGGCAAATATGGCTTGGCTGCTGTATCGTTGCAAAACATGATGGAATAATGTTAAAGATAATGTCAAACTGCCTTAGGGGTTCACCTCCTGAATTTTTAGTTTGATGTATTTATGTTTTCTGATTATTTGCTGTCTATCAGCTAGAGAACCCAATCTGACTTTCTATTTTGCTATCAGGAGGCAGAAGAGATGACTTTCTCAAGGGCATTAGTTTGAAGTCGATGCAAAAGGTTTTGGGTGAAATTTGAACTTGTTAATCAGTCCCATTTCTTGCATAAACATTAATTTTATTATCTGTATCTCCTTTTTTAACTTATAAATTTAAAACTAATAAAGTCAGTCAAGTTTTGCAATATTTTAAGCTACCAAGTTGAGTGGTTTTTTGTTTTTGTTTTTTTTTTTTTCAAACTAATGATTTTTGGCAACTTATATTTCCATGTTATATCATTAATTCGATATAACTTCAGTCCAATTGTTGCTGAATTGTTTGTTCATTCTTTATTATATAATGAATATATATATATAATTAAATTCCATGAATATTATATATATATATATATATATATATATATATAATCATTATTATGTAATGGCTCTATCCTTGATGTTGAGCACTCACCATATTATATTGCACTTGGTTCGACACAAATCCACTAAGTGAATTAGTGACAACCAACACTTGTTGTTATATAACATGATGGTGTGTGTGTGTACATGTGCACACACATTGTTTGTTTGAGGGTCAATTATGCTTGCATAACAATACTTGAAACCATTTAACTGTGTGCAAACAAATGAACTCTCATTTAATAATAAAGTTGCTTACAAATCACACGTGTGTATAATTTACCTATGGAGGGGGAGAAAAAATGACTGAGTGCTAGGGCAGTGGCAAAAGAGATGAATAATGTGGAAGGCACAGGAACTGTCTACAAATAAGTGGCACAAAAACTGGTTCAGATGTTTCAAGGAAGGTGCCACCAGTGTCAGGCAGACCTTCTTTTGTGGAAGATGAGGTCCTGCTTGAAAATGTTGAACTGTAGCCAAGCACTTATATATTGTCAGCAGAACTTTGTCTTCCTCACTTCCATAAGCTCAGTCTTCTGAACAGATGCAGAGATAATTGAAATATGGAATAGCTTCAATCTTTTGATTCATCGTCATATAAATTGGAATATGTATTTCAAAAAATAAACTTTATTCCAGAAAATCAATTTGTTTAACAGTATTATGGTAAATTTACGTCTCGCTTGAAACCATATCCAATTTATAGTTTTGATGGGGGATGAATGTTCTTGGTGCTTGAATGTAACTTCTTAATATCAGTCTGGAAAGCAATAAAAATTTTCATATTCCCCCAGACACAAATTCTTTTTTTCAAAAAGAAGCTGGGCATCTATCTGGAAACCTCCATCCTCATGGATGTTGAGAAGAGACAATTTTGCCTTTATTCAACAGTGGAAATTAGATATCAAATGTTTTTAGAACTAAAAAAATTTTTTTTTTTTTTTTAATTAGATTTTGACCTCTCAATATCATTTTGAAATGAAGTCATTTTCTTTACCACCCTATTCTATCCATGATTTTGGGGGATGACTGGTTTAAACTGAAAACATCCTATAAATAGTAATGTTTGTAAGTAGTGGACTTAGTGGAATTTTTTATATGCTTGCCTTTTTTTTTTCTTTTTTTTTTTAAATTCTAATTATTTTTTTTTATTTTTTTTTACCCATTTAACTTAATATCTACATCAATATCTTGTTGAAGACCTCTGGTTGCATCAGATGACATAAAATGTTGGTCATCAAATATTACCTAATCATTTATAAAAAATTTCATGACTTTTCAGCTATAACAACATTATCTTGTTTCTTTGACCAGCCTTTCATAGGCAAACTGGCCGCCCTGGCCTTTTTGAATTGCCTGCTTAAGATTTCAATTTTTTTTTTTTATTAAAGAGACTTTTTTATCAAAAAGAAAAAAAAAAATCTAATTTCTAAGATAGTTATTTAAGTGTATAGTCTTCTGTGAGGAAAATGATTGAGGTATCTTCAACATAAAATTATGTTGAACTTTTTTTTTTTTTTTTTTTTTTTTAAATGTTAGCATGGCTGCCTGTTGATGAGCCATGTCTCCTCATGTGGCCTGCTTCTCAAAAAAAGTTGGTCTGATCTAAGCTGATGTGTCCATCGCTCCTCTCATGAATTAGAAATTGTACAGCACTAGTTAGCCATTATTTTCAATTGGTGTTGTCTGGAGTTTCTTGAGATTTTTATATGAATGTGTATTTGGAAGTTTCGAAATACATACCTATTTAATATAAATGAAAAAAAATTATACTTTTGTTAATGAATATTAAACTGATTGTTAATATTTTCTTTTTTCTTTTTCTCACTAAATAGAAAATGCTTGAAGACAGTAATTTTAATATAATCTCTTGCATCGTAATTATCACCAATCATCATGTCGTGCTGCTAGCATGGATATCCCTGATCCTCTCTCGCCACTTTTCCCTATCGTTCATCGCCTCCGGCAGGTCTTCAGGGCAACATCCCGTATCCTCGCATAGCTGCTGTATGTATGTTTGAGCTGGTCGCCCTGCTTTTGCTCGACCATATGTGGGGGTCCATAGGAGTACATCACTTATGAGCTCGTCTTTGCTTCTCCAGCAGTGTCCTGCGTGTCTGGATCGTCCAACTTGGATAGTTTTTGTGATGGGAGGCAGGTGGCTGTATAGTTAGTGCTTTGTGGGATGTTGCCGCCAGGACTTATTCAATATTGCTCGTATTCATAACTTTTCTGCATTAATTCAGTGATGTAGAATTTGAAATAACTGATGCGGTTACACTTCATCACACAGGACAGCAATAGCATTTCCATAAAATTTACAGTTAAAGTTGGTGGCTCAGTAATGAATTGTTGATTCAATAATAATTCAAATGAGATGAGATAATATCCCTTTTATAGGGAATCTGGTGATGCTTAGAATATACTTGACTGTATCTCTCACATAGAGAGTGAACCACACACACACACTGCAGAAGAGGTGGGGTGGCTATCCTGAGTATGATATTAAACTGCATCTGATGGTGAGACCTCACTTTTAGGGAATGTAGAGTACCCTTTTGTTGCCATTACTCCTAGGTCCACTCTGACCCAAAGTAATGGTACTTGTTAGGGCCCCCATCTATGGGTCAGATATTTAAGAATTATTTGTATTTGATAGGAATACTTGATATCCTATAATTGTATGCAAACAAAAAACAAAACTCTTAATCAGCTACATAAAAGAAGTAAATATAAATATACAATTAATGTAATTCTCTAACTGCTAGGCATAATATAACCCTAGATAGTTTGACATGCCATTAAAATCAATCAATCTGGTGAAATATATTTGACAAATCTGATAATTGCATATAATAAAAGTGAAGAATTCTGTTATAAAAATCTGATGATTCTTATGAAAACATCTTGTACCTGCAATTATTGCCTCAGTATGAGGTGAAAAGGTCTTCATACAAGTTTTAAAAAAGAAAAAGAATTAGCATAGTCTTCAGCTTTGCTAATATCTGACTGCTTTGATTAGCTTTATTTAAATTTGCTATATTTCCATCTTTTCAAAAGGTGGTCCAGCAGCAACCTGTATATTTTGTATTCTTTTTATCTCTTGTGTGTCATTTACTGCTACCTAAGGTCTGTCATCTTGTTGGTCTTTGAATTATGTTGTCTTTAAGTCATCTTGTTCAATAATTTAACTAATATCTCTGTCATCAGCATTAAAATGAGCCTTTTATTTATATTTCTTTTGCTTGTATTTTGCCCCCTTTATGTAATAGCATGGTTTTATTGTCAATATGGTCATTTTACTTTAGGGCTTGGAAAATACAAAACTTAAATTTTGAGTTGGTTTATGGGAGTTTATTTTATGCTTCAAGAATAATTTTAAACTCCCTCCTTGTTTTATCAAAAGACAATAAAATAAAGCTGCTCAAATTCACTCAATATTGCAGAACAGTTAATTTTAGCTTTATAATTTGTGAAATTTTTTTTTCTGGGTTTTAGAAATATAAATTGTATTTTGTAGACTATTGAAATATCTTTGCTTCACCCTACTGGTTGCCTATATAATCATGTATCATGTGACTTTGAGACCTAAATGGATCTTTTCCAGCTGTAAATCAAAGGCATACCAGTTGACCTTGGTCAACTATATGCACTGAGTTTGTATTTCATATTTACAGTGGGGGTCACTGTAAATATTAATATTAATAGAAAATTTACGTCTCGGTGGCATGATAGATGGTATATATGGAAAATCTTTTCAATTCAGCCAATCTTTGAATATCATGTAATAAATGATATTTATTTATTTATTTTTATTTATTTATTTTTTTTCTTTAATGATTTCAAAGCACAAAAAATGTGATGGGAAATTTTTTTTTCTTTTTTTGAAATTGCCCTAAAGTTAAATATGACCATAAATCTACTCCAGCATTTCCTTTTACTGTTAATATTAAAAATTGGCTCTCAATTTTTTATTTTTTAATATAATTTTCTTTCCTCCTTTTTAAATCCTTGTTTAGATATTTTACCCTTTATTTCTAGCCTGTCATTTCATGTTAGCTTTTTTACTTTCATTTGGCTTCTTTTTTTTTTTTTTTTTCCTTTTATGTCGGCTTAAAACAATTTCATGTATTTTACTTAGATTGATACACCAGACTAGTATTGTATAAGTCTTGTAATTTTAATTGATATGAATAATTATCTTTTGTATTGAATTAAAGCAGAATTCATTTGTCATCTATTTAAATAACAAGGGAGACTACTACTAGCACTTGATAGTTATCTCCCTTAAACATCAATTAAAAAATAACCAGGCATTTTATTATAGATTTATCGTTTACTAACAGTAAAAGATTTTTAAATTATTTTAAGAAAAAAATACTTGTTGCAGTAAGATTTTTTTTTTAATATATGACTAAACAATTGTTCAGGGATAAACATTCGTTTTATTTTTAAATTTCCATATTTCAAAAAATAGTCAATACCTTGTGTTTAAAAGAAAAAAAAAACTGGAACTAAAAACAAATTTTAGTGTGAGAATATTCATAATAATATTGACTTTCACATCTTCAATAATACATATTCACTCTCATGAAAGGTTTAGTAATAAAAGAAATAAAATATTTTATCACTTTTCAAAAGATAACTCAGAAAAAAAAGTTTCTTTCAATTTGAGATAGATATGTACACACACACAGTAAGTGTGTGTGTGTGTGTGTATATATATATCTATCTTAAATATACCTTAAATTTATATATCTATATTGAAGAAAATATTAACAATATAAACAAATTTTTAATATTGTCTCAAAATAGATATAATATGATTGCAACTGTAACAATTATTATGGACAGATAGAACTAATTAATAGCTATTATTTTCTTTCATAAAAATAAAGTTTTTAATCTCTGAAAAGTAAAATTAAAATTTCTAGGTTATATATAAAACCTAGAAATTTTAATTTTACTTTTCAGATATTAAAAACTTCGTAGCTATTTCTTTCATAAAAAAGAATATATATATATATATATATATATATATATATATATATATATATATATATATATATATATACACCAAACTGATAAAATATCTTGGAATAAACTATATTCTCCAGTTGGCAAATTTATACCTCTTAGAATATTATTTAACTTCCTATGTTGCATTTTAATATACACCCCCCAGGCTCTTATAGTTTTTTTTTTTTTTTTTTTTTTTTTACACTTTGGATACAAGATATATATTTCTAGTTTTAAAGATTGCCCATCTCAAAAAAACAAATTATAAATCATTTTAACTATGAATATGTAAATTATTAGTTAAGATTATTTACAATATTTATTCAAACCCAAGATCAACAAAATAGTTTTTTTTTTTATTTGTTTGGATAAAAAATAACTGCTAAAGAATGTTTGCTGATAAACAACTTTCTATTATGTATATAAATACATGTAAATCTATTGATGTATTTACTATGTTGTCTCAAAATAATATCCACAAATCATGTTTATCCTTTCTTTGGTAACATGATATTTTTAAAATAAGAATACTTATGTAAATTTAGATCTTTGAATAAAAAAATAATGAAGCTTAATCACATATAACATTAGATGTAATCTATTCCATAATTGTTACATTTGCATATAAACTTTATATACTAAATGTAACAACTATTATGGGACAAGTATTAAATTTTTTTGCAACAGGAACGTAAGTGTTAATCCCTGAATTTTATTTTTATTTGATTTTAATTTAAAAGTTTTTTTTTAAGTGAGATTATGTCACTTTTTAAAATTTATTTGGTTAAAATCAAATGAATTTAGAATTTTAAAAAAGTAAACCATTTTACCCTAATTTTGGGGAGAAAAAAACTTTTTTTTTTTTTCCTTTTAATGTAATTTTTCATAAGTCTCAACTCAAATTTGAAAATAATTTGTAGTTGCGCACTCATTTTGGATACTGTATTTTGTTACATTGAGATACACCTTAGATTTAGCTTGGAACATCTTGGAAAAAATACACACATTTTAGATTTATCTGGAATGTAGATGTTGAGTCTTTCAAGGTGATTTTGAAGTTGTGGGTGGGTGGGTGGTTGTGTATCTTATATGTTGCAAAATATGGTGTGTGTATGTAATATTTATGTATAAATTCGTTTTTAAGATATATAGAGCTATATTTAGGCAGCAGATTTTCTCTTAAACATATTTCATTACAAAACCTTGACAGGGTTCTTAATTTTACTTATCCTAAAGGATTTCTTAAATTTGCTTCAATTTTATCTGAAAATTGCACAAATCTTTCTCTTGCAGCATTTTCAGTCATCATTGATTATTTTTAAGGGTATGATGAAGGTTTTTTTTTTTTTTTTTTTCAATTTATTCAGTGAAGTTTGTGAATATCTGGTATGCTTTCTATCCAGATTATAGAAAGATTTTGAATCTGTTTATTTTTTTTTTTTTCTATGAGCAATATATATATATATATATATATATATATATACAAAATCTATCAATACTCGGGACAGAAAATTTCATTGAGTAAAATAAAAGAAACACATTTTTAATATTATCTGTTTCCCAATACTTGATGTAATTAGAGCCTAAAATGTATGTACAACTTTAATAATCATTATGGGACAAATAGATCCAATTAGAATCTAATACTTTCATAATATAAGAAGAAAGAAAAAGAAATTATAACCTTGAAAATGACTACCAGGACAAATTTTCTAATTTTTGCATAAAAATGAACCAAATTTGAAATCTTGTTAGACTAGAAATTTATTAATTAAAAAAATGTCTGGTTTTCAATGAAATCTGTTTAACATATATTCCTTTTTTGTTGCTTACGCATTATTTAAAGCTTTCATAGCAATGCTAGGAAAATTTAGTCTTCTTAAATCAGGTCATGAAAAGTTTGGTTATGGGAGGAATTAAATGTTGAATCCTTAAATACCTTATTCTTATATTTGAAGTACCTTATATACTCGTGTCAAGCACCTTTCTGAGACCGAAACTTTAGCCTCATAAGAGGGTTTATACCATAGGCCTAGTTTGTATTTCATATATGGTGCAAACTTCTAATATCAGACCAAGAATTAATTCTCAGAAAGTTGCATAATATGCAAGTATATACAGACGATAGATTTTGTACTTCATATATGGTGCAAACTTCTAATATCAGACTAAGAATTAATTCTCAGAAAGTTGCATAATATGCAAGTATATACTGATGATAGATTTTTTAAATAAAACTTTTCAAGACTGAATTTACTAAGACCAGATTTTCTGATCATCTTTCACATCATTTAAGTTTTTTATTATTATTATAGAAAGTTTAAAAAAAAAAAAATTCTTAAAAGGTTAATTTTTATTCCTTAATGATTATATTAACATCTTGCCTGATGCATCAGGTGTTTTATAATAGATTCATTGTATTATTGATTCTAAATGCATTATGACAATAGTTTTATACTTTTTTGTATTATCTCTATTATAAATGCTGTCAAAGGATTCAAAAGTATCCATAATGTTGGGGGCGGGGGCATTGTAAATACTTTTGAATTTCCTGAAACAGTTTCATCAATACCTAATTTTTATTTGTAAGTACTTTTTTTTTTTTTTTTTTTTTTTTTAATCACTAACAAGATATTGACAGTCTGTCCACCAGTTAGTGATACTTAAATGGATTCCTACTTGCCTAATTCTGCAGCACACACACACTCATTTTTGCCACCTCTTCATCCTTACAGCGAAAGAGCACAGTTTCAACTTCTTCAGAATCATCAGATGAAGGAAAAGGGGATAAGGTGACCTCTCAGGCTCTTAATGGGCAAGCTGGCAAAGAACCAGTTAAGGTTTGAAAATATTGTGTTAAAAAAAATCACTACTATTTGTAAACTTACTGACTTTGTACCTTGCTGTTACTGTTTACTAATAATTTTACATTTGTGTGTGTGCGTATATGCAGGCATGTACATACCTATGTTTGTTTATAAATATACACATATAGGTATATCTGTCTGCATTAGAACAGAGCTGTCATCTCATCAGTCGGGGAATTATTTGAATATTTTCTTGCATTTAGTTATGCATATCTATTGTAAATAGATAAGTACAAACATTTGTGTATCTGTGGCCATCAAAATTGATGGTAAATATAAAATTTGGATTTTAAGTTCTTGCTATTAAGTTTAAATATGGAACTTTGGATATATTTTGAAATTTTGTGTGGGATTCCTTGTTATGGGATTATGAAAATTTGATAAGTATAGGAAACCTAGTGTGCATCTCAGTCACTTAACTAGTTATGGAAACCTAAGCTAATTTGTTCACCTCTGTTTTGTGGTGGATGATGACTTGTGTTAATGTCATTCAAGGAATTTACTGTATGTATTTCTTAGTTATCTCCTTTGTTTTGGGATGTTACAGATATCATCATGTCGTGCTGCAGGCACGGATATACCTGACCCACTCTCGCCACTTCTCCCTATCGTTCATCCCCTCTGGCAGGTCTTCAGGGCCACATCCCGTATCCTCACATAGGTGCTGGATGTATGTTCGAGCTGGTCGTCCTGCTTTTGCCCGGCCATATGTGGGGATCCATAGGAGTACATCACTTATGAGCTTGTCCCTGCTTCTCTAGCAGTGACCTGCATGTCTGGTTCATCTAACTGGGATAGTTTTCGTGATGGGAGGCAGGTGGCTGTATAGTTGGTGCCTTGTGGGGTGTTGCCGCCAGGACTTGTGTGGATTGTTAGCATTGCTGCATAGAACAATGTGATTATTATACATCAGCTTAAAGAACCACTTACAATTCTTCTCCTAGTGATGTGTAGTTAAAGGTAAACAATTATTTTAATATGAAAAATAATTTAAATTTAAACTTAATAAGTTATATCTTGCAGCAACATGGCTTCTCAAATGAGTTTACCTTTTCCAATCATGAGGAACAGCAAAATTTTTTAAAATCTTCCTTTGGTTTTAATATGTATGCAAATTAAATTTGTTGGTCTCCATCAAACAATTTGGTTGTTTTTAGAGGACTAAGAAACCAGCTCTTAACATAAATTAGTAACATATTAAAATACAAAGAAGTAAGGATTTGAATGTTATATAAAATTCATTCTATATATCTAATGATAGGCTTATAACTTTTAAACCCAGAATACTTTATTCTTAGATTGTTTTCATATTTCTAAATTAACTTGAATATACAAACTAAAGACAATAGTAAAACTCATGAATAGATGTCTTATTTATTTATATTACTTATAATGGTTGGCAGCTCTGTACCACACGATTGACAAACTTGACCTCTTGAAATCATTTCTTCTTCAAATCATGGCCTTTTTATAAAACCTCAGCTTGTATTTGACCCACTTCTAGCATGGAACCTTGAATTAAATCATAACTGTTTATTATTACCCTCCCTTCATCCTTACAGCGAAAAGGTTCATCTTCATCAAGGTCTTCACACTCATCTGCTGAAGGAGTAGAGGGGCAGGATACAAAAGATGGGGAAATTGCTGAAACACCATTAGCAACCATTAGTAGTGAGAATATGGAACCTGTTGAGGTTGCAACATCCAATATCCAGGATCAGTTGCCTCCACCTCCGTTGGCCTCTGAATTATCTGATGGAACTGAACCAGTTGAGGGAACAACATCAGATATCCAGGATCAGTTGCCTCAGCCTTCATTGCCTGCTGTAATATCTGATGAAACTAAACTAGCTGATTTAGGAGCATCAAATATCCAGGATCAATTGTATCCACCTCCATTGGCCTCTGAAATATTTGGTGGAACTGAACCTGTTGAGGAAGCAACATCTGATATTCGGGATCAGTTGGCTCAACCTCCATTGCCAACTGAAATATCTGATGGAACTGAAACAGTTGGAGCAACATTGGGGTCTGAAAATGTAGTGGATGAACAGCCTTTACCTCCAGTTGTAGTTGAAGAAAAAGAACCTGTTGAGGAGACAACACCTGAAGATTTTTCTCATTTGTCAGATCATCCATTACCCCCTGTAGTTGAGGAAAAACAACCACTTGAGAAGGTTTGAAAATATTGAAAGCCCAAATCCTCCTTGAAACTATTGAATTGATCTTGCTGTTCTTCTTTACTAATACTTTTGTCTAAGAGTATATATCTATATATTTACTTTCATATATATATATATATATATATACACATACATATATAGAGACATCTGCTGATGAACAGAGCTGTCACTTGGATTCTTTTTTTTTTTTTAAATTTTGTTTGAAATTTTGGTATCATTATCACACAATAGAATTGTTTTGAATTTCAAATTTTTAGTTTCATCTTTTAAAAAAATGAATTTTCATGTAAAATTGTGCTATTTATTTTAAAATAGCAAACTCTTAAATACCAGCTTTGCTTTCTTATTTGTAATTACATCTGCTGAAAAAGTTTGGAAATTCAGTTTTCATCCTAGACCAATTCCTCTACCAAGATTAGAGTGCACAGTCTACCCTATTTTTCCCTTAGCTGCTAGGGAAAACATAAATTCATGCCTTAACCATTTATTATATTTTTAATTCAAAGAAAAAATAATTTAAGCTCTCAAATCCCAATGATGCTGATATAATACAAAGGGTTATGTCCTTAGAAGGAAGAATCATTTTAGAAATGTGCAAAATATTTATAGTGCCTGCAAAACTTACTACACACATGTATGTATTTACTCAACCCCTCCCCCATGAGCAGGATGTGGCCAAAGGTCAATCTTGAAGCAGAATACAACTGGTTTGAATTCTGAGTTTTCTTTCAACTAGACATAATCAAGGCTAAAGAACCTAGTCTGCCCTACTATTTACTCCCTATAACTGGGAGCAGAACTGATGGATTTATGCCTTTCTCAAGAGCATTAGCGTGAAGTGAAACAAACATCTTTGTCCTAGATTTGAACCCTCTACTATTGCCTACAAAAATAACTTATGTTAAGTGTACCTTCATTACTGCACTTGGATGTCAATATCAAATATAATACAGACCTCTGGTGGTGTAATGGTTAGCAAGCTAGACTAGCAAACCTACACGAGTGAGTTCGAGTCTCATTGGGCGCCCCATTCATTCGGCCTTGTGCTGCATCGAAGCAAAGAGCTTTGTAAATTACTATAATACAGGCCAGAATGCTAGGTTAGTGAGGCATATTATATATTCTGATTAAAGAAATATCAACTTCTATATCCAGATTTATCGAATGATGATCTTTTTCTGCGATGATCACTTGTATTTAGAATTAGAAATTTTTACAAAATACATTCTTCTTACTATCACTGATTATAACATTGATAAGAGATTTAATTCTCTCTATGATATATCTTGATGTAAAGGGGCTTACTTGACAGTGCTTGTCTCCTTTTCAAGTAATATATGAGGAAATGTACTTGGCTTTGTGTACTAAGGAATAATCCATGAATTAATTAAACCCTATCAACCAAGAAATAAATTCAGTTGACCACATTAGCACTGCAGTGATTTTTTTTTTTTTTTTTCTCCAAGTTTGTTTGGACAAAACTTTTTTTTCTTTTTATCGCTATTGATGTTAATGTTTTGGTTAGTCCCTCCTTCAGCCCTTGTCAAGTGTACAATTCATGTGGGGTTAGGGAAAAGAACTAAATGGATTAGCCAAAATGTTAACATGAAGAATTCAAAGAAGTTCAATTGTCCAAACAACAATAACCTTTTCTTAAGGTTATCAATTTTGAAAATAATGTAAATTAAGAAAAGAAAGTGAAATTATTTTCTATGAATTCTAAAAACAAAATAAAAAGCAAGCATGGAATTATTCATATTTATTTTTATTAACAATAATTGGCAGCTCTGTGATATATGATTGAAAAATCATGTGACATCTTGCATTAGCAATTACTTCATTTCTAGCTTTGGTTCTTAGCTTATTTCACCTGTAATCCACTTGTAGCATGTAACATTGCTAAACTGAACAAAAACAAACAAACCTTGCCTCATACTGCTTAGAATACCTGCCTTGAATTTGATTTAAAAATAAAAACAAACCCCTTGGTTATAACAGAAATTGTGATTGGTGACTACAAAGTAAATAGTGGTTAATGATAGGATCAACTATGTGAAAAAGTGTATGAACGTAATCACTTGTGCAATAAGTGACATTGCTGATTATGTCAAACAGGCAAAGTAGTCTGTAATGACATGCTTACTTTCTTGAGTCTCTTGGTTTAATGACTGGTCACATGGCTTATGAATTGGTATTTGATTTTCCATGGAATGTATAGAGAATATTGTCTCTTGCATTAGAGGTGGATCTTTTTTGGCTTCCTCTTTTGTCTTGTCTTAGTGCATTTAGACTTTCAGTAACAGTTTATGCTGACTCAAAAGATTTGGGAAATCGGTCAAATACTGGCATTGTTGCTTAGCAATTAACGTCATGACTTGGTTGTAACTTTTTTTTTTTTTTTCAAGAGTAGCTATTTTAGGCATTTTTTCTCTCTTCTGATCACCAAAGATTATGTATGACAGGGCTAGTGGCCAGATTCATGGATTAGATTTCATGACCTACATGAATACAATGAAAGGCTGAAGAGTTATAATTTCATTAATGTGTTTTCACTTTGTATCACCAAACAATGTTGTTATGATCTTTTTTTTTTTTTTTTTTTTTTTTTTAACTTATTTGCATTGATCTGTGGTGTCGCTATTATTTATAGCAGAGAATAATTTTCTGTTTTTGATAAGCTCCAAATATTCAATAGGGAAAAATCAAATTTATGTCTTTATTCATAAAGAAAATCTTAAATGCTTCTTAAATACAAAGGATTGTAATTTTTTAAAGAATATTTTTATGACAATTATCATTTTATTTATTTTTATTTTTTCCAAATAGTTGTGTAATTGTAGATTCTTGTTTTTGTGACACTACAATCAATGCTAATTTGTGGAGATATGCAAAAAGCATTTTTGGCTGATAAGATTTTTCATCAGCTAAGCTGAATGTTTCATCCAGTTTATCCTATTTTCATCTTCAAAATTTATTTTTTAAAAATTAATGCTGCAGCCTTCAAGGGAGACAACTACTCTTTTGTCCGGGTAGAGGTTTCCTATGCTTTATTCTATTTTCAATTCAACTTTCTTTTTTATTTGTGTTTATGGTTCTATTTTAAAGATATCAAGATATCTTATCACTTATATTCATCTTACCTTTTTTTTTTTTTTTTTTTTCTATATAAACAAAATCATATGCTTAAAATATGATCTTAATTTTTAGTTAAAATACCAAGTTAAAGTTTGTATTCATTATGTTATATGTAATTTGTTGAGCAAAGCAAATTTTGGCACATGGATGTTCATGAAGCACCCAGTGAAAACTAAATTAGTCTTTTAATATCATACAAAGCCTGGCTCTATCAGGTGCTCATCTTTGATAATGTATTGATTATTAAAATTTTTCTGTGGATTTCACTCATGCAATAAACTGAATTTTTATATAGACTTAGATTTTATCGTTTTTAAAGAAATGTACCTTTTCATCAAGTACATGAACTTGATAGTTCAAGTTAAATATTTTAAAGCAGTCATGGGTAAACTGTGGCTTGCAGTGCTTTCTGCATGGCCCTTCTGATTTCGAAAGGAAAATGATGCTTATTAAGATTTCCGATACACTGATTGTATTCCTGCTGAATACATTTTTGCTTTTAATTATTCCAATATGTATCATGGCAGCAGCATGTGTTAATCACATTGATATCAGTAATGATATGCCAAAACTTCAATGTTTGTGTGTTTTGTTTTTTTTTTGTTCTCCAAAGATAGAGGGGGGAAAAAACAAGTTTTCCCTATTTCTAAGGTTGACATTGATGTATATGGTCTTCTGTTGTGAAAATAGTTGATGAATTTTCAACAAAAAATTACTTTTTTTTTCTTTTCCCCTTGGTGTGGCTCACCTGATAGACAGTGTCCCATGTGGCCTGCTTCTCAAAAAAGATAGTTAGTTTGGAGGGATTTTTTTTTTTTCCCCTCCATTAGAATCTCTAGATTTTTCTTTTTCTCAAAGATTTTCTCTTCTTGGTACAATTTTATGGTTTCTATTTGATCCTCTTTATTTCATCTTTTGGTTACAAGTTCTTCAGATTTGAAAAAAAAAACAAAAAAACTTTTGTTTCTTGCATGTCTCTATTTATTTTTTTATTTTTTATTTTTTTTACAACTTATGCTTTTATTAAGTTCAATTTCCTTTGTGTTATAAAATTGTTCTTTGATATTTTTAAACCCCCCCCCCCTCTAATTTTAGTTTCTTTTCATAATTTATGAGTGATTTTACGAGTTGATTTGTGGAACTTTAATGCTTTCACTCTCACAGGGATACTGATGTCTTAGTTGAATTTCATTTTAACTTATAAAATGTACTCAAAGCATAATTTCATCTAAAACTTATCAGTGAAAGGTTTAAATAAGAAAAGTACCTTTATATTAGTTTGGCTTTATTTTCTTTGAAAAAAAATAATTGCTCTCTGGAGAAAGTGTATTTGATTGAAAATGAAGCTTATTCTAAAAAATGATTACTTTTCTATGGAACCTTTTGCAGTAGGTAATCATCTTTTTAATATCTTTGTGGTTAGTGGAAATTTGATCTTTTCAGTTGAAATACACGTGAAAGAAATATAAATTGCTGCTAAGTACTGATGAGTCTATTTACTTATTAATATACTAAAAATACTGATTATCATATATCATTAAGATTTGTAAATAGACTTTCAGTTTTAAATTGCATTCTAGATGAATACTGAAGACAAAATCCACAAATTAGCTTACCTTTTTTTATTTATTTTTTTTTTAGCTTACTTGTTTATTGTTCCTTTTTATTAATAATATTTCTAATTAATGTATTTTAAAAAAAAAAAATTTTTTTTAATCACTTTCTAAAATGTCATGTAGCAAAATTAATTTTTTCACAAATTCTAAAATTTTAGTGATAGCAAAAACATTTAGTTTGTGTTGTGAGCTTGTTCCTGTACTGATGTAATCATCCATTTGTTAATTGATATATATAACCATATAAAACTCTTATTTGGTGTTGAATATGATTTAATTACTGAAACTAATATATGCATTTATCCAACCCCTCTAGGGGGTGTCCTCGTGGTGTAATGGTTAAAGCACTGGACTGCGGAATCGTAGTAAGCAAGTTCGAACTCCAGTTGCGCTATTATGCTCACTTTCAGACAACTATCCTTGGGAAAGGTATGAGCCCCCTTATCCTCCCAGCTATGGGTTAGCATCACTGCTGTTCTTCTATAAGGATGGCTTTAGCATTAAATAACCCACAAAGGTTGATATTCCATTAAACAAAGAAACCAAACCAACCCCTCTACCTTGGGTAGAATTTGACACATGGTCAATATTTAAACAGTAAAACTGGATTGAATTCACTTTTCCTAGATTGGTTGCTTAACCAAAGTTAAAGAACCCCTCTTGTGCATCTGTCTCCACCCCCACTCTCTTGTTGAGTGGGTGGGGTGGGAGACAAATGAATTCATGCCAAGAGCATTGGTGTGAAGTGAAATGCAGTCTCATCCAGGATTTGAACTCTGGTTGAAGATTCTGTTTCCTAGGACAGTAATATGGGGAGAATATAGTACTTTTCCTAATTCTTCTTCAGATGCTTTAATGTGCATCTTAGTTTCCATTTTATATCATTTGGAAACATTTTAAGAGAAAAGAAAATAGGTTTAACATTGTAGTAAAAAAAAAAAAAAAAGTGTTGATTAAATCAATCAATTAGTATTTACTTGTCAAAAATTTAAATGACTGGACCAATTTTACATATTTTGAACATATTTCACATTGTTCTTAGGCAATAGCCTTGGGGACAGGGTTAAATTGTAAAGATTAAAACTCTTTTTACAATTTTCTTTCAATTACATTAAAAAAAAAAAAAAGTTTCTAAATCTTATTTTCTTGTGCCCTCAGATAAAATCCTTTCTAAAGTTCCTGGGTAATGACAAAAGGTATTCCCTGACTGTTTTTATTCAATTGATTTATCCTTAGAACTCTCTCTCCCATAAGTGTAGGCCTCTCCACCATGGACTTCTAGCTTGAAGGGGAGTCCCCATGGTGTACTTGGTGGTGAGTTGAAACTCCAATCACAATATTACATTCACTTTTGGACTAATGCCTTTGGGAAAGGTATGAACTTCCTTATAGACTCAGCTGTGAGTTAAATAGTATCACTGCTGTTCTTCTACAAGGATGGCTTTGGCATTAAATAAATTACAAAGGTTGATATGCTATTAAACAAAGAACATGTGGTGTAATGGTTATTGTCGTAGGAAATGGACATGGTGACATGAGTTCAAATCCTGGACAAGACTAATTGCATTTCACATAGCACTAATACCCTTGGGAAAGGTATGAATCCAATTATTTCTCCCTCCAGCTATGGGTAAATAGTAGGACAGACTAGGTTCCTCAGCTTTGGTGAGGCAACTAGTCTAGGAGAAGGAAAACTCTGAATTCAAACCTGTTAAACTCTGCTGAAAAATTGACCTTGTGTCATATCCTGCCCGAGTGGAGGGGTTGGTAAATATGATTAAACAAAGAAACCAAACCAGTATTCCTTTATCGGTCAGGCTTTGATGTTTTCTGCATTACTGTCCATAATGCCCTTCCAGTTTATTCTTGCTCTTAATCTTGTTAGCCCAAACTGAATGACTGATTGCAATGATAGCCAGGCATTTTTTCTGGCAGGTCCAACCAAACTACAAAGCTACTAAACTGTCAACCCTACAGAAGAATTGATTCACAAACATGAACCTGTAGTTTTATTTGCTAGAAGTTGAAACTAGCTAAACTGGGAGAATTCTTGCCTAACCAGTGGGGTGGCATCAGAAATGGCTAAAACAATAGATTATATATAATTGCATCATTTTTATTGGCAATAGCAATGTTAAAGTAGGGAATTCTCTGAAAAAAATTAAAGCTGTCTGGGATTATGTACTTCCATTTTATACAAATATCAGCTGCTAGAGGTTAAAGGGACAAAAACAGTTTTTGAGGATTTAAATGGTTGTCATTTAATTATTATCCTTATTCGAGATTTTTGTTAATTTTTTTTTTTTTTTTTTTTTTTTAAATAAGCAAATATAATCCATTGGATGGATTCTTGCTCGAGTAAGAAGACCTAATTTATTGGAGGGATGTACAGATCACTTGTTGATTTTATGGTGATGTTAAATAATCAACTGGAACCTTTTGCTGAGATAGATGAATCATAGAGATTCATTCTGTAAGGTTATTTATTTTCTCTCCTCTTAGAATGGTTTTGGATGAATACAGTTGTATAGACAGCAAACTTTCAGCACTGATTTAGTTTGTAGAACTAATCTTTTTTACTTGTACTAAATCAACCAATTGAAATAACAATTTTTTTTTTTTCTTTATTAAACAAAAATGTATTAAAGTTTATTGTTATCAATAATTGTTCAGATTTTTGCATACATTGTTTATATTATTACTATTGTATATTTTGTGATATATTCAGTAAGTCTTTAAGCAAGATGTTTTATTACTCTGTTTAATTTGTATCATGATTTTTATATTGCATTGTGATTACATCTTAGATAATAATCCAATATAAATCTGAATAGTTTTCTGTAATGTGTTAAGATTAGTTGTGCTTTTGTCATTTTGGAGTACATTAAAAATTTACTAGTGTTATATTAGTTATCAATTAAACATTTATTTTAAGGGATCAGTGACAGAATAAGGAAGATTTATATTGGGTAAAACTGTTTTTAAATCATTGGATACAAAACTTTATTTTCGGAAGATTTTATATACATTCTTTTCTTGTTTTTACTAACATGAGTTTATTTAATATGAATATAAGAATATTCTCAAAATTTGAGAGTTGCAATATACCTTATTTGAATTTCTTATTCAATAATTTGTTATTGGTAATAAATTTTGATCAAGGATTAACACCTTAAAAACTTTGTTTGCTAGTGTGTATTTTTTTTTCTCAGATCACCATGGTTTAATACCATGAATCTTTCACTTATTTGATTGTCCTTTTTTTTGTTCTTGACAATGGTGCATAATGTGTACTTAAAAATTCATATTTCGTGATCATCAAAAAAAAAAAAATACTTATTGTCTCCTCCCTACTTTTCTTATATCAATTGTTATTTCTTTAGTTTGTATATGTTAATTTTCCCAGTGACTTTTAAATGCTTTAAAGGATTTTTTTTCTCCTTTAAATATACATGTAGAAAAACAATCTTTACATTTTTATTTTATTTTTTTAATATTTAAAAAAAAATTTTTTTTTTTTATTCAAGGCTGTGATCTTAGCCATGATTGTAACTCACTTGTCAGAAAGTTGACATTGCTTTCAGCAAGAAGTTTGTTACCGAAGATTTCTTTTTCAAAAAGTTTTTTTCTCTCCTTGTGTTACGTACAAAACAAGGATACGCTCTTATCTTGGAGTTTATAAAAACTGACATTAAACAAACTTTGATAAATTGTAAAAACAAAATGGCACATTTGATGTATTAACTCACTCATTTAAAAAGTTTTTTGTTTTTCCTTTATTTTCTGTTGGGTAGAAAACTTTCCTAATATATGTAAAATCTTCATAGTTTTTTTCGTATCTTCAGTCTTGTATGTGTTTTTTAGTTGATAATTAGTAATTAATGATTTAGCCGATAATCATATTTATACATGAACCTCAAGGATTATTTTTTTTATTTATAAACATTTATCAAGACCTTGAAAATAAAAATTAATCTTTTCACTTTGTTTGACTATTCTAAAGTTATATTTAGATATTGTAAAATAATTATCACAGTACTTATTTTGAATAATTTTGTACCATCAATTTATATTCCGTTAAACTTATAGCATTGCTACTATTTACTGATGTGAATTATTTTTTTATTCTTTTTAATATTTTTGACTTTAAATGAAATGTCTGAATTTCCCCTGTCCAGGCTACAGAAGATTTGGTAAGAGAAGGCCTCCCTGCTGGAATTTATGGAGGAGTTCCTGTTGGAGGACAACCTGAACATAATGGTGAGGTCTATCCTGGAGGAATAGCAACTGCTGGCGATCCTTCTGTGGAACAATTTATTGACAACAAGATAGCTTTCATGCCAGTTGTAAAACCAGAAAAGGTTTGTAATTTTTTTTTATTTTTATGAATTGTATTTCTTGAAAACCATTGACTTTTTCTTTTAATTTGAATTTATTTATCAAAAAAAAAAAAAATTCAGAAAATGTTCCTGTGTTAGCAGCCATTATTAATAATTGGGGGAGGTGGTACTTATTTTGCAAATTACTTTTTCGTCTTGCGTTGTTGTTGTTTTTTGTTTTTTTTGTTACATGACTGTTGTAGTTTATTAAAATCTTTTTTCTTTTTTTTTTTTTATCATCATTATTTAAACTAGTTTTTGAATTTCCTTGGCTTAGCTTTTCAGTCAGAAATAATGTATCATTGGATGACTTGATTAAAACATTTTAACAAACAAAACTCTTTCTACGTACTTGGCTTTCAACAAATTTAAACATTTTAGAATTTTAAAACAAATATTTTACTTAAGATGTATTAAGTCAAGAAATTCAAAGACTAATTTTAGTAATGTACTTCTCAAACTTAATTATTGAGATAATTCTTAAAATTTTGAAAAATTAGTTTGTTTTTTTTTAATTGGGCTAATTTTTCTTATCTAAATAAAGAATACTACTTTTTCCCCCTTAATAGTTGTTTTATTTTGTATATGAAATTCATATGCAAATATAACAATTACAATGAGACAGAGGTAGTATTTGCTAGTTTAGCCTTTATTTTATGAGGAAATTTACCTTCATTTCATATTTATTTGTAAAAAAAGGTTTTTTAGAAAGTTTTTTGTTCTTTTAGATGCATGTAGAGAATATGGTAAAATGTAATAAATGTGTATTTTGTGTATTAATTTTTTTTATCCTATCATTCCATGAATATTTTGTGTTATATTGAGTGTATAGACCTAAATTTTTATGCTCCCTATAGTGTACGGTTAAATTACTAGTATTCTACTTCATGGTGTTGTAATATTTATTGTACTGAAGGAAATTAACATGCTATGGAATGGTTTGATAAAGTATAAATTAATGTTACATTTTATTCAATGGGTCACAAAACCTTTCATGATCAAATATGCATTTTTAAAAAAAAATTTATTTTATTTATTTATTTTATTTATTTATTTATTTTTTTTTTTTGAGAAATATTTACCCCCCTCCCGAATTACACTATTGTTATCCTTAGCATTTTTACTGCTATGTCCATATATAACTTAATAAATGAATATTGTCCTTAATTGGAATCATTTTTGAGATGAGGCTCTTAATCTGAGAATTAATTTTTATTTATTTATTTATTGCGGACTTTTCCCCCTCATCTTGGTAGTTTTTTTTTTTTTTTTTTTTAGGTTTTTTTTTTTTTTTTTTCTTTTTTTTTTTTTGTGTTGTTTTTGTGTTGAAACAACACAAAAAAACTACCAAGATGAGGGGGAAAAGTTCGCAATAGATAAATAAATAAAAATTAATTCTCAGATTAATAAATGAATGTTTACTCACCACCTCTGTAGTAGTTTCATGAATTTAAATACGATCCTTGGATGATACTTCCAGTAATAGAACTACCACAGAGAGCATCAATAAACATGTATATATTATGTTTACTGGTGTCTGCGGTGTAATGATTGTCATAGGGAATGAACACAGTAATACAAGTTCAAATCCTAGATGAAGCTGATAGCATTTCACATAGCACTAATACCATTGGGAAAAAAATGAATACAATTATTCTCCCTCCAAATATGGGTAAATAGTAGGGTAGACTAGGTTCTTTAGCCTTGGTTTGGCAACCAGTTTAGAAAGTAAATTCTGAATTCAAACCTGTTCAACTCTGCTTAAAAATTGACCTTGTGTCACATCCTGATTGTGCAGAGGGGTTAATAAATAAATAATCTTATTCACTAAATGTAACTTACACACACATACACAGCAAATATTATGGAACTGGTGGTAAAAAAAATTTCATAGGCTCTAAATTACAATGCCTTTTGTTGAGAATATCAAAATCATATGAATGACTTAAGAGAATTTTTATTTATGCTTTGATCATGAAAGGAATGAAACTTATGAAAATATTCCAAAAGAGGAAAGTTTTTAAATGTTGTTCTTGTCTCAGTATATAATTTTTGTCTATTATGGGTTTTTAATATTTTTTTCCATTTTGTATACAAGTCTCTAAGCACCCTACTAATATTAAGCTTATTACAAACAGCATTTTTTATGGATGTTAATCGAATTGCATGTTACTCACAAATATTTGCTACCAGTAATTTTTTTATTCACATCTTAGATTGCACACTTACCTGGATTCATTAAAAAAATTCTTGTCTTTTATTTGCAGTGAGTTTTCATCACAGACCCTTGACCAAAGAGGAAGATTTTAAAAAAGTGGGGAAGAAAACAAAACTAGTACTTGATTGCAAAACGGTATTCTGTACAAAATTAAATAATAAAAATTGACTTCTAATAGAGCGATCGTTTGACTATATTGCATAAAATGCCACATCTTATATATATGAAGTTGTTTGAAATTAGGCCAATTCAAGATTGATTTTTAAAAATAATTTTTTGTTTATTTTTATAAATTTAAGTGTTTCAGGTATTAAGAATATAACAACTGTCAACCCTGCACCCCAATAGTGTATAGGTAAAGGTAACAACAATTGTGAGACAGTTGTATAATTTTTCCTAAAAGTATCACATTAATTCTTAAGTAATTCTGCTGCAAATTTTCTCAACAGATAGAAGTATTTTACATTTCCAACCAAGTAATAATGGAAACAACAGTGACATTAAGTTGATCAAACAGGAAATATGTATTTAAAAAAAAAAAAAAAAAATTCTTTAATACATTGGCTCCCTTACTTCTACAGATTATTTCAAATCTCATTTCTTTACTCTAACCTGGAGTGGTAGTATTTACCGTTAGGGTGCTATGAGCTTAAAAATTATTCCTATTTGATTGTGCTGAGTTCCAAAATAAGACTTAAACAACTATACAAATTCCTTGTTTTAAAATACAGCTTATGACAAATAATAGAAATAAAAATTGATTTGTCTTTTTATTGGAAATTTTCCAATTGGGTTAGACTTGAGATTACTTTTTAGAAACATGTACAGATATAATGGATTTTTATCAAATACCAAAAGCAATCATTTTTTTCCCCTCTTCCTCCTGGTTACGGGTCTGTTTCAGAAAAAATAAGAATAAACATTTTAACCTGAACTACTAATGCACGTGTACTCACTTGCCTTTAATTTTTATTTTGGCGTGTGTTGATTTTTAATGACTGAAATATATTAATCAAATTAGCAATTCTGATTTATCTCACTCATATAACATTGTTTTTCTTTTTTTCATTTATTTCACCCTTCTGTTGCATCATACAATCATTTGACATTACAGATTTGCTAAAAAAAAAATTTTTTTTTTTTTTTTTTTTTTTTTTTTTTTTTTCCCCTTTCTGGTACTGTATATACTTGTGTAATGAATGACTTTTAAGACCAATTTTTCACCTCAAAAACAAATATTTTTTATAGGATAACTTACCAAAAAATTAGGAAGTTCATTCATTACATGCAATATATAAAACACCTTTGTTGGCTAAAAATTAGGGGTTCATTCATTACATGAGTTTATACTGTAGATTATGATTGCTGCATATTGAGGCTGTTTGTAAATATATATATATATATATATATATATATAAATAAAACAGCCCCCCTCCTCCCAATGTTTGAATTTGACCCTACAACTACTGGACTCAGTTGTATGAACTCTTCAAGAGAACTTTTTTTAAAAAAAACTTTCTCTCATCTCTTTTAAGGTAATAGCCTCAGGTATTTATACAGTGATCCTAACAGTTTTGGCAAAACCCTATGCAAAAATTCACATTCCTGCAAATTTTTACTCATTTCATATATATATCTTCATCAGGTACAAAGACACATTCTCTTATGCAGCATGAATGACGAACATATTTACTGTCAAAGGCTTTCACAATTTGCTCATTAACTACTACAATGACGTATATCTTTATAGATGAATTGGTTGTCAGTATTTCATAGTAACTGAGCCATTGGCCTAATGAGTAGAGTGTTCACCAATGGTCCGGAATACCGGGGTTCAGTTTCTGGTCGAGTCATACCAAAGACTCAAAAAATGGTACTTGATGCTGCCTTGCGTTTTTACCAAATTATTAGACAAATGATTTCAGTTTTTCTAAAACACTACACACACACACACACACACACACACACACACACACAGTAGTTTACTTGGGTATATCAAATTTTTTCGAGTGACTATTTTTTTTTTTTTTTTCCCATAAAAGAAATAATGCAAAGATAATTCAGTAATTTTTGGTGAACTTCATTTTATATTTATTAAAAACTAGATTAGATATTTTAAAAATAGACATAGCAAATGATTTTAAGAATTTTTGTAAATTTGTAAGTACATTAGGAAAAAAAACCAATCATATTTCTGGTATAAATTTATGAAAATTTAAATCTTTTAAAAATTTTTGATAAGCAGATGACCTCACTTGATCTGCTTGAAGACTTGTTAATGCATAAAATGGCATTAAAAAAAAAAAAAATCTGCCCACTTCTTTTTTTTTTTTTTTTTTAAAGAATTTCTGGATAATTTTTGAAATTTTTCATTGTAAATTCAAATCACAAAAAAAAAATCCATTTATCCTTTCTTGTGTAATGGGTTTAATTTCAAATGTTGAACTTTGACCTGAATATTTATAATATTTGACAGAATATTCAGACAGAATAGGGGAAAAAATGTTTGGCATTATTTTGATTATTATTTTTCTCTTTGTTTCCTTCACTGTTTTCTGGCATTGGAAATATTTTTTCCTTTTAAAATAAATTTTGGAAAATTTTACCTGATGTCTTCTAAGCAAGATTTTTTTTTTTTCAAATCAAAATGAGGATGTATTCTTGAGTTCAGAGCATCCTCCAATATGGGCAAATATAATAATTAAAATTTTGGTTTCTACAAAAACCATTTAGATGCCATATTTAATACTCTGTCTTATGATAATTTTATATTTAATGTGTAAAATGTATGCAAATGTAACAATTTTTATGGGACATAGATAATTGGAAATTAAAGATTCAATTTTTAGAATTTTTTTTTTTAATATATATATATATATATATCCTATAAAAATAAATGATTAGCTGAGTATTTTACTGTAATATTCAATTGATTTGTTCTATAAAAAGGAATTGGGTTTAATAAATTAAGGCGGCTAAATAAAAAAAAAATAAGAATCTTTAAGATAAATACTTTTTTTTCCCCCCCCTGTCTCTCATCATTAAGCTATTGTCTTATGATGGAATTGAATATTTTTTAATTTACTATGCAGCCATTTCTTTGGTGGGTACATGGGTTAAATGTTAGAAAATAAAAACAAATGAAGTTGTGTCTTGCCGTTTTAATCTGTAAACTTTTCTAGTTGGTAATAAGCAGCACCTCTTAAGTTAAAGAGTTGTATTTACTTATCATTCAGACCTCTCTACATTAACTCTGGTTGTATTAAGAATTGTTACTTGAAGCTGTAATTATTTACTAAAGAATATTATCACTTAAGGCCATTTAAATATGATAGAAATAGTGACTTGAAATCATAGAAATATGTATAAATTATTTGTATTAAATCGGAATACGTGATGTGTTTGTGTAAAAAAAAAAAAAAATTCTTAAAACTCTTAAAAACTACATAAAATATAAACTTGAATGTACAGTGGCCACAATTCCCTAAACTTGAGACATAAAGTAACCTTTTACAGGTTGACATGCCATTAAAATTAATCGGCAGCAGACTGTACAGAGAAGAAGATTCAAGTGATTAAAACAATTGTGAATTTGATTTAAATGTGAATTGATTTATTTATCTTATTCATGATTGTAACTAGATATGTTATAAGCGATGTAATTCTTATTAGAATTAAAATATAGTGGGTGAATTCTGATATTTAAAAGCTTTATTTATTTATTCATTCATTTATTTATTTATTTTTTTATTTTGTGAAGATATTGCAATTTTTAAAGAAGGGTCATTATTCTTTTTATATTTAGGTAGATTGTTATTAGTTATAATGAACTGCTAAGTTGTATGTGTCTGTTCATTTCATCTCTTTTGTTCATTTGTTTCCGTTCATTTAACATCTACATTCACTGCATTTTTAAAAAAATTTTTTTATTTATTTATTTTATTTTATTTTTTTTAATTCATGTTTCATTGGTGATCAAAGAACTTAATACTTTTTCCTTCTCATCATCTCTGAAGCCTGTATCCCAGGCTAAACCTGGTTTAGTCCAATGAATCTCCGAGTTAATTCAATGATAGGCCTGCTTTGTTCTTCGATAGTTAACTACTTAGTGACAGCAGAAATTTATCAAGATACATCTGTTGACATGAATTATTTGGATGTATCAATTTCTTTAGTTTTTATATGTCTTTACTATAAATCTTATTCTGTATACAATCAAGACTGTCCCCACTATATTATTAGTGTATGCATGTATTAGGTTTTTTTATCTATATAATATATATTTGTACTTTTTGGTTCTGATACTAAGATTCTGGCAATTTCCAGGTTCATTATTTTTAACCTGCTGAATCTGCACATAGAATTATGGAAACAAAACAATATTTTAGAGTATAGAAGATTTTGACATCTTGCTCAAATCGATGTAAATGTACATGATTTCCTAACCTATGGGCATAAAATAACCCCAAACGGGTTTACATGCCATTAAAATCAATCTGTCTTCCTTCCTCTCGTAACTATCTTCTTTCTTTCTTTAAGCTTTAGGAAATATGTGAACTCTTCAGCTAAATCTTTTATTAGAACAGAAAGTATAAAATAATATTTTTGCCATTTCGTATTTGTTTGACTGAATTAGGTATGTTACTTTGAGGAAATAACTGAGTTGATCTGTGAACAACTTGTGATTCCTACTAGTCTTAAAATACAATGTAAGAAAACCAAAATATTATTAGTTGGCTCTTGGTCACTAAAGTTTTTCTATTTTAATAACTACTTTTACATTTGTAAAATACGTGTTATCAGTTGGATATAAATCTTTTTTCTTCCTTATTTCTGGATTCCATGATTCATTTCTTTCATTTCCAGGATATCTTTTTATTCTTTTTATATCTTTATTATTATTATCTGTGCTTACTTATTTTCATATATTTATCACCATTTATATCATTCATTTTCATTTGGTCTTCCATACCATCACTGACTGCTAACCCACCATCATGCCATCAAACTGATAACCTTTATACCATCAAAAGATCATTCTCATACCACTTAGTTAACCAACACCATTTTCTATGCCTTTATTTAAAATGCCTTTTAATTCAAAGATTAGGACTTTATTTTGCCTATGGATTGGGGGTGGGTTGAGACTGGGTTACTTTTTTTTTTTTTTTAACATTTTTTTAATGAATATTCTTTATCCAAACTAATGGTAAATAGTTTGTTTCTAATTGGATCCATTAATTTATAAAATTATCTTCCCAAATTAGTCTTTTTTTTTCTTTTTTTTTTTTTTTTTCCTTAGCTTTTGTTTTTATGAAAAAAATATCTTTTACATATGAAAATATTAACATTCATGTGTAGGTAAAAAGAAAAATTTTCTTCATTGTATATCTTTTGTTAATGCAAAACAATTGATGCAAGGAAATATCTTTCCTTTCAGCTTGCTCCTAGACAAAAGAGGATAGACTTGTAGACAAAAAGTTGTTTGCCATAAATTCAATATTGAAAATGTAACAAAAGCTGTTCAGTAAAAAGTATACAAACAAGAAGCTACTGAACTTGATAATATTTTTAAATAGATCAGTATTGACTACAAAAGCTTGGCAAATAGAAGAAAACAGTTTTCATAGTATTAAATTAGTTATAAAATGCATTTTTTTTATATATATATATATATATATATATATATATATATATATATATATATATATATATAGTTGGCTGATTTTTTATGGAAAGTAAAGATTTGCCTACAAAACAGAACTAGAAGATATTGGAAGTCTTTCATTCTTAATTCACAGTGAAAATTTCTTTTTATAAATCTTAATTTTTTACTGGATCTTATTTTATAATTTTTAAAAATGTAACATTTCAAGTTTTGGATATGATCAATCACAATTATGGATGTGAAAAAAAATCAAAGACCAATGATATTTTTTGGTCCAAAAAAATTTGTCCAAAATAGCAATTCATCTAAAGAAACTGAACAATGTTAGAATTAGTTGGATAAGGATTAAGTTATATCAATCATGTTAAGAATATTTTTATAATTTATTTTCAAGTCCATTATTTTTGTCTTAACATTTTCATAAATCAATATTCATTTTTATATATATAAATTTTTTCCCCTCTATCTTCTATACTTTTCAGTTTCTAATTTTTCAAACTTTCACAAAAATCCATAAGAATTTTTTTTTCTCTCTTCTCTCATTGCAGCCTCATTTATACTTCATCTGCTAAAACTTTTCTGGAGAAGAGAACTTGAATTTTATGTTATAACTAAAATGTCTTATCAAAGATTTCTTTATCAGTGTTGTTTAAAGAAGTAATAATTTGACTTTATTTGGATTTCTTTTTCTAAAGTGTATTGTACTGTATTTGAATTGACTAAATATAACAAAAATTGAAGCTTTTCAACATATCCACATAGGTTACTCAATTTCCTGAAATTGTCATAATTATTTCATTAATATCCTACTGGATAAAATAAACATTTAATAAAGTTATTTTTAAAATAAAAGGCTGAATTAGATAATGATTTCCAAAGTTTTAATTACATATGATTTTTTTTTTAAGCATACTATATTCATACTGTAGTCATTTGTGTATAACTTGCGTTCCTAATTTTGAATTAAATTCATGGGAGGTGGAGTTCTCGTGTATAATAATCACTAATTTTTTAAATTTGTAGCAGCTAAATTTAATGTTCAACTTTTTTATCAGTTTTTACTGACTAGAAATAAGAATTTAGATAATTTACATAGTCTTAAAACATAAAATTTACACAATATATTACCATGCCAAAGTCTTGGGTCATTTTAAACTAGTGTAAATTTTTACTAATTGCCAACTTATAAGTAGGTCGCACAGGGGCAAGGTTAGCTTCTGGATCTAGACTGACTTTGTATTGCTGCGTCTTCTGGTATTATGGAGAGTGGTTGAGTCCATTAGTAGGTGATTCTGCCACAACACAGATGAAATATTGACCCTGTTGAAGTCATTCATACCTAATTATATTTTATAAAAAGGGGTTCTGAATGATATGGGAAGATGCAAGACCATCCCCTTAACTGGCTGTTCAAGTTTTCAGCCACCTCACATAAACCAATCAAAATTCAATGTTTTAAAATTAGGGAAATGTTCCATTTCTTATCAGCAAATGTTTTTCTGCAACAGCACTGTTTTTGTTTAATAAAATGAAAATTCTTACATCTAAAATATTTTCAAAGAAGTGAAATCAAAGACAATAAAGATAGGTCAAGAATGTGAGCTAACAAACTCAGAATTTCAAGAAGCACCATCTCAGTAAAAGTTTCACTGGAAGCACTGCAAGTGTTTTGGATCAACCAAGATGTGATCACTATCAAAAGCTGCAAGACAGGGTGACATGGAAACTGATCAAGACAGCAAAATCTCTACCAAAGAAGACAGCAAAACAAGTGATGGATTGAGTGTGACTTGTCCAATTTGGTATCAGTAGATACTTACTAATTCTTTAAGATAAACTGAAAAAATGCCAAAAAGATTAGGTATGGAAATGACTCCAGATGGGCCAATGTTTCAGCAGAATGTACGATGTAAATCATTGGTAGAAATTACCAATAGTTTAAAGTAGCCAAAGACTTTGGCATGGTATTGTACTGTGTAAATTTTGTGTTTTAAGACTATGTAAATTATGTAAATTCTTATTTCTGGTCAGTAAAAACTGATAAAAAAGTTGAACAAATGTGCAATATTGAATTTAGAGCAAAAACTTGGACTTTTTCCCATGAAAATGCATAAACATGTCCGTTTTCATTCTCCTAATGTGAGTTTTTCATTTGTGGTAAAAATAAGCTCCCATTAAGAGAAACAAGATTATAAACAAACACATATTCTAATCAATATTTCTATTTCATTAGTTTGGTTTATACAAATAACTTTTGGTCATTCTGTTCTAAGTATTATGAAGCATGGGGCTAGAAAAAAAAGTTATTTGTTAGTTTTCGTGTTTAATGCCCCCCTCCCCCACTAACTTTTGGGTTGGAAAAATAGTGAATCTTAAGCCCAAATAATTATGGTGAATAGGGAAGGAAATTCACTAGTATTGACTTTTCTGGTGATATTAATAATCACTTGGCCCAGCGGTTAGAGTGTTCGCCAATGGCCCGGGAGACCTGGGTTCAATCCCAGGTCGAGTCATACCAAAGACTTTAAAAATGGAACTTGATACCACCTTGCTTAACACTCAGCATTATAAGGTACGGTTCAAGGGTAAAGTGGAGCAATCCTGGGAATGGAGTAGCGCCCTCCCCTACACCTTGGTGTAGTAGCTATCGAAAAGGGAGCCTTCGGGTCACCCTCGACTATGGTCGCTAACTTTACTTTTTTTATACCAAATTTGATTTTACTAAGGACAAACAAAATAAGAATTTTATTTTAAATTGTCTTTGTCTTACTGATGTGATCATTGGTTTAATGATCACATTGGTGAGAAACTGACAGTCATCAAGCAATGTTGACTGAGTCTATGCTATCCTAACTTAGATCTCACTAATATTGAGGACTTTTTTATCTATAAATATAGTAAACTAGTATTGATTTTTTTTTTTTTTTCCCCTCCCCTGTTCAACTAATGATTACCTTACTGAATTCATGATAAAAATTTACTTCATTGTAACATTTTATACGTAAATTCACAAATGACAAGATAGTAAAAAAAAATGAACACATTAGATTAAATGCTCATGTATTTAATTTCAATGAAGTCGACAAATGTTTTTATTGTTTCAAGTTCCTTCCAGAAAACTCTAAGCTTCAATACTAATGAGGACTTATTAAAAGTTGTTATATTGCAAAATCATCTTTTTTTTTCTCTTTTTGTCAATATTTCAATGTTACCATATTGTAAAATTCATTTTTATTATGAAGAATATCTATATAAAGCATAAATCATCTATAAACTGCAAAATTAAACCATGTAAATTTTCCTTTTTAATAAGTGATCAGAAAATTTTGTCAAGATTTGCTTATCAAGTTATGACACTATCAGTCTTTCAAGACTGTATGCCTGGGCAAGTTTGCATAGAAAGCTGGCAATTGCTCATGTTGCAGGCTTTTCTTCTCTCCTTCATAACACTTGATATTTTTTTAAAGTTGCACTGTGATATGGCATCAGTGTTGCAAGGACAGAATTGAATGGGGACTCCAACAATGAGTTGCATCAGCAAACTCAAACATCTCTAAGGAGCGTTACTATACCAAAGGCCCTGTTGCCTTCCCACCCACATCAGAACTGATCAAGGTCTTTGTGGGGGTCAGCTCAGGACCTGGCTAACCACTGTGAAATCAGACACGAAGCTTGTGTCTTTACAGTGAATGGCTGGACATCACAGAAACTGATGCTGCCAATAGTCAAGTACTGTGCATGGCAATCCTGGATGTCGATTTAATGTCTAGAGCTGGCTTCACTCTCATTGGATGAATGTCATCACATGTACACACTCTAGCTATTTTTGGCCTCTAGCTAATATATGCCTTTCCAAAAGACATCAGTGGGGGTGTCCTCATGGTGTAATGGTTAAAGCGATGGACTGCGGAATTGTAGTACACAAGTTCGTACTCCAGTCGCACTATTACATTCACTTTTAGGCAAATACCCTTGGGAAAGGTATGAACTCCCTTATCCTCCCAGCTATGGGTTAAATAGTACCACTACTGTTCTTCTAGCAGAATAGCTTTGGCATTAAATAACCTAAAAAGAGTTGACATGCCATTAAACAAAGAACCCAAACACAAAAGACATCTGTGTGAAAGTGAAATACCAATGTCCAGAATGTGGATTTGGTTTTTCAGTCAATGTTCTGGGACAATATGAAATGATATTGACTTTCTTTAAATGTCTGAACAAAGATGTTTAAAAGGTATTTTTCACTTCCGTATCTTAGCGAATTCTGTTTATAACATGCTGAAATATGTCAGAATACTTTTTGAAAATATTCAAAGTTCATTATTGTAGGGTTTTTTTTTTTTTTAAATTTTTTAATTCTTTTAATTTTTTTTATAAGGTTTAAATTTTTAGAAATTTTGCAGTGTGGTAATATCAAAATGTTGACTTTTTCCTTCTTTTCCTTTGCTCTTGTGCATCATACAATAATCTCAGGCTTTTTAAAATTATTAAATCTTTATAAATTTGAAAATTTGGTTTTATTGCTTGCTTTACTAAGTTTTTTTTTGTTTTGTTTTTTTTCTAAGCCTCATATTGTGTACTACTTATTTTGAACATCACAGTCTTTTCAAAGTGTTAAAAAAACATTTAATTATTAAATTTTTTTGTATAACTATTAAGTATGTTTATATTTATTTTTTGGTAATTTCTCCGTTTAATGATGAGAAATTTTTTTTTCTTTTCTGGCAACTTTGAAATTTTTTGATGTGGCTGTCTGTGTTAGATAAGTTGTATTCATAATATGAGGACCCCCCCTTTTTTTTTTATTTAAAAAAAATACTAAAATATAAAATAGCATGACATGCATCCAATTTCAAAGCAAATTTATCTGCATGTAACTTTTCTTAATATTGAAATATTAATTAGTACAAAGATTTTGGTGTTGGATTCTTGTGTAGCAGAGTTTGGAAAAGACAGAATTTCAAGGCTTACTAACTACTGAGTAGTGTTGGCACCCTGCACCCAATATTCTTTTGATATTTTATGTTGAAAAAAATAAAATAAAAAATAAAACCTACCGAGTTATTACATTTGTCTTGAATGCAGACCACTAGAAGTGGGTATGAGAAGAAAGGTGCTCCAATCCGTCCAGAGAAACCACCAACTGCCGAAAAACCTCGTAAAAAACCGCCCCCCGTTCCACCCAAGTTCAGCAGCAGAAGTCCAGCAGATCAACTTGATACGCACTTCCATGATGGTGAAAAGAATTCTCCCATTGTAAGTATGGGTGGTTCTACTAATGGTGGTGGTTCAGGTGATGGTAATGGTTTTTGAAAAAAAAAAAAAATGCCTTTTTTTTTTCTTTTTTTTTTTTAATTAAATTTTTTTTACCTGTATTGTCCTTTTTAAGACAGGTTGATGGTAGCTCTTTCTGGTACACTTACTTTTTTTTTTTTTTTTTTTTTTTTTCTTTTTTTTTAATTCCCTTCATAATGAACTTTTTTAAAGCAGTATGTTCCAGTTTTACTGCATTTGCTCATGTTTTTCTCTTATTTATTCTGAGTGTTCTTTGGAAAAAGAAAAAAGAAAAAAAAATTCTTTCCTCTCCTCCATTTATACTGACTTGTTCTTCCTTTTCAACTTACAATTATTTTTCTTGTTCTGGATTGTTTTGTTGATTACTATTATTTTAATCCTTAACTATTTTTTTCTCATTTCCTTCATCTTGAATGGTTTGGAAAACTTTCTCTTCCATTTTTTTTTTTTTTTTTTTTTTTTTTTTTTCCTCTTTAACCAGTCCCCTCCTCCCTCCTAACATTTGATCAAGAGATTTTTTTTTTTCCTTCCACCATATCCTCTTTTTGAGATCTTGGAATGTTCTGTTGCCAATTACAGAAATGAGTTGATTAGATTTTTTTTTTTTTTTTTTCTATTAAATTCTACTCAAATTTTAATCCTCAATTAGATTTTATAAAACCTCATTATTAAAAGAAGTGCTGCTCTCCAAATGTGGAAATTGTGAACATAACACAAAAGAGATGTTTGAATGCCGTTTCTGTGGCTAAATCTATGATGAACAAGCTCTAAAAGTTTTGCTTTATTTTTGACTTATTCAAAAAATTTTAAAAATATTTACAGGAATTCTTTTGTTCTGATATGTTAAAAAAAAAAAAATTTTTTTTTCTTTTATTAATAGAAAACTAGCCTCCTTCCTGAATTCAGTTTTCTATTAGGTTGTATGTGTGACACTATCTGAATTAATTGAGATTAGCTATCAACAATCAAAATTGTTTTGATAATTGAACATCTTAGTATTCTTAATGTTGCTAATGTTTTGTCTTCATTTATTTAGTCTTCATCTGATATATAATTCATTAAAAAAAAAACAAAAAAAAAAAACCCCAGAAAACTAATATGACCAGTGTGAAGTCCTTATTGCATAACAGCTAAAGTGCTGGACTGCAGCTTTTTAGTAAATGAATTCAAATTTCAATCACACTACTGTTTATTTTCAGACCCTTGGGGAAAGTATAAACCCTGCTTATACCTACTTCAGCTATCACTGGTGTTCTTTTACCAGGATGGCTTAAGCCTTAAATATAACCCTCAAAGGTTGATATGCCATTAAAACAAAGAAACCAAGAAGCACCATTAGAATAAGAAATTTGTAGTGCCAAATATCAGCTTGTCATTTGGGCTAATATGGCTTTCAGTAACTTTTTTTTTTTTTTTTTTTTTTTTTTTTTTTTTGAAAATAAAAAAAAAAATAATGAACTATTTTCATAGTTAAATTATCTAGAATTGAAAACCAAGTTAAGAAAAATTCTTGTCAGTGTGCTGAGAATACTCTGACTGTATATCTTGTGGAGAGGTAAGGACCCCCACACCCACCCAGAAAAGAAGGGTGTTCTGTGTGATACACTAAACCGCATCTAATGGTGAGGTTCCAGTTCTAGAGATTTGGGAGTGGAATACATTTTCATTGCTATTACTCCTAGGTCCACTCTGATCCCAAGAAGTAGTACCTGTTTGGGGGACCTATTTATGGGTCAAATAAATTGGTTTAAGAATGAATCATATTCAGTAGAATGGGCGGGGGTAAGAAACTACACAAAAATGTAAGTATGAACACAATTCCCTAATGTCAAGGCATAAAATCAAGAAATTAGATTTTTTTTTTTTTTTTTTTTTTTTAATAGAAAAAAAAGCAAAATTGATCTGTTGTCTCTCTTTCTTTTTTTTCTTCTCTCCCTCCCCTCTCCATGCTTTTTTGATGGTCACTAACCCCCAAGTCTAATTCTTTATATGTAGACTTAATCCATGGTTTTTAATCCTCAAGAAAGGTATGACCAAAAAGAATTATATATATATATATATATATATATATATATATAAAACTGGTTCTTCAGGACAAACTCTACAATTGCTCTATGGTATTGAAGACTGGGGAGTTTGTGAACAGAACAATGCAAGCTTCATGTTTCTGAAGCCATTAATTGTACATTTCATGCAAATACTAAATAAAATTTGTGTTTGATAGGAATACTTGAAACCCCCTTTTAACCTTGGGTAAACAAATTGATATTAAATAGAATTATTAGTGTTAGATTGCAATACTTGAAACTGTTTAGCTGGGTACAAACAAATGAGCTCTGACTTGTTTAAAATCTTTCCTACAAAGTTTTTTACACATCATATACATATATGTGTGTGTTAACAGGATTTGGCTTTAAATAACCTATAAGGGTTGAGATATGCCATAAAATATAACCAACCATTTCTAATGCTTGCATACACATTGAACATGTTTTCAGCCATATTCATTGGCTTGTGTAGTTACTCTAACTGGTTTAGAATATATTTGATAGTACCCTATGAAAAAAATCCTCTTAAACAACTACATAAAACATGTATATATGACCATTCACTGAATGTGATTCCCTAACCTCTAGGCATAAAATAACCCACAGCAGGTTGATAAGTCATTAAAATCAACCTCGCCTGTAGCTACTCGTCCCTATATGCAATAAGGATGGATGAACTGTTGTGACACTTTCTTTTCTTAATTTTAATTAAAGCTATTTGCAATTCATGCTAGAGTGACCCTGCAGCTGGCTTGAACTTGATAAGTTTTGGCCACCCAATGATAAGTTGGCAGATGATGATTCTTCCACTTCAAATCCTTGGATTATTTTTGATTGCTACTCATCATAGCTGAGCAATCAGTTTCTTTTTGGAAATATTCTGATTTTGTCTTGTGCCTCTAACAATTTGACCTTTTATGAAAAACATTTTTCTTTTGGCCCATAACTGCTGCATTCTTACTATATGTTGGTAGTTATAGTGTCTCATCAGTGTATTTGTATCTGTCTGTCACTGGAAATGTTGATGACTTCTAATTTGATAGATTTTCAAGTGATTGAAGCTAGAAAAAAACATTGTTATCCAAGAGTTTTGACTTAATTATTTTCTACAGATAATCGTTTCGATAATTTGCCTTGCAAGTTCAATGTTAAACTTTTTTTTTCTTTTTCAATAATATTAACCTTTTTGATTTAATTGAAAACTTTCACTATTTTGTTATCAGCAAAAATCTAATCTAATCTTTGTTCTTTTTTAGTTCATCAATCAGAGAAAAAAAAACAAAAAAAACTTTTGCTTACTCATTTTTGATGAAACTAGATTAATAGTAAATTTATCTATTATTGAGAATTATGGGATGGGTTGATTGGTCTATAGGTGTGGTTTTAGGCTTCTGTAATAGCAATTGTTATTATAACATAGTTGAAGTTATTGGTACAGAGAACTAGGTGCCTCTTCAGTAAAAGGGATATGAGTTTGTCACACAAATAGCCTATTCTTTATTATCTCCATGCTATTCCTTATTGTTAAAATGACAATACAAGTGAGTTTTGGGATAGATATATGTAGATGTGTTTAATATATATGTGAGGGAGAGATTCTGAAATAGAAAGTTAAAATATACTAATTTAAAAAGAGCAAATGCATAATCTATCAAGTCTTATTTGAAAAATTGAACCCCTTATTCATATTTTTGAGATTAGCACATTTCAGCTGATCCATTCAATAGCTTTCATCAGATATAAGAGAAAACATAAATAGTTAACTTACTTACTTGACAAGGATTGAATAAATTGACCAAAATATATATATATATATATATATATATATATATACACACACCAATTATACAAAAGAGAGGTTTGTTTGAACAATATATATATATATATATATATATATATATATATATATATATATATATATATCATAAATAAGATTTGTTTTTGAAAATATTAACCATTTGAAGCCATGACTGACTGGCTGTATTTAAATTTATTTAAAAAGGAAAAGTGCAAAACATTTAATCTTCATTTCAGAAAATACTGATGGCCCATTATTTAATTCCCCCTGCCCAAAAAAAATTAATGATCTATGTAATGAACAACACTTTTAAAAAACAGTCTTTCCACCTCAAAAACAAAATATCTTTTTCAACTGTAGATGATTACTTTGTTTCTCAGCCTAACCCTGCTCTAACTTAATGCATACTTATTGAAGATGTTTTCAGCCATGTTTATTGACTTATTGGTCTCCTCTGTACCTAAAGAAAGGTTATTTAGGTAAAGTTTTTATTTAACATAGTTTACTATTTATAACTTTGGTGCATATAGGGATAAATATTCTCAGTGGTAAGCCAAGTTAGATTTTTTTTTTTTTTTTTTTTTTTTTAATTATCTTGGCCTGAACAAAGGCTTTTAGTTAAGTGAAAACGTTTTGGATTAGACTAATGGAAAGTTAGACCAAATCATGGATACAGTGTTTTCTTTTGTCATTGGATGTTGAAATATTTTTGTAGGCTAGCATAGCCAAAAGTTAAGGATTGTTCATTACATTCAATATATGATAAAAACAAACGGAAAGTGGAGGAGCTAAAAATTGGGAAATTTTATTACTGAGTACATAGTGTTATAACTGGCTCATTGGCCTAGTTGGTAGAGTGTTCGCCAATGGTCTGGGAAACTGGGGTTCAATCCCAGGTTAAGTCATACGAAAGATTTGAAAAATGGTACTTGATACCTCCTTGCTTAACACTCAGCATTATAAGGTATGTATCAAGGGTAAAGTGGAGCAATCCAAGGGAAGGAGTAGCGCCCTCCCCTACACCACGGTGTAGTAGCTATTGAAAAGGGAGCCTTCGGGTTGCCAACTTTTACTTACTTTATATACAGTGTTACTTAGAATATATAGGGGGGCACAGTAGTTGCCATATTAATGGCAAAGTCCAATGAGGCTAACAATTCATGACTTACACTGGCACAGCATCTTCAAGAAACTGATACTAAAATTGAGAAATATACAAAGCTTTAATAGAGCTCCAAGGTAGAACTCACTCCCAGCAAGCAGAGGGGTCAAGCTATCTTAAAGTTGATTGGTTGTTACATGGTATGCAAATTGATATATGGTAAGCTTTTTTAGCAGTAGTTTCTGCTATAATCTAAGACCAAAATGTCTAGATTAAGAGATTTAATAAAATATCGACTTACAGGTTCAAATGTTTAATGCAATCAATTTGAAAACAATTCTTTTTAATTGCTTTCAAGAAAAAAATTTTTTAAATTGACCTGTCGGACAGGGCTTTAAAATATGCCCACTGCACCTCTGTAGAGGGTTATTACCCTTCCTAATGATTGTCTTTTGTATGACACTAAGCCATCTGATGGTAAGACTCCAGTGCTGGAGCTTTGGGAAAAGTGGAGTACCCTTTCCTTGCCATTACTCCCATGTCCATTCTAACTCAGAATGATAGTACCTGTTAGGGTCCCCTCTATAGGTCAAATAAAACTCTTCAATAATTTATTAAAGAATGTTATTGGTTATTTGAAACCATTACAACAGCTGTAGGCTAAATATTTGATAGGAATACTTGATAAATAGAAATTCTTATGTTAGATACAATGCTTGAAATCGTTTAACTGTGTGCAAACAAATGAGCCCTAACTTGCTTAAAAATAAAGTTACCTACCTACAAACTCTTCACTTAAGGTTATAAAAACAGGATTTGGAATTAAATTAGCCATCAAAGGTTGACATGCCATTAAATCAAATAACTTAAAACCCCTCCTCCCTTTCTTTTTTTAAGTGGTCGGAGTGAATGATTTTTCCATTTTGGCATCCTTTTCAAAGAAACTAGATTCTCCCTTGAATTAAGGTATTGTATGAGGATTGGCTGAAAAGTTCACCGGCTGACCAAGATACTCTCAAATGGGGATTATTTTCAAGATAGTCCTCTTTGCAGTTTACCCATTTCTTCCATTAGTGTTGCAGTGCATGGATCCCATTGATCAAAAACGTCATCAACATGAACTTTTCAGCCCACCCTTGCATTCCCCCACTCCCCTTGCCAGTCACTCCTTCCTGTCCAAGGGATTTTGTCTTGTAATCAACTCATCTCTGTAAAGTTACCAGCCTTCAGCTTGTTGCTTCGCTTACACCTTTTTGCCAATGAGTTATTCTTTCATTTCCTACAGCCCCCCACAGTCGAAACGGAAACTATCAAATTTAACCCAGATTTAACTGAAACACCAATTTCTACCAAGAATGTGCCCATAGTAAAGACTGAGACCAGGAAAGTGTCTTACCAAAAAGATGGTCTTGATGGACATCGTGAGTCTGAGGAGGGTGTGTTGGTCAGTTCACAAGCCCATAGTTCAAAAACACAGACCATTGAAACGACGACTGTAAGTCCTACACCTCCTCCTCATCATCATAATCATCATGTCATTATCCTCCTCCATAGCCACCTTATTGATGCTCGCTATTTCGCCTTGCTAATTATCCTGACCTGTGCGCCCCCTCTTGTCTCTCGTTGTGGTCATCTGCTGGTACAGCTGACTAAGGCTGCCTTTTTGAGTCTGATTTCTTTTATTTTTACTTATATATATTTTTTTTTTACTTACATATATATTTTTTTTTTTTGCATGGTGATATGCATTTTGTGATATCCCAGCATGCTCTGACAACTTGTCACTTGGTGAATGGACAGGGTGTTTTTTAATATTTTACATTTTATTTATTTTTTTTTTTAAAAGGATGTCTCTAAAAGTGATGTTTATATTGATGTCTTTTATTTTTGCTATACATAGGTTGTGTATCTACATTTTATGTATCATGAAATGCATCTAATTTTTCTAAACCAGTTTGATCCAATATAACATTTTTAATCTAACTTTATACTGTTAAATGAGTTTTGATGTATGAAAAATGTTTTTCCTACACAATATGGGATGCACTTCCTGTGTTCACTTTAGCCATTATCATCAAGGCAGGCTGACAACATGGATTCCTTTGATCCTCTATTGTCATCTGTCACTATCACATTTGCTAAGTATTCTTGATGCCGCCCAGTATCCACACAGAAATAAAGTAAAGCTTTTCCTGGTTGGCCAACATTGTTGGGATTATGTGTAAGAGAACATTGCTTATTAGTTTGTCCTTATTTCTCCAGGATCCCTAATATGTCTTATTTGTCTTCCTTGGATGCTTTGTGAGACAAGAGAAGTAAATGGCTGTATAACAGGGTTTTTTTAGGCTGCTGCTTCTAGGATTTTTTTCAAAACAGCACACAGTATCCTTGCACAGTTGTCATCTAGCTTTTTTTCTACAAGTGGTGCAACCATACAGTAGTACTGACATAACTACAGCTTGGAAGACTTCTCATTCTACTTTATCACCGACTAGATTTCTGTAGGGTAGTTAATCTGTCAATAGCTGTCCTTACTTGATCTGTGTGTATTGGCATCACTTTCAGTTGATGAGATAGCACTATCTTGATCAAGGCTAAGGCGACAGAAATATTAAATGAAGAGCAAGTGAAATTTTAATAAAGTCTGGGTTCAATCCCAAGTCACGTCATACCAAAGACTAAAAAAAATGGTACTTGATACCTCCTTGCTTAACACTCAGCAATATAAGGTACGTATCAAGGGTAAAGTAGAGCAATTCGGGGGAAAGGAGTAGTGCCCTCCCCTACACCTCAGTGTAGTAGCTATTAAAAAGGGAGCCTTCTGGTCACCCACTATATATCATGTGTTCACTTCACAACATGGGTCTCTGTGGTGTAATGGCTTCAGTGCTAGACTCTCACCTTCAAAGTAAACAAGTTGGAACTCCTGTCTTGCTATTATGTTTGTTTTTGAACAAATATCTTTGGGGAAAATCTAAATTTCCTTATTTCCTCCTTGAGCTATGGCTTAAATAGTATCACTACTCATCTTCTACAAGGATGGCTTTTGCATTAAATAACTCATCAAGATTGATATGCCATTAAGCAATGAAACTGAAACCAAATCCTTTGTTTATTGTAGATATAACCAAGGTTAGATAACATAAAATGATATTAGTAAATGTTGGAAAACAAATCACTTGCCTGTATTTACAAGAGCATGTTAATATGTAACTGACTAGATCTAGTGCAACCAAATTTGCAGCAGGTTGGTGCATTTGTCTGTAAGATTTGAAATTTGTATTGAATGAGTGAGGAACCTGCATTAGTGATTAGTCCTATTAGTAAAGATCTACCTGCATTTGGAAATGTGGATGCAAAAAAGAAAAATTAAGGATATTTGTGAAGTATTAAACAAAAGAGAAGAATTATTAAAATCCTTGAAACATTTTGTGTGTGTATGTATGTGTGTATATATATATGTATATATCAGGTAAAGGAGTAGTGCCCTCCCCTATACCTTTGTGCTGTAGCTATTGAAAAGGGGGCCTTCTGGTTGCCCTCAACTACGGTCGCCAACTTTATTATATATATATATATATATATATATACACACTCTGCAATACTGTGTATATTCTAGTATCATCTGATCTCATGTATTATGACTCTTTCCCACTTCCTCCCTAAATTTGATCTCCAAAAGATAATTTCCTTATATATCCCATATATTGTGATTTCCATTTTTATTAGGCTAAGCAGGTTCATGTGTTTGTAGAAATACATTTTCTCTTCATCTTGGCTGTTGTTTTTGTTGTTTTCCCTACTGATTTTTAAGAAAAAAAATACCACACAACATCAATGTATATATTTTACTCTTACTCAGGGAACCACTCAAATTTGATCTCTTAAAGTTGATTTCATTTTAAGGCTCATATATTTGTGTATGTATATGTGTATATATATATATATATATATAAAACACTGACTTCATCTCTGCAGAGTTAGTAAGACCCACCTCTCTCTCTCTCCCAGCAAGTGCTTTGGATATGACATTAAACCATCTGATGGTGAGGCTCAAGTCTTAGAGCTTTGGGAAATGTGGTGTACCTCTCCATTGCCATTAATCCCAGGTCCACTGTGAGCTGGAGTGGTAGCACCTGATAATGTCCTATCTATTGGTTAACTAGAACTGTTTGACATTTAAACTGTGCAAACAAATGATTTATGCTAAATTTGTTAGAAATAGAACTGTTTGATCATTTAACTGCGTAAACAAATGACTGATGTTTAATTGAATTGTTAGTTATACATAGCAATACCACTTAACTATGTGCAAACAAATCAATTATGTTGAATAGAATAATTAGTGTTAAATAGCAATTCTTTTAACCACTTCACTGTGTGCAAACAAAATTAATAATAAATAGAATTATTTGTGTTAGAAATGCTTGAAACTTTGACGGTGTTAAAAAAAAAAAAAAATCAGGCTTGATTTTAAAAAATGGTATGAACAAAATGTTTATGAATCATCTATTTAATATGTATGTATAAAAAGGATTTGGCATCAAATAACCTTCAGTGGTTGATATGGCACCAAACCAAACAAACCCACTACATTCAAGTCATTAATTCTATTTTTGCGAATAAACGAGTTGTTGGTTTTTTTTTGGGGGGGGGTGTATAGGTTGTCATAAATGTCAGTTCAAATTTGAATGTAGGTGAAAGTGATGGATTCATAAGACAATTTATGAGTAGGTTTGGGGGTACAGTTGTTAAATTTAATTAGTCTGTTTTTGAGTGGTTGATGGGTATTGTTTTATCAATGTTGATATTTTGGAAATGTAACTTACATTCGTCTTGTGGTTAGTAATCTAGTTCTCTTCTAAGTCAGGTTATTATGTTTCAAAAGGGCAAATTCAATATTCGCTTGTTTTGATGATTGAGTATATTCAATTCTCTATCAAAATCTGCAATCTACCTGAATATTCTTTTATTCATTTATATTTGTGTAAACATACATCCTTCTGTTCAACCATTACCTGTTACACATGATCTAAGAGAAGTAATCACTTCAGGTAATCTTGACATGAAGATTAGAAAATTTACTTACATTTAAAAAAGGGTGTGTAAATTGTAAATATTGATTAGTATAAGCAGAATAGAATTTTGTATATGCAAAAAGTTTTCCTCACCTTGTATAATTAATTGAAATGGGCATCTTTTCTGGAGTCTGTTTACTTAATATTTTGGACCAAGTGCTATTTTACTATATACACTCTAAGTTTAGTATTTCAGGCTTGAAGAGAGATCTCATCAGATTTCTTAATGGTATTAACAAAGATCTTAGCATTTTGTAATAAAGTTTAAATGTCATTCATTTCTGATGTTTTTTTTTCAATTTTAAACTCTGTTACTGAATATTTAATGGTTCAGCCTTCAAAAAACTTAAAATTAATTTTTTTTTTTTTTTTTTTTTTTTTTTTTTTTTTTTTTGGTAGCTCAATTAGAAAAAAGGGAAGAAAAAAAAGAAAATTTAATGTTAAAATGTCTTGATCTAAGAGCTGCTTTTTTTTTTCTCTCTTTATCTTTGGAAGGCTTTACAATTTTAAGATTTTTAGGGTGTAAAGAAAGTGTAAATAATATTGGATATTAATATCCTCTTGATATGAGCTATAAAATTGTGACTTTTTTTTTTTTTTTTTTAACAAACATAAACGTTTGAGATATACAAATTATTGCATATTAGTTATCAATCGTTGTATAATTCTATGTTTGGGCCATTAGAATAATTAGAATGTGATGTATTTGTGTAGTCAGATGGGGAAACACGGGTGTCTCTCTCTTTGTCTTTTTCTTAATAATTTATTGCTTAGCTTTTCTGGTGTTTCTTGTTTATTTATCACTTAGAGATTGTATAAGGACAGTCTTGTTTTCATTAATGGGTGCACCTTAAAAATTCTTAAATAGCCTGTTTAGTATTTTCTGTCACTTTTTGGAATTTTTTTCTTCTTCAAATTCAACTGTGTTATTTTAGCATAAAAAATCTTGCAAAAATTCTATTTATTGCCAATAAAAAGTAAATAATTAGGTTGAGTCTTTTACAGATAACGATATAAAGAAGATAAATCTAATTCTCATTTAAACCCAGTCAGATATGGGTGTAGAATATGCCAAACGCATCTCTGCAGGGAGCGGGGTAACTCTTTCCCCCCCCCTCCTGGGCGTCCTAGATATGACACTAAACCATCTGCTGATGAAGCTCAAGTCTTGGTGCTCAGAGGGATGTTGAGTAACTTTTCATTGTTATTACTCCCAGGTCCACTCTGACTTACTCAGAGTGGTAGTATCTATTAGAATCCCATCTATTGGTGAAATAGAAATATTTAATCATTTTCTATACTTGAAACTATTTAACTGTGTGCTAAGAAATAAGCTCTGGTTTATTTAAAGATGTTACCAACTTTTTTTTTTTTTTTTTTTTTTTTTTTTTGCATATATGTATGTATGAACAGGATTTGGCATTAAATAACCTACAAGAGTTGATATGCCATAAAACACAACCAAGTGTAATTATCTACTGATAGAGGTTTGGTTAATGTCTCTCACTGTTAGCATCTCATCTATGAATCATCGATCTGTTTTAAGATTTGTATTCAGTGGCACCATATACAAAAAAAACTCTTAGACAACTATAAAAAAAATGTAAATATGAACAATGAATGTGATTCTCTAACTTCTTGACATAAAATAACTTTAGACAAGTTGATATGTCATTAAAATTGATCATATTTGAAGCTCAATTCTCTCTCTTTCTCCTAAATATATTTGACTAACCTGTAAAAATGAAATTGAAAAATTTCAGTCAATGGATCAATTTTTTTTCTCTCTCTCTCTCTCTCTCTCTCTCTAGATCTGATGGCTTTAAAGACATTTTTTTCTTTCCAAATAATCTTATATTTTAAAAATTCTATTAAAGACTTAAGTTTGTCTTGTTTCTTTGTTTTTACTTTGAAATATATTTATGTAGTTGTAGGTTAATAAATTTTGAACAGGAAAGTTTTATTTTGATTGTTTCAATTGTGGACCAATCAAAACCTTTTTACTTTTTTTATTTTACTGGTTTACAAAGTCCCACTGTTTATTCTAGCAGACAAATGAATTGAACCATTGAAATAGAAAGTAAAGAAATGATTATAAAAAAACAAAAAAAACTAGTTGTTTTTGTGTCAGTATTTGAAAATTACTAAAGTAGATAAATTTTATTTTTTGAAAACTATTCAAATAATCAACTTTGCATTTTCATACTTGGAATTTTTAAAATGAGAGACTAACTTGATCATTCAAGTTTCCTCCAAGTTTAATTAGTGAAGGATTTGGTTTAAATTTTCTGCTTTTGAATCCTTATCAATTTAAATTGGTAAGTATTGTTTTAGAGTTTAAAATAAAATCCATAGATATGTGATGGTTAAAAACGCAGTGTTGCTTATTATATGCTGTTATCTTCTGCTAATTTCACTGTTTCTGCTAATTTCTTTTATCTTAAAACCAGGATGACTACAAAAGCTTATCAATTTCTGTTAATTTGCCCCCAAAAAAGCAATATCTAAGATGTAGGTGCTTCTTATGAATATTTTCAGACCTATACTTAATTGCTTAAATTTTACTTGTACGTTTTTTTGTTGTTTTTTTTTCCCTTTCTTCCTTCCTTTTCCTTAAAATTTAATCTTCCAATATTTTTAGATACTTTAACGCCATGAATTTATATCAGAAAAATGAATAAATTATCCTTTTTATTTCCTCTTAAATTTAAGCACAAAACTATCATTTTGGATTTGAAATAAGGCACACCCACTCACATGCACATTGTTTTGTTGATGAGGCTTAAAATATACTGATTGTATCCCCCAGCAGAGGGGTAGGACTCCACCCAAAAAGAGGTATCCTGGTTATAACACTAAACTGCGTCTGATAGTAAGGTTCCAAATCTGGAGAGTGGAGTATTCCTTCATTGCCATTACTCTCGGGTCCACTCTGACCTGTTAAAGTTACATCTATTGGTCAAATAGATCTGAAAATTATTTGTATTGGATAGGAATACTTGTACTCATAACTACAAGTTATTTGTGTTAAATAAGAATACTTGATATCATAGTGTGCAAAAAAAAAAACCTCTTCAGAAACAACTTCACAAAAATGTAAATGTAAACATGATGAATGCAATTCTTTAACCTCTTGGCATAAAATAACTCTATACAGGTTGACGTGCTATTAAAACCAATCACATTTCTATGTACATATACATTTTAATTAATGCCTGGTAAATCACAAACCCATTTTTAAAATCTGATTAAACTTCAATATATATTCATTTTGTTGTACTGATTAGGTGACATTTTTGGCAATCATTAAGGCTGATGTTGAGTGAATCACATTCTGTTTATAAAATTTTTAACTAGCATGTTTCCTGTCAAAAATGATGTGATTATTTATTGATGGATTGTCTCTTCTAGCAAGGATCAATGTAGTATCTGTGCACTTTGCTTAAGATCTGTGTAGTATTTGTGTTTCTGGAAATCTACAGTTAATTTAAAAAATTATGTGATTATTAAAAGTTTTTTCATCAATACTTAAAGGATGTTTGGTGGCTATTTAAGTTTAATATCAAATCATATCCTGTTTATTATAATTGCAATTTATGATGAGGGTTAGTGCGAATATAGAAACTATGCAATTAACTTGAAAATTCACTGAAAATTATTTCATACTTTTAAAGTATTTTAACAATTATGTCCTGTTGTTAAAATAACAAAAATTAGTTCTTTATAAATCTAATAGGCTTAGTATGTGCTATTCCTCCAGCAAAATGGTACCTCCCCCCCGGGGGGGTCTCAAGTATGACGTTAAACTGCATCTGATGGCAAGGCTCCTATTCTGGATCGCTGATGAGTGCTCCATCATTGCCATTACTCCCAGGTCCACTAGGGGGTGTTCTTGTGGTGTAATGGTTAAAGTGATGGACTGTGGAATCGTAGTAAGCGTGTTCAAACTCAAGTCGTGCTATTAGATTCACTTTTGGACAAATACCCTTGGGAAAGGTATGAACCCCCTTATCTTCCCAGCTATGGGTTAAATAGTACCACTACTGTTCTTCTGGAAGGATGGCTTTGGCTTTAAATAACCTACAAAGATTGATATGCCATTAAACCAAAGAAGGAAAGAAACCAGGTCCACTCTGACCTGTTAGACTCGTAGGACTGCAAAAATAAAAAGAATTTAAGAAACACTACACAAAAAATATGAATGGTTTCTCAACTTCTAAGCATAAAATAACCCTAGACAGATTGACATATGATATTTGAAATGGTAGAAATTTCAGTAAATTCTATAAATTAGAATTTTTCTTTTTTTTTTTTTTTCACGAGAACTGGTCACATGATCTTATTTTAAAGCTGTGAACAATTTCGCTTATGACTTTATCACCCTTCTATATACTAACATTGTTCAAAGTTGCTTAACTAATTTTTTTTTTTTTTTTCCACTATATATTGCTGGTGGTGGGTAGACTTTACTCATGAGGGTATAAAACTAGAAAACTTTCTTAACTGAAAATTTGTGGCAACAATGATATTTGTTGACATTATGTGAGGAAATGTGGTAATTAAACCAGGTGTGGTCTTGATATATTATGGTTTCCTTTTAAATAATGACAATAGACATTTAAGACAGATAACCAACTTCCTGGTTGAGATCAAAGTATGTCTGTGTTGTTGGATTTTTAAAAATTGAGTCAGGGGAGCGCCCCCCCCCCCAATCTTGTAATGGTTATAGTACTGGACTCAAAATAAACAAGTTCTATCTCCCATCATGCTTTTATGTACACTTTAGGACTAATGCCCCTTAGGAAAAGCATGAACCCCCTTATCTCTTCAGCTATGAATTAAATAGTACCACTACTGTTCTTCTACAAAGATGGCTTTGGCATTAAATAACCCATTATGGTTGACATTGGCCTAGTGGGTAGAGTGTTTGCCAATGGTCTGGGAGACCGAGGTTCATACCAAAGACTTTAAAAATGGTACTTGATACCTCTTTGCTTAACACTCAGCATTATAAGATATGTATCAAGGGTAAAGTAGAGCAATCCAAGGAAAGGAGTAGCAACCTCCCCTAAACCTTGGCGTAGTAGCTATTGAAAAGGGAGCCTTCAGGTCACCCTGAACTACGGTCACCAACTATATGGTTGATATATCATTAAAAAAAAGAAACCAAACCAAAATCATGTCATGCTTAGTCTTGGAGAGTCTGACTCTGAAGCAGCACTTCCCATTTTGTACTGAAAATGAGTCAAAGTAGTTTGATACTAGTTGTAGAAAATGATTTTTTTTTTCTTTCTTTTTTTAATAATCCTTACCCACGTATACTTATATGGGCATTCACTACCAATAGGAAGGAAGTGGTTAAATATTAACTTGTAGGTTAGCTTAAATAAGTGTATTTGAATAATTTGAGAAGGGGTGTGTCATTCTTGTCTGCATTCATCTTCCAAAATTGATTTTCGTAAACTTGAACAAGTTGACTTTTTCATCCTGTTTATTCATTCATCCACTCTCATAAATTACATCTCATACTTGGAGGACAGGTCACCCATTGTAATTATATTGAAGCAATATTCAATTAATTTATTGGTTCTTTGGAAAGGAATTCACTTTTGGTATTTTATTCAAAAAAATAAATAAAAACAAGGAAACTTTTAATTCCATTTACCAAGCTTCAGTAAATCTGAACTACACCTTCCTTGCCATTACTCCCAAGTCCACTTTGGCCCAGAGTGGTAGTACCTGTTAACATCCCATCTTATCTTTTATTTGATTGAACTGTGCCAAAAACAAAACTTAAACAACTACACAAAAAATGTAAATATAAACATCTAATGAATATGATTCCTTAATCTCTTGGTATAAATTAATCCTAGACAGGTTGACATGCCATTGAAATCAATTAGATTCTGTTTAAGTATCTCTACAAGAAAACAAAAAAAAATTTTTTTGTTTCAGTTCTTTATAGGATTGTTTTACCTTTTTTTTTTCTCTTGTTTGTTTGTTTGTTTGTTTATAAAGGATCAAAAACTATAACTTTTTATTGATCATAGATTCATTCAAGTAGCAGAAAACCCATCCATAGTGTTAGATTTTAAGCTAGGAATACAGGATTTTTTTTTTTCATTGGGCTTTTCAAAGTAAATAAATACTGCCAAGTGGTCACCATTTATGCCCCATTCTGGTGACCATATCTCATACAAAAAATAATTTCATTTTTCTTTCCTTCTGGGCAGGGGTATGTTTTGATTTTTTTTTTTTTTTTTTTTTTTTTTTCTGATGGAGGGGCTCATGGAAATAGGTGGGGGGGGGCTTCTGACTGGAAATTTTTTCTGTTAGATATCTACTTTATGTGATTATAGATTTAGTTCAAATAACTTGACAAAGTAAGGAGCCTATTTAGCATTTTATTTACCTTTTTAAATTGATCACTTTATTAAAAACTTAGTTTTTGAAAATAACATTGGTGGAGGCTATGTCTCTGGCCATCTTTGTGTTATGTGGTGACAGACAGTTGAACTAAAGACATTTTATGACTTGCATTAAGATATCATTTTTCTGCTAAATAAGATGTCATATATAAACATGTCATAATTTATATTCACAAATAATCAAAAACTTATATATATATTGATCATAAATTCATTCAACTGACAGAAAACTCATCCATAGTATGAGTACTAGGCACTCTGAATTATTTTTTCTGAGGATTTATAAGTTAAATGTTGCTAAGAGGTCAACATTTCTGCTATTTTCTGATAACCATATCAAAATTATTTTGAATTTTAGTGATGGGTATTTTAAGTTTTCTTTCCAATATAGAAATGCCAAAAAGACTCCTTCAGCTGTAAGATTTTTTTTTCTTTTTGTGTGTATGTATAACATTAGGGAGAACAATGCTATCAAATTGACTGTATTCAAAGTGTAGCATTTTAGCATTTAAAATTTTTTAGAAACTTTAATATTTTAAAAAGAATATCATCAAAGGTATTAGACACGTGTGTTTCCTGGTGTCTTTTTCTCTCCCTTTCTTCCTTAAAGCTTGATATAATGCTTAAGCTTTTTGCAGTCATTACAGGTTTTTTCTTCACTTTATTTTTTTTTAAATTTTTTTATACAGCTTATTGGATTTCTTTTTAATATTTTTTCATAAAATTTATTTAAATATTTTGATTATATTAATTTTTGTACTTTTGTTCAAGTCTATTTTTGTCCAATTGTAAAATTATCTATTATTGTTGTGGTCTGTGGCACATTGTGATATTTGTAATTCTGATTTGTGATGCAATTTGACATTTACTTGCATACCACACATAAACAAAGTATGTGAGATATATATATATATATATACACACACACACACAAAGTATTGGACAAAAGGGTTTGTTTTTTTTTAAATATGAACTTTTATTATAGGAAATGATTATTTTCTTTAATTCCTGCAAAGTAATAATTTTCTGGTGGGGAATTCTTAGAAATACAAAAAATGAGAAATTTCTTTTAAAAAAATTTTTTTTTCTCTAATTGGTATCCTAATTTGTGATTAGCCTTTTGCTAATTGCTTGTAAGCAGTTGGCTGAGTTTGAAAAAGGTCAAATTGTGGCATAAACTGATTGTAGAATGTCACTTTATGATATTGCAAAGAAACTGAATTACCATCGTTCATCAATTGATGATAACTGGTGAGGTAGGGGGTCCAATGCTCTGTGTGTGTGGGTGAGATATATATATATATATATCATCATACTTTTTTTTTTTTTTTTTTTTTTTTTGTACTATTCAGTTGTATTAATGCACTTAAATGAACTCCACGCTGATATAAGCTTGTAATTTTTTTTTTTTTTTTTTTTTTTTTATTGAAAATAAATATTTCTATGTTTAGATTCAGCTACTATTATTATTCATTAATATACTCGGGCTAATGACCGCTTCTTGATTTTTTTTTTTTTTTTTATAATCAAAATCATTCCACACAGGTAGTTTGTTCTTATTTCATTATATATGTTTATAGGATATATCAGTTAATTAGTACTAGTGATGTCACTTAAATATAGTGATTCATAAGACTATGATAAGAATTTCAAGGTTATCTTGTATCATTTAATTTGTTGTGATATCACTTAGAATTTCCTGATAATAACTGACAGACCTTTAAAAGTGGCAAAAATTTTGTGACTGATAACTATTAAAATGAGGATAGTAGTTGCCAAGTAGATTAGTGTATAATAAATCATCCTCTCTGAAATTCAAATTAAAATGCCTGGATCAGTTTTAAAATGTCGATGTTTTGTATAAACATCGCTTTAAAAAAAAAAAAAAAATATGAAGATACTGATCGGACTTAAACAAAGGGTTCTTGATATACACTCTAGAGATAAGCAACAGTTACAGAAAATGAAATTTTAATTTGATTAATTGGTATTATCAGTAATTTTGACTTATTCCTAAATTTGGGATGAAATTCTTCACAATTTGTCAGTTTTTGCTTTCAGCATTTGGAATAATCCCTTTATCATTAATAGTTAGCCATTTTTATTTAGTTTTTAAAAAAATCTTGAAAGTTTTTTTATGATTATATAGAATTAAAAACAATTGGAAACTGAACTTTAAAAAACCTGTTTGTTGTAGCTTATATGGTAAAGATGAAATGCACACACAAAAAAATCATTTCTTGATGTGATTTTTATTATTTTTGCTCACTTCCATATTGTAATGTGTACACATTTTCTTTTTTCGCCCCTGCCCATTTCAATAAACAGTTTTTGCTGTGAGTTACTAGAAAAAACAAATTGCACACACACACATATGGGGGAAAAACTGGAAACAAAATGTATAGATGAAAAATTACAGTCTTCTGAGGATGATTTTATTGGTAGAAATATTTATCTACATTAAACGCTTAACAGCAAATATTTCTACCAATAAAATCATTCTCTGAAGATCTTGAGTTGTTTATCTCAACATTTTTGTGTTGAGTGGGGAGATTATTCAGAGGATGTATTTTATACATGAATAATGTCAAGTTTTTTTTTAAACCATCTTCAAGATGTTAGTATATTAGGCTTCATCAGACAAATTGAAAATATTTTGGATGAGACATAACATCACTAATATTGTCCTGAAGATGGTTAAAAAAAATTTTTTTAAATTAAACATTAAATGCTGTCATTATTCATATATAAATACATACTCTGAATTTTTTTTAATTCATTTGATTTTTATTTACATATCATTGGATTTATTTCCATTTTTCTGAAATATATATATTTCTCTGCCCTAGCTTGTTATGGGTGTGCATAACTAAATTGATATGTTTTTTATCGTTTAGTAAAAACTGAATTAATTTAGGCTTTACTATATTTCCCATTAAAAAGTTGTAGACATTATTTCTTCCTTTCGTTTGATATTTTTAAGGATAAATTAACAATGTATATACTGTAATCTCCCCACTCCCATTTTTCCCTAAATTCTGAAGTGTTTTTTTTTGTTTTGTTTTTTTAATCAATAAATATAGAAATAACATTTTAAGCCAAGATAAAAATTTCTCTTCAATTTTGAATGTTTTTCTCCTTTGTGTGGGTGTGTATATATGTATATTTATTTATTTATTTTATTTTAATTTAATTTTTTTTATCAATATATTAATGATCAATTTATTTATAGGTGACTTCGCAAGTAAGTTAAATGTCAGTTGATTGATACATTCACTTATTTTATTTGAATAGCAAAAACTTGGATTGAACAACTTTTTGTCAATGTTTATCAAGTAGGATTTCGACCAAGATTAAGATATATCAAAAGAAATTTAAAAGATTAGATTATTTAGATTTTTTTTTTTTTTTTTTTTTTTTTTAATTATATAAATTTCAGGCTGACTACATTTCTTGTGTTCTTTGAAAGTTTTAATGACATTCAAACTTAAGTTTGAAATTTGAGACTTGAGATAGATTTTTTTTTTTTTCTTCAACCATTAGCCTTTCATTTTCTAATATTTTAGAGAACTATTTTAAAGATATTTTTACTTGATGGCATTTCTGCATAAAATTTGAAAAATCTATATCCATTGTTTTCAGTATATTTTGAAGATTTATTTTTATAAGCTATTACCTAATAGTATTACTTTAAGATTGAATTACTTCCCTTGAAAGATTTTCTAAAAAAAATTTTTTTTTTTTTTACCTCTTCAGTTCTGTATTTCTTAGTTCCATAATGTAATTTAAACTTGGAATAAATTTTCTTTGAAAGTTTATCAGTTTTATTGGCATAATTGTAGTGTTCTGAACATTTTTTTTTTTTTTATTCAGCAAAACTCTAGTCAAAAAATATTTAACTTCATTATTTTGAATGAAATTCATCTTTGAATTTTTATTTAATTTTTTTTAATTCTGGAAATGTGGTGGCATTTTACATGCCCTGAATTATTGATTTCAATGAATTTTTATTTTTAAGTTATGTTTTGAATAAATGTTTATATATTCTAATGGATTTGTATTAACGAAAATAATTTTCTTTGTTGGAGTGGATTCAAGACTTGTTTTAATTTGGTTGCATGTGAGGAAAGCATAATATATTTTTTTTGAATTTTAGTGATGGGTATTTTAAGTCTTCTTTCCAATATAGAACTGCCAAAAAGACTAAAGAAAGGAAAAAAATCAACCCTAAAATTAAAGTATTTTGATTTTTAACATTTTTAACTTTGAAAATATATTATTCAGTAATGATAAACTAAAACACATCCTAATATTTATCTTTGGTATATACTTATTTTACATAGCACAGGAAACTACATCTGATGGTGAGGTTCAAGTTCTGAGGAGTGTTAAGTACTCCTTCACTGCCATTACACCCATGTCTACTCTTACCCAGAGTACTAATTTTAGGATCCTATATCTGGGTTGAATAGAACTATTTCAAATTATTTGTTTTCACTTTGTGGGAAAAAAACCCTCTTAAACAATCTCACAAAAATTGTAAATCTAAGTATAGAATGAATATAGGTCACTAACTTCTAAGCATAAGATTACTCTTGATGGGTTGACATGCCATTAAAGTCAATCAAGTATATTTATCCATTTATGAAAAAAAATAATCATTGTGTACTTGATTTTTTTTTTTTTTCTTTTCTTCTTTCTGGTAGCTCTAAACTTGTGTGGGTTAACAGGAATTCTCATTATGGATTTAATTTTTTTTTTTTTTTTTTAATGGAATTTCTGTTCTGCTTGAGGCTGTATTGAGAAAATAGTTTTGTTCCTAAATATTTTAATATCTGCATTTTGATAGTAGGAACACTCTTGATTCATACCCAGACTAGTGCATCCAATCCCCACCCCACCAATAAAGAAATCCAACGAGGGGACATAGAGATAAATGACTTTGTTATCCTCTTTATATGAAAGGTTTCTCCCACTCTGTTGGCAAGGCTTAGAATACACTGACTGTATTTCCTCTCTCTCCCACACACACACACACTGCTGCAGAGGAGTAAGACTCTCATCGCCACCCCCACCCCCCCAGTGTTTTATTTGGCATAAAACTAATTTGTATCTAGTGAGATTTCAGTCTTGGAAAGTGTGGAATACCTCTTCATTCTTATTGTGGTAGTACCTTTTAGGATTCTTTCAATGGATCAAATAGATCTCTATCAAGATTATTTGTATTTGATTGGACTGATCAACAATGAATGTAATTCCCTGACCTAGACATAAAATAACCCCAGACAGGTTGACATGCTATTAAACTCTATCATTTATCATAAATTTCTTCTTGGAAGAGTCAGTGGAGTAGTCTCCTGATGCCTCCATGATTTTATATTCAGTTTTTCTTCTCATAGGTTAGATCTCCTTATGTGCCTTTCTTTTTTACCAATAGGAAACTTAAGAGTATTAAAGCAAAGTTGAAGACAGCCTCAACCAGAACTTGAACCTGGATTGCTAATTCAATTTTTCATACTTATAATGATTGTGCTACCTGGATCTTATAAAATCTTTATAAACCAATATGAAAATTATAGTTTAAAGGGGTTTTGTTTTATTTTATTTTTTAAGAATATTAAGATGCAAAAAGGTATATTATAATCTATCCATGAAATAATTTTTTAAAATTTTAAGTTCAACTGACTTAAAAGCATTTCTTTATTTAAAAAGAAAACTACTTTTTCTTATTCTGAAATCCTGCATTTCGTTTTTGAATGTTTATTTACTTTTTTTTTTTTAACCCATGTGCCACTTTCTTGTTGCATTTTCCTTCAATTCATATTTTGTTGGTATTTTTCTCCTTCAGTACCGAACTGAAAAGGATGGCATTGTGGAAACTAGAGTGGAAAGGAAAGTAACCATCACAAGTGATAATGATGATATTGACCATGATGCCGTAAGTAGTTAAATTTTGTGACTCCCTCATTTTCATTTTATTTCTTGTCTTTCCATGAAGAAGATCTATTAGCACTAATCAATTTTCTTGCTCACATAAAAACTGCTTAATATCAGTGATAGAGTATTATATGTTTAAGATGGGATAGTGTAGACACATTGCAATAACCAGATATGGTCTGATGATCATGTAGGTGAGAAACTGAGCAACATTGACTGTGTCTATGCCATCTTTTTTATTTATGTATATATAAAGTTAGTAGTCAAGGACAATCTGAAAGCTCCCTTTTCAATAGCTACTACACCAAGGTGTTGGGGAGGGCACTACTCCTATCTGTGGATTGCTCCACTTTACCCTTGATGCATATTTTATAATGCTGAGTTTTAAGCAAGGCCACATCAAGTACCATTTTTTGAGTCTTTGGTATGACTCAACCTGGGATTGAAATCCAGTCTCCCAGGCTATTGGCAAACACTCTACCCACACTCATTGGCCTTGTGGGTATATATATATATATATATATATATATATATATATATATATATATATATATAAAACCATTTTATAGATGAAATTCTAAAGACCAATTTAGGACAAAATTAGTATCTGCTTATATATGATTAATAATTGTATGAGGTTGAAAATGAAACATGATTTATTAAAAAAAAAAAAAAGGAGTAAAGTTACTCTGGGCTTCAAAAATTAATTACATAAATTAATGATTTTGTAGCCATCAATCAAAAATTGATCTATACAAGAAATTAACTTCAAAGTATAAACTTTTATATATGACATCTTTTGGGTTTTTTTTTCCCTCTATTTTTACTCATTTGTCATGTTATGCGAGTTCTTCTACTTTAGTAATTTGTAATTGACTTTGTGGAAAGTCTATTTTTAATTAAATCTCTGTCATTTATTCTTTTGAATAGTATTAGTTTTTGACCTTTATAATTCTAGTTGCTTTTTATTACAATTAACTAAAATTAGGAAGATGAAATATAATACTAGTTATGATTGAAGTGTATTTAATTAAAATGATCCTTATGTACAAGTCATAAAAATTTTTTTTTTTTTTTTTTTTTCTTTTTTAGCAAGTTATTACTATGCATTTCAAACTTCCAATGTTTTAAATGCAACCAGAAATTATTTAATTAAAGAATGCTTTCGTCAGTCATTCTTATTTCAGTTATAGAAAGCGTGTGCATTATAATTCAGTCTATGATCTCAAATCCCTAAAACTAAAGAACAGAAAATACATATTCAGTACATAATGTGAGAATTTAAAAATAGCAAAAATACCATGAAAACTGCTAAGGAAATTTTTAATGTTTATGGGGCAGGGGGGGGGTCCTCATGGTGTAATGGTTAAAGCAATGGACTGCGAAATCGTAATAAGTGAGTTCGAACTCCAGTCATGCTATTACGTTCACTTTAGGACAAATACCCTGAGGAAAGTTATGAACCCCCTTATCCTTCCAGCTATGGGTTAAATAGTACCACTACTGTTCTTCTAGGAGAATGGCTTTGGCATTAAGTAACCTACGAAGTTGATATGCCAAAGAAACCAATCTAATGTTTATGGCCATGGTGTCATTACTAAATAACAAGTTTTCAAAGTTTTGTTCTGGCAATACATCAACTCTGATGAAGATGCTCATCAGACCTCAATTGCCTAAAAAGAATTGGTGGATTGCAATTTGTGCCAAAATATTCTAGAATTAACACTAGACCTTGACATCCCAATCCACAATCTGCTGTCACTTGAAAAAGATAAGAAAAATGACCAAGTTGGATATTTTGGTTCCTCATACACTTTGTTTGAAGAATAAGGAATATCCATAAAGATATTTCTTTCTAGGCAGAGAAATTAACCATTTCTCAAGAATATCAATACAGGTGACAAAAATGAGTCTTTAACAACAATGTTCAATGCAAAGAATCTTGGGTTGACAAGGATGAATCTTTACAGTCTACTCCAAAGATAGGGCTTCATAGAAGAGAATTTATGCTGTGTGGTTTGATCACAAACACTCAGTGCAGACTTATACTTACAACAATTACAACATGTGCAGGAAAATCTAAGGCAGCGTTTTGTACTTGCCAGCAGAAGGAAAGTTGTAGGCATTCATGATAATGCAAGGTCACCTTCAATAAGAATCATGCTGGAAAAAAAATATTGGATTTAGGCTGGTCTGCTCTACCCACTCCACTATATTCACCAGATCTTACGCTAAGTGATTTCTATCTTTTTCATTCTCTTGAATGACAGAAAAAAAATCTTCTCAAGATCAGGTGAAAAAGTTTCTTGAGCTGAATTTTATTTGAGGAATCAACCAGCTACCTGATAAATGGCAAAAGATGATTGAAAATAATGGTGAATATACTATTGATTGAAATTAATTCATGTTTAAATTATTCATGAATTATATATTACTAAAGCAAAAATTATTCATGACTTGACCCACAAATATATATATATATATATATATATATATATCCTTGCAAGATTCCTGCAACAGTGTCAAAGAAATCAATCAACTTTGGATGAGCAAACCATTGCTTTTATGTTTTTGTAGAGCATCATTATGGCAGTAGCAGTTTTTTGCGGGAGGCCATATGCTAGAAGTATTTGCTCCATCTTTCTTCTGTGTATGGAATCAAATGCTTTAGAGAAATCTATAAACAATGTCACTTTGAGGTTTTTTGCACATTCTATATACAACCTCATAAGTGACTTACTCCTGTGGATCCCTTCACATGGAAGAGCAAAGGCAGGACGACCAGCTCAAACCTACATACTACAGCTCTGTACCGATACAGGATGTAGCCCTGAAGATCTGCCGGAAGTAATGGACGATAGGGAGAGGGTCCAGTATATCTGTGCTGATGGCGCAACATGATGATACATTTGCACCATTTCTTTTTATAATCTGGCTAGATTACATTCTAGGAATATCAATAGCTCTAATGAAAGAAAATAGTTTCACAATAGAAAAGGTAAGAGGCAGACAATATCCTGCAGAAACTATTGTGAATGCAGATGATCCAGCAGTTGTTGCAAATATTTTGGGGCTTGCCAAATGTTTGTTGGATAGCATGGAACAAGTAGCAAGAGACGTTGATCTCTGTGAACAAGTCTAAAACAGAATTCATGTTTTGTTTTTTTTGTTTTGTTTTTTTTAACAAGATGGTACCATCCACACATTAAATGATAAGTCTCTAAAACTTGTAGACAAGTTCACATAACTCGGTAGCAATATCTCATCTACTGAAAGTGATGTCAACTGATGCAAACAAAAACATTGACTTTTATTGACCATCTGTAAATCTAATTTCAGATAAAATAAAATGGAATTCTTCTCAGCTGTAGCTATGTCACTACTATTGCATGGCTGCACTACCTGGATTTTAACAAAACACCTGGATAAAAAGTTAGGTGGGAACTATGCAAAGATTTCATGTGCTGTTTTGAATAAATCCTGGAAGCAGCACTCCAACAAAACAGCATCTATGTAATCATCTGCCTTCTATTTCACAAACCATCTGAGTAAGATGTACAATAGATACTGAACACTACCGAAAAAGCAAGGTCAAATTTATAAGTGGCATTCCCCTGTAAACTTCCACAAATGAACCTACCAGTGTTGGCCAACCAACAAAGGTTTACATTCATCTAAAGAACCTGCCAAGAGCAATGGAAGGTTGGGGGGGTAGATGGAGAGTGGGTTAAGAGAATCTGTGTTGTCAGAATTTGACTTAATAAGCAAAAAAAACCTCAATTCCTATAATGGATTATGTTTTTTGTATTTCTCATCATATTTACCCAACCCCTCCGCTTGGGCAGGATATGACACAAGGTCAATTTTTAAGCAGAGTTTAACAGGTTTGAATTCAGTTTTCCTTCTCCTAGACTAGTTGCCTCACCAAGGCTGAAGAACCTAGTCTGCCCTACTATTTACCCATAGCTGGAGGGAGAATAATTGGATTCATACTTTTCCCAAGGGTATTAGTGCTAAGTGAAATGCAATCAGTCTTGTCCAGGATTTGAACTCGTGTCCCCCGTATCTCTCATTATACACCCAATTTTCATGGCGCAATTGTTTTTTCTGTCTTCTGTAATTAGATGTCAAAGTGCGATTAATACAATACCATAATTGTCATAAGAAATGGAATTGGTGACCCAATTTTAAATCTTGAATGAGACTGTTTGCATTTCACATAGTACTCATACCCTTATGAAAGGTATCCTACCAGCTAAATAGTAAGGCTGGGTTGGTTCTTAAAACTTGGTATGGCAATTAGTATAGAAGAAAGAAAACTGAATTCAAACCAGTTCTAGACCTGGAGAGGGATAGGCTCTGCCTAATAAAGGCTACACGAATAGTACTCTTATGACTAAGAGTTTACAGAACCACTGTTAACTAGATTTAGATTTTTTTTTTTTTTAAATCTTTTTCCAGGATGTCTAAGTCAAGAAGTTAAGATTTTCAAGAGTTGATGTTTTAAATACTTAACATGTAAATTTTTTTATTTTTAAGGCACTTGCTGAAGCTATTCGTTCAGTGACAGAAATGAATCCAGATTTATCTGTTGAGAGGATTGAGTACATGCAAGAAATTGAGTAGGTAAATGATTTCTGATCAGGACACAGCTGATAAAACTCTCAAGTAAGTTGAATACAAAAATTTTCTTTGCTTCTTTTTATTATCACTAAAAATTTATTATGGTTTTAGTAATAGGAGCCACTTGTGTGTGTGCGTGTGATATATATATATATATATATATATATATATATATATATATATATATATATATATATATAGTTATTGTAGGTCCAAAGAAAGAATAAGGATATATTTTAAAATAAGGTCCATGAAGAGATTTGTATTTTTTAATTTATTTTTTTTATTTATTTATTTATTTATTTATTTTTTTTTTCTTTTATTAAATAAATTAAGAAAATACAAATCTCTTTGTGGACCTTCTTATTTTAATATATATATATTTATTTATTTATTGTGAGTGTGTGTAAAATGATCTTTTAACCACACACGCAAATACAATAGATTCAGAGTTGGCAAGAAGAAAATCAACTGATTACTAATCAGCTTTTGTATTTGATTGATTAAAAAATTAAATGTGTAAACAAAACAGAAAGGGTGGGGGGGTGCATGTGCAATCTCTCTTAAACAAGACTCCTAAACTATGCACCATGTTGCACTAAAAGATGTATCTATAAAGAAGTTAGTCTTGTTGATAGGGCTTCAAATATACCGACTGTATCCTCCTGCAGAGAGGTTATGTAGGAATACAATTTCAGCATCTCCAGCTGCATGATCATCTGACCACTCGTATTGTCTTTCTCAGCAGGTTGTGTTGAAATGCATGAGTCTGAGATAGTTCCACAAAGAACAATGCAAAAGAAAGAAAAAAAAATTGGGTAAATGTTGTTTAAGAAGAGGAAGTTCATGTAACTAAAACTGACTGCTAGATTTTTGGACCTGATATCACTTCAAAACTTTGTTGTTGTTGTTTTTTTGTTTTTTTTCTGCTCGCAAAAATACCCTTAACTAAAAACTAAGGTTCACTGCTAGATTTTTGGGGGTCTCTGTATCTGTTCTAGTCTTCTCAGCCTATCTACATGTCTCTGCTCTCTATTCTCTGGGTCCCTCAACTTCTTCTGTGTCTGTTCTTTCAGCTCATCTTTGTATCGGTGTTCCCATCTATCCTCTGGTCATATATCCTCTGCGTCTGTCTCTTATCCCTTCTAGTAGCAGAAAAGTTGACAATGACGTACAAACTTTTCAGTCCACCTTTATATAACAAGTTGCCTTGTGTTAGGGATTAGTCAAAATTCAAACCCCTGACTGAGATGTCATAAGTCAACAGGGCAGAATACAACACATTACTCCATGTTGTTATCTGTAGGCTTAACTCTGACCTGGTAAAACCTGGCTGTTAATGAAAACATGAATTAAATGTTTAATATCTTCCACCCTTTCATAATGGTTAATGGTTTCTTTAATAAATTTGTTAATATTTATTAATATTGAATTTATTTTCAAAAATAATCAATCTTATTTTTTCTGTAATTTTTTTTCAGTTTGCTGAGAGCATTAAAGTGGATACCTGATCAACATTCATCTCCCTTTCTGCCTCGTCCCAGCCACTTTGACTGTAATGATGTGAAAACAACAACAAATCATCTACTGTTTATTGCAAAAAAACTCTTTTTCTGTTCTGCTATAACTACTTGACAAAAACAAGAAAATGATGCTAATATCACCAGTAATGAGGAATTGACTATTACTTATACTACTACTACTACTACTACTACTATTATTATTATTATTATTATTATTATTAGTAAAAATTTTATTTGCTCATTTTTCCTATTTTCTTTCCTAGTTTTAACTTTTGACCCTGTTTCTGCTGCTCCTCCACCACCACTACCACCACCTCAGTATCTGTCCAATGTAAAATATAACGAAACTTTGCCACCTACCCCACCCTACCCCCTGGCTCCCTTCCCTTACATCGTTTCTGATGGTTTCGATAGAAAGAGGCTCTGCAGTAAGAAAGAAAGCCAAACAAAAATGCTTTGATTGATTAATATACTTTGGGGTAATTAATTAATGAAGCAACAAAGACTGTTCAAATGAAGGAAAAAAAAAGACTTTATTTTCCTATGATACGATATAAAGTCAATAGAGAAATGAGAATGATGGCTACTACTATTACTAATGTCTGTAGTAAACAAGAGTTGCTGACCAATTCTTTGGTTGTTGGAATAATTGACAGACCAATTCCTGCAGTTACTACTAACAACTTCATGTGGCCAAGTATCAATTAACTCTTTAATTGTTACTTGTTTGGTTCCTGATTTTTTAGTTGCTGCCTGAATGTTAAGTTCTTGTGGTTACTTCAGTTTCTAGGGCTGCTCTTTTATATGCGTGCGTGTATGTATGTGTTTTCAGCTCTTACGATACAGAGAAAGCTGTTTATTATGATCATTGATAATGTTAGAATGTGAAATTATCTGTTTGCTTAAATAGTTCAGGTTAAATGTACAGTTCGGTTGACTTACAGCCAAACTTTTTAGACTCTATTTTTCTGATATAAGTATCATTGGGGAAACAAGAAAAAGCCCAACCTATTTACTGAAACTTTTCTTGTTCTTCAATGGTACATGCATTGGAAAAATAAGGTCTAAAAAAAAAGTTTAGCCTTGTTATACTTACTGTTATTTTAATGTGGACCATAATCAAAATTCCAGGTAAAAGTTGGCTATTGATGCCAAAGTTAAAGGCGTATCTACAATGACTTGGAATATATGTCAAACTTTTACCTATGTAGATTGAATTAATAGACTAGATAGAAAAGAAATTTCAGAAGCTCCCCCCAATTAATTCCAAGATATGAAAGGTTCTGAAAAAAATACTTTGCTGCTGCAGGCAGTGTAGTTCAGCAAAATTTAAAGGAAAAAAAAATGATATGTATGTACATTAATTATTAACCCTTTGAACTTCTAAGCCTCCCATAGCTGTAGGCCTCTCTACCCTGGGTTCTTGGCTTGAAAAATCACCAAAAATGTAAAATGTTCTGTTATTTAACTGCTTTACAAGTTGTTAAATAACTGGTTATGATATTCTATAGACAATTTTAGATATATTTTTAAAAAATGAAATAAAATTATGTATAAGAGATAAAATTGCAACATTTTTATTTGCAATAACAAATGTAGAAGAAAGAAATTTGGCTGTCTGGTTTTATATGCTTCTAGTGAGCAGCATAAATGCCAGCTGCTTGAATTCAAAGGGTTAATATGCAAACAATCTATCATTTAAACTTTTTTTTCTTTTTTTTTCTTTTTCCTGCAAGTGAATAGCCTCATGTGATAAATATTTATATTTAATCCTTATTTGGATGAGTTTTTTTTTTTCATTCATCTTCTAATTTTTATTTGCTGTTTCTATTGGAATTCACTCAGGTTATTTCTAAAACTGATAACAGTGACACTTATAACATAAGTAGTAATAATTTTAAATTAAATTTTTATAATACTGATTTATAACAATGAATGTAAATTGTTTTAATGTTTCTATCAGGAGTGCCTACACTTTTTTGGTTTACCAGTGATTTATAAAATGACCAGGTCTAAATGATCTACCTGTATTTAAAAAAGGCCATATATATAATGTACTGATTATACTTTATACATACAATATATGTTCATGTATATTGCCTGACTGTATGAACCCTTTAAGGTAAAATATAATTGCATACTTTTATGCTGAAGAGAAAATTAAATTATTGGCTAATATCTTTTTTTATAAACACAACCAAAAACGCCTTGAATAGTGTGCGAACTATCAACCCTACCTTAATCGTGATCGATGTATTGGGCACAGTTTGATGTTACCAGCTAGTTCTCTCAAAATAAAACTTTTCCAAAATGATGACAATAAGCTGCTTCCTCTGTATATAGATGACCAGTAAGAATGATTTTTATTACTGATGGTCTGTCTTAGTGACCACTTGAAACTTAGCCACCTTGGCCTGTGGTTAATGTTTTCTCTAAAGAATTTTAAAAAAGAAAAAAACTACCCCAAAAAAAAGAAAACAGTCAGGAGTTTGAGATCTAATAATCAATTAGATCTCTGACTAATCTGATTTGAAACCGGGTATATAGGGAGCGAAGAAGAATTAAAAAATATATATATATATATATCTATATATCTTTGTTTTTTTGTTTCTTTTTCCCCCTTTACAAAAACTGCCATCAAGTAACGATCAAAATATGAGACAATAAGTGTTATAAAAATCATTACTTTAGATTCCTCTCATTTTTTTATTAAAACAATAATCTCGAGCCCCCTATTTCCTTTTTTTTCGGAGCAAGAACAATTTCAGTATCAGAAAGGTTTTAAATTTATGGAAATATGTCTGGACAATGTGGGCTTTTGGGGTCTGTCAGCATTTGTCTTATATTTTTTTTAACAATGCTAATAATGAAACATTTCACTTTTCATACAAACATATATAAAACAAAACATCTATCCCAGTAAGTTCTTTGAAAGTAATTTGAAAAAAATTAAATAAATTGTAAAATTAACAAAAATCCGAACCATTTATTGTCAAATAGTTGTAAACGGTTAAATGATAACTTATGGTTTGTGGCCTAACATTTTTTTTTTCTTTCTGCAAGACAAGAAATGACTTTAAAATGCTGATAGCTTTTGTATTTAAATTTTCCTTCTTTAAAAAAAAAAAAAAAAAAATTCTGGATTTTAGAAAAAGAAAAAAAAATCCAGTGCCTTTCAGTTTTCTTAACTGTTTTCATATTTTTTTTTTTTTTTTTTTTTTTTTTTTTAATGAAATGTTAAAAACTTTTTATATTATTATATATAATTTTAGCAAAAAAAATAAATATTTAAAAAAAAATCTATTTGAGTTGTCAAAATTTAATTTTTCAATTTCAGTTTTTTATATATATATATATTTTTTTTTTTTTTTTTTTTTTTTTTTTTTTTTTTTCTAAAGATGTATATTTTCTTGTTTTCCAAAAAATTTTAAAAATAAAAAGGAAGGGAAAAAAATTCCAGTTTTTAAATTCCGGACCGTAACTTTCTTTTTTTTTTTTTTTTTTTTTTTTTTTTCCCCCCAATTCTGAAAGCTTTTTTCTTTGCTGCCTTCTCTTCATGTATATCTCAATGTTTTTCTCTTTTGATTTTAACAAAATTAAAAATCTTTAAAAAAAAAAAAAAACTGAGCAAGTAATTAACTGATAATTACTTTATTATATTTTTGTTTGATAGCTTCTGATAAGTAATTGTCCAGCTGAAGTCTCTTTCTTTTTTACCACCACCACCACCACCATTCCCCCCTGTCCACCTCCAAATCTCATTTCCTTTTTTTTTTTTTTTTTTCTTTTTTTTTTTTTTTGTTCCACCAATTTCTGAGTTCAGCCGAAAAATAATAAACCAGAGCTCAATAAGCTCATTAACAATAACACAAAACTGTTTTCTGTTCTCTTTTGTCAATACCAGTTATTCTTTTATCTTTTATTATCTTTTATTTTAATCTTAAGATGTGACTTTCACTCCCTTCTCTCTCTCTCCCTTCTCACATCTCCCTTTTGATTACTCTTGTCCTTCCTGACTTTCCTTTATATTTTACTTGGGCAGGTGAGACAATTCTTCTTGGAAAAAGATAGTTATGTTTTCAAATTCATATTTGATTTCTGGATTCAAAACAGTAAACTGGGCTGTTCATATTTTGGGCAAATTTCATTTTCTTTACCCATTTGCGGTGACTATGTCTTCATTTTTGTAAAAATAAATAGCACAATGCCCAACGCTTGAAATAAATTTATATTCTGTATGATAATAATAAAAAGTAACTAAAATATGATAATAATAAAAAGTAACTAAAATATGCCCACGTGAAATAAGACTTTGTCTTATGATTGATAAAGCAATTTCTTTTTGTTTTATGATATGGCAAAAACCATGAAATTAAAACTACCATTGTTTTTGTTTGGTTTAAAAAAAGATAAAATTTGAAGATCAAAATAAAACAAAAACAAGTAGCTTGTAGCATATTTTTTACTCATTGCAATTAAAACCACCACAACATTTGAGTTCATTCTTGTAAAGCTACTCGGACTTCAACAAATAATGCTACCATTTTATTACTGGACTCTTTGTGTACAGCCAACTCTTCCTGGATTTTATTTCTTCTATTAGTTAATTTCATTTCACATTTTCCCTCCCGCCTGCCTTGCTTTCATTGCTGTGTGAGTTCCAAGCAATGTAACAGTACCTATATATATATATATATATATATATATATATATATATATATATAATCTTTTCTTTTTTTTTTTTTTTTTTTTTTTTTTTTTTGTCATGGAATTAAGTGCCAATTTGATAGTGTTCACGGACTGGAAAGCTTCTTACTTTTAAACATCTTCATAATAAATAAAATCTGTTTTATTCTTAAAATAATTGTTTTTGTTTCCTTCATTATTTGTCGTAATGGTGTTTTTTGTTTGTTTGGTTTTTTTTGTTTTTTTTTCTGTGAGTGTCCTAGATATGACACTAAGCTGCGTTTGATGGTGAGGCACCAGTTCTGGGGAGTACCCCTTTCACTGCCATTCTTCTCAGGTCTACACTGACCTGGGGTAGTAGTATCTAGGTTCCATCTATAGGTTAAATAGTTCTATTGAAAAATGCTTTGTATTTGATAGGACCATGTGAAATAAAGGAACAGCTCCACAAAGAATATAAATCTGAATGATTAACTTCTTGGCATGCAATAACTCTAGACGGGTTAATATGCCCCCCCCCCTCTTTTTTTTTTTTTGCGGTGGGGTTCTTCCCTGTCCGCTTAATGTTGATGAATTGATTGATAGAAAATTTGACAATTTACTGAATAACGGTACAGGTAAAAAGCTCCAGACAACAAGTTTTAAATCTTTATTGAAAAACTTTCATCCATAGTCAAGAGTCATCTTTATATATCAAGTTGTTGCTGACAGCATGGATTTCCCTGACTTTCTCACCATCCATGCCTATTATCCATCACTTCTGGTAGGTCCTCCAAACTACATTCAGTGTCCACACACACTTGATGTAAGTTCTAGCAGGTTAGCCAAACCAGGTGCATCCATTTATAAGGACATTACTTACAGGTTTGTCCTTGTTTTACCAGCAAAAAAGGATTAAGTTTTCACTAAGATTCTTACTAGTAGGTATATTCTTAGGCAAGTTGCAAAACAAGAAATGAAGGTATTAACTTCTACCCTCCATAAATGTAATATATATATATAATTTCAAAATGAATAGGTCAACTAAGAGATTTTTTTTTTTTTTCAAAGAATTATTTATTTCGTTCTTACATACATGTATGTTTACAGCTCGCTGCTTTCGTCAGAACATATAGTAATTTAATATAGGCTGCACAAGGCCATATGAATGGAGCGCAGACCTATGAATTCATTGGGTTTCTCTTGAAGCAGTGGGAAGAATTTATATTGGCATTTTGTTATCTCGAATGTATCAATAATTTTGATGATTCAAAAGTGAAAAATGTTCAATGTAATTGAGTATCGCGCACACACACATACTCAGAGGCAATTATCATTTTATCATAAATTGGATTAGATACTACTTTATTCTTTAAAAGCATTTAAAATATGCTGCTGGAGGAGTTCCTGTAGCAACATGGCTGAAGAACTGGATTGCAAGTTCACTTTCGAAGGTATACACTTGCAGAAAAGCATGAACTCTATTATCCCCTAAATACCACTTTTCTCCAAGGATAACTGGCATTAAAAACGAAAGTTGATATGCCATTAAACAAAGAAACCAAGTCAAATGTACTGCTCTAATTTCACTCTATTTTTACTGTTACAGTTAAAATGAAAATTGAATATTTTATATTTATATATTTTATATTTGTTAGTTACTGTATATACTCAAGCCAACAAAAATATTTCATCATCCAATGGCATAAAGACAAAAAAATCCAAACATTTATACTTCCAAAACTAATGTAATTCAATCAAAATCAATTCAATACCGTAAATAATGTCGTCTAGACTTTGATGTAGCCTACCGAGTTTATTTTCGAACATACCAAAACCTCGTCACTGATATACAATTCTTATCAATGCTATTGTGTATGTAATATGAAAGCCTTACACTCCGATCAATTCTAGTTATATGATTATGGGCCTTAGTCTATTATCAGTTAGCTCCCATCTCCTCACCTCACTTCAGTTTGTTCTTAACTTCGGTTCTTCTTTTGATCTTTTCGTCTTGTCGCCTTCGGGTTGCTATCTTTGTTCTTGTTCGTTGATGAGGAATGTCACCACAACCCTCATTTCATATGCCCATTTTTATTATTTCTCTGTGACTTTTACTTCATTACCCGTTTGCTCTATACAGGGAGTTCGAGAACAAGATGGGGCGTTCGATCTCTCAGGTTTCTACGTAAAATTATTTAAACTCTAGAACCCTTTTGATCAGCCAATCAAAGCTTTGGTCTCAGATTGACCCGGAGTTTAACGGCTGTCAATCAAACTGGTAAGATACCCTACCCACAATGAGTGTCCTGTATATGACATTAAACCATCTGATTATGAAGCTCCAATCGAACTTGAAGCCTCTTTCCATTCAGGATTCAACTTAATAGCTCAGGACCTAATTTAAATGTTACCCGAAATTTTAAAAATAGATCTCACGTAATGTTAGATAACAGATTGGTATATAATTGCTTAAGTATACTTCGGAGTCATTATTTTTTTTCTTTTTCTTAAAAATCAAATCATATTCAGGTAGAGATTAGGCTGTAACACTTTGGATCGAAGTTACGTAAGGTTAGACCGCGAAACAAGGTAAGATTTGACGTTCCAAAAACCTGTAATGAACGACCCCTCGAAGTGAAAAAATTGGTCTTAAAAATCGTTTATTACACGAGTGTAAACGTTACCCCCTCACCCCCACCACACTATCTCAGTCTTCTAACCATGTCTTCTTCTTAGCCGGCCGGTGATCAACTAGTGGCTGAGGGGGCAACGCACATTTCTTGCCACCACACAAGAATACGATCGAGGGAAACAGGAGAAAAAACAGACGAACAAACTTGGGGTTAACCAAGAGCAGAGGAAGGTATGCAACACTACATGCATGTGCATTCCTGATAGCAGATATGGACTAACGCTAGCGTGGGTTACTAGCGAAAATTCCACAATGCTACTGGAATCAGACATCTTGAGACTCTTCTTCACTGGACCCTATCTTGTCTCCTCGCCTCTCTGTTCCGGTGTCTGGTGTTGACTGCCCCCCCCCGTGGATCCACGCCAACCTCTCTGTTCGCCTCTCTCTTGTCCAGTCTCCACTGCCTTCTCTCTGCTCTCCAGCCACCAACTCCTCTCCTGGGTCGCGTCGTCAACTCTCGTTCGCGTCCCCTTACCACTTCCGGATACGGCGAGATTTTTTTTTGTCCAAGAATCCTTTGTCTGGTTTCGCGCCAAAACAGACTCGTCTGCTTTGGCGGCCTACCCCCATAGTGCTACACGAGTATATGTTGAAAACATGAATTTGAAAAAAATCCTCATTCTTAAAAAGTAAAATCGAACTAAATTAACTTGTTCATCACGATTTAAATCTAATTTTTAAATATGTAAATGTTTTTAGTTTTCTTTTTTTTTTTTAATTGCTTACTCAAGTTTGAACTCCAGTCGTGTTATAACGTTCACTTTCGGACCAATGCCCTTGGGAAAGGTATAAACCTCTTTATCCTCTAAGTATTAGGTTTAATGGTACTGTTCTTCTACAGGCTTGGTTTTGGTATGAATTAACCCTTGGAATTTTATATGCTGCCTGATACACGTAAATTTTTGGAAAACTGGTGTTGGCTAAGGACCGCAAATACTGGCGGGCTTCCTACATATTGATTTGTTTTGTATATTTTAAATCAGGAACAATTCATTCAAAACTGCGTTTATCTACCCCCCACCAGGCGCCTCGGGTTATGTAATGGTTAGCAAGCTAGACAAGCAAACCTATACGAGTGAGTTCGTGTCTCATTGGGTACTCCGTCCATACAGCCTAGTGACTCATCCAAACAAAAAGCTTAGTAAATTTCTGCCCCACCCCACCTTTTACAATAAGCGTCTTTGTTCCCGTCAAATTATCATACTTCAATATGCGACCACCAACAAACACCACTAAGCCGACCGACTTCTAGTGACCTCTTAATATAATGAAGGAATTTAGGCGAGTAATAAACTTAGATAAATATTATGACCGTTATTAAACCTATTATTCATGCCAACCCCATATTAATAGCTTTTAAGTGTAGGTGTGTGAAACGCAATTATACTGAGTTTTCGTAAAATTTATCCCGGATTCATTTCTCATGGACACCGATTATCTGCTTACGAATCCTAATAATTTCTGAAGCCGTCTTCTTAAATTTTAAGATGTTAAATTCGAAGATGTTCTTGCTAATAGGAGGATCATTAAATAAGTTTCCAGACTTTTTTCGTATGGGCACTTTTATTGATAATGCACACATGAAACTCTAGTTCACTTCGAAATAATCTCTTCCGGCTGCAATGCACTTGTACTGTTCCAACAACTTCTGGAAGGCTCCATGGAAGTCCTCTTGTGTGAACGTGTTTATGGAAAGTTTTTAGTAATTACGAAAACAGTAATTAAGAGAAATATCTTTTTAAATATAAAAATAAGATTTCGAAACTAATTCAGTTCGTAGAAAGAGTTCAGGAAGTTCAGAGATTTGGGCCCAGAGACGACAGCTTTCTGGGGGCGAAGAGACGAGCGGGATAAAGAAATGAAAGTCGGTGTTTTGAACATTCGTATCTGACGAATGAGAGTCAAAGCGTTTCTATGTAACAATAATATCTTTCACTTTATCTTTCTCTTTCGATGGCGATTGCTATTAAATGTTGCAGTCAGCATACAAACTTTCGTACCTAAAGACACAGTGGGTCCACTTTGTACTTCGAGAAATGTAACATCTGTGACAATACACCGCCGGCTGACCCCAACTATCTCAACCAACCAAACTACTCATGGTCATCAGAATCGTCTAGTGTTTTTTCTCATCTCTGGCCAGGGGTATTTCACATTTCTTTACCAACACACAAAATACCCAGCCGAGGGAGAGGAAGAAGAGAAGAACAAACAATCGGGCTTGCGTTAGCTCCAAGCGCAAGGGGGAAGAAGTTTGTGACACTTTCCTGGCATTCTGTGCTTCTGTGAGCTAACGCGAGCGTTTACTTTAGCGAAATTCCCACAAAGCCACTAGGAATGCTGACTCATTTTCTCGCGTTTGTCAACCCGGCCTCTGTAGGTCAACAGGTCCTAGCACCAGCCTTTCTGACTTCTGTTGACTGGTCTTCTCTCTGCCCGACTCTCATCTCTTAACTGACCTGTTCTGTCGACTGGTCTCTGCTGCTCCCTTCTGCTGACAGTCCTGTCTTTTCTGCTGGCTGCTTCTCTGGGACCTTCCTTCCCTCATCCTCTTCCGATTTCTTGGGAGATCTCACGCGCAAGCCCTTTGTATGGGGTTCGCGCCAAAACAGACAAAGGGATTCTCTAACTGGTACCCACACCCACAAAACCAAATGCCACCCATCGTATCACACATCTATTTATAGATGTGACTCCGTAACATCACAAGTTTTCTGGAACATGAAAGGACCTATCATTATAATGGCCCAGTCGGCTTCGCAGGGGCGGGGAAGCTGTAAAAAACACCGACTGCTTCTCAACAGTGGGGTAAGACTACCCAACGAGTGTCCTGTCTATGACACTAAACAATCTGATAGTGAGATTCCTGTAATACTGAAGCTTTAAGGAATACGAAGGACCCCTTTATTGCCCTCGCTCCCTGGTCCACTCTGGCCTGGAGTGGTAGCACCTGATTGGGTCCTGTCTATGGGTCAAATAGAACTAAACTGTGTATTAATGCAAAACTGAATTCTTTGAAATAGAACTATTTATATGTTTACAAATTGATTTTGTGACGGCAAATTGACTAAAATCCCAAAACGGGACTTTATTTTCGCACGTGTGAAGACGGGGCAGGTTGGCACTTGATCCCCTATGGAATAAGTCCTCGTTCAGAGTTTTTCTCTTAGGCATATAAGACCTGGCATATTACGTGAGGTATTGATTTATGTCCAGACTGACCGCCGCTGGCAAGGGGTTCCAAATTTCACACTATCCACACACCCACCAGGCCGCTCTCCTTCCTTCCCCTAGACAATGGAAGAATATGGACCTATAGGTTTTAGTAGTAATAATTTTATATTGTAGTAGTCGGCAACTCCGGTTTCCCTTGTGATATTTTAAAGGAATTAATAGGACAATTCTAAGCAAGATAACATAAGGCGAATAGAAGCTGAAAAGGAAATGTGACTCAACAAATTCGTAGCAGAACAGCAAAGAACAACTTAGACCACGTGGTAACATAAAAATACAGGAATCCTTTACTATACAAACAGATACACTTTCAAAGTGTCAAATATGTATAATGAATTGAACAGTCCATGGACATAAATGTCTTTCTTCTTTTCTGTTCTTTCGCGTTCCTTTAAATTGAGAGAGAGAGAGAGAGAGAGAGAGAGAGAGAGAGAGAGAGAGAGAGAGTTGTATATAAAATTTGGGTATAAAGGAGAAATAGTCCCAAAGTTACTTATCTTATTTTTCGACGGGGTTCCACTGGAGAATCTTTCTTCTTTCACGGGCTAATAGACTTTAAGCTATTTTTAATACTGGCTTGAAGAACTCGGGTCCCTCGTGTCTCAGATATTCTTTTGTCTTCTACCCGGAATACTGGCTTTGGTTCGTCTGCCCGCTACGAACCCTGCCAAACAACTAACTTTCTTCTTATTTATTTCCGCTGAGGGGAAGGAGTCCCCACTTCCGTTTTGGGGTCCCAGCCAATCACTTGGCTTCTACCTTCCTCCCCTTCCGGTGTCCGGCGACCTGAGGTTACTAAGTGCCAACACCTGTTGATATCCCCTCTGTGACCTACATTCTTTCTTAACGGTCACTTTTTTGACGGGTTGCCACTGTTCATTCCAACGTGAGGATAGTATTAATCTTATTTCTATCGTCTCCGTGGGATATCACGTGACAATTTGCATTAAGTAAGCTACAATTGTTGATATGCCATAAAACCAAACCAAACCGCCACGATCAATCTCCTTGAAGAAGGTGCAGCTACAAACAAACTTCCAACTGCCTACATTTTGGGCAAAATATACCTCATTAATTGGATGAGCCTCGTTGAATAAAATTTAACAGGTGTCCTCTGTTGCAGTGTAGGGTTTATTATCACAAGCCCATGAGTGAATAACAAAATTTTAACAACTTTTGAAATATATTACTTTTAACACTTTAATACCAATGGGCTTCCATACATCTATTTATCAAACTTATACCTATCATTCAAGCGTCATCACCATGTCGTGCCGCTAGCATGAATATCCCTGACCCTCTCTCGCCACTTCTCCCTATAATTCATCGCTTCTGGCACGTCTTCAGGGCTACATCCCGTATCCTCACATAGCTGCTGGATGTACGTTCGAGCTGGTCGTCCTGCTTTTGCTTGGCTATATGTGGGGGTCCATAGGAGTACATCACTTATGAGTTCGCCCTTGCTTCTCCAGCAGTGTCCTGCGTGTCTGGTTCGTCTAACTTGTATAGTTTTCATGACGGGAGGTAGGTGGCCGTATAGTTGGTGCCTTGTGGGGTGTTGCCGCCAGGACTTATTCAATATTGCTCGCAGCATTCTTGTGTAATTGCCGTCTTGCTTCTTCTTCAGCCGTTTAGTTAGCGTCCAAGTAGTGCATCCATATAGCAGTAATTCATAAATGAAGAATTAAAAATGTCATATTGATTTTCACTAATTGGTGAGTTGGGTTTGAAAGGAAAATATTTTAAAGAATCAAATTGACAAGTAGTCTGGTGTTGTTATAATCTAAATATCCAAATTGCCTTTCTTCTTAATCATTGATGATGGCTCCTAACTAAGCTGAGGAATTTCTGTGGTTCCGCTGTGACGCTATAAGTTCTTCTCCCCGTGACATTGTGCTTAACATACTGAACTGTGAGTTAGAACTCCAGTCGTACTATTACGCTCACTTTGAAATAAGTCATCTAGGGAAAAGTGTCATGATCTTTATTTTCCCTGCTAGCAATAGATTAAGTACCCTATTGTTCTTCTACAAGATAGCTTTGGCATTAAATAACCCACAAAGGTTGACATGCTATCAAACAAAGAAACCGAAACAGACAACTGCTAACCAGTAATAAAGAACAAACCATTAATGAGGTACTAACCACAAATCAAAACATCAAATCAAGCGAAAAAAGTTTTCTAAACTTTATTAATTAAAAAATGTTTCTTTCAGAAAATTATTACTATACGCTACAACTATGGGAACTTTGACAACTATAACCAAGGAAAATAATCACTTCCTACGTGTGTCTAAGACATTGAATAGCCCAGTCGACTGGAGCTATTAAATACACTGACTGATTCTCTGCAGAGGGGTAAGACACCCGCAACGAGTGTCCTGGATATGACACTAAACAATCTGATGGTGAGACTCCGGTAATGCTGAAACTTTGAGGAATGCAGAGTACCCCTTCATTGCCATCACTCCCAGGTCCACTCTCGCCCGGACACGTAGCCCTCGAAATGATCCTATCTATGTGTCAAATAGAACTGCTTGATATTTAAACAGAGTGCAAAAATTTTACTTGTGCTAAATTGAATTGCTTGAAATAGCACTGTTTGATCATATAACTGTATGTTAACAAATGACTGATGTTTAATTGAATTGTTCGTGATACATAGCAATACATGGATCCATTTAACTTTGATGACTTATGCTAAACCGAATTGTTAGAAATAGAACTGTTTGATCATTTCATCATCATCATGTTGTGCCACAGGCATAGATATCCCTGACCCTCTCTCGCCACTTCTCCCTATCGTTCATCGCCTCTGGCACGTCTTCAGGGCTACATCCCGTATCCTCACATAGCTGCTGGATGTATGTTTGAACTGGTCGTCCTGCTTTTGCTCGGCCATATGTGGGGGTCCATAGGAGTACATCACTTATGAGTTCGTCCCTGCTTCTCCAGCAGTGTCCTGCGTGTCTGATTCGTCTAACGTGGATAGTTAACTGTGTGTAAACAAATTGAACTCTAAGAAATACTTCTGTGTGTATCAATAAAATTTGTTAACAAATCTTTTATATATCTAATATATGAGTAAAAACAGGATTTGGAATTAAATAACCTACAGTGGTTGATATGCCATAAAACCCAACCCAAGCAAATCCTATATATTTAATATATATGTATAAAGAGGATTTGGCATTAAATAACCTACAATGGTTGATATGTCATAAAACCCAACCCAACCAAATCATATATATTTAATATATATGTATGAAGAGGACTTGGCATTAAATAACCTACAATGGTTGATATGCCATTAAACTAAACCAAACTTAAGACACTGAAGTTTCATTTAAATTTGTGACAATAAAAGAAAAAAGTTCAATTTTTTTTAACTGTCTGGGATTTTTGTCCTATACTGTACCTTGGCAAGCTAGTACATCATTGTTAGTGAGCTCGATTTTCACTAGCCTTGTGCCAAACTAAGTTATACTTAGTAAATGACAATAAATACATCACGATTCTATAATGCGCCTACACACTTTACCGCATCGTTAAGATTTCTTAAAAGAGTTTTTGCGAATCTTTTATGTCCCTTTGACGCTCCCCTTTAAATACTTTAGTGCCCCCTCCCCTTTTATTCTAGCACTTTGTACAATTGTTCGACCCTCAGTTGGGTGGAACCCCAGGGTAAAGTCATGAAGGGGGCGGAATAAAGAATGATTATAAACCAAACACGGACGACGCTGAATTATCATTGCAGGGGGTCAAATAGAACGATACTTTTCTTCTTCCTCACGCAGATAAGTGGAAACTTACTTCTTACGCAATATCTATTTTGTCATTTGGTCTTTTTGTTCACAAATTAAGAAAATATGTTCACGGATTGTCCTTTTATCCTCCACCCACTTCGGTAGGAGTTTCTTTTTTTGTTTTTTTCCCCTAAATTTAAAGCACAAAACAAATAATGTCTAAGATTACCGAACCCTTTTGCGGCCAGATATATGTTTTTTAATCCTTATCAAGTGGGCGAATTGTTTTCTGAAAGTTTGCAAAATTGAGGCCAAGTTCAAACAAGTCAATTGATATATATATATATATATATATATATATATATATATATATATATATATATATATATATATATATATATATATATATATATATATATATATATATATATATATATACTACCAGTCAAAAGTATTTGGCTAGTGTTCACCAATGGTCCGGAAGACCTGGGTTCAATCCCAGGTAGCGTCATACCAAAGACTTTAAAAATGGTACTTGATACCTCCTTGCTTAACACTCAACAATATAAGGTACGTATCGAGGGTAAAGTGGCGCAATCCAGGGAAATGAGTAGTGCCCTCTCCTACACCTTGGTGTAGTAGCTATTGAAAAGGGGGCCTTCTGGTCACCCTCAAGTACGGTCGCCAAATTTACTTACTATATTAAAAGAAAAGAAAACAAAACGAAAACAAACTCTTCAGTTTTCTAAGACTTTCAAATATCTATACGAATAAATTCTAGGAAAAGGAGTTGCGCCCTCCCCTACACCTTGGTGTAGTAGCTATTGAAAGTGAGCCTTCTGGTCGCCCTCAACTAAAGGTCGCCAAATTTTCTTTATTTCTCATTCTAATAGTTTTAATTTTAATGAAACAAATTAAGCACCACAATATGTTCATTTATTATGCTAAATACAAATCTTCCTCAGCAACTTTGAGGTTAGTATAATCAGATTTCTTTTGAAAAAGTGATTGGAAGGCGTATTTTTTCTTTAGTACTGAGCTTAAATAAAACGTTTTCCAAAAGTTACATTATATCATCAAATGAACTCACGTTAGACAATAATGTGTTGAATTACTGTTTGCAAGACATGGCACCTCTGGTGGTGTAATGGTTAGCAAAGTAGACTAGCAAACTTACACGAGTGAGTTCGAGTCTCATTGGGTGCCCCATTCATTTGGCCTTGTGCTACATCGAAGCAAAGAGCTTCGTAAATTACTACTGTTTGCAAGATACTACCTGTCTTACCTATGCAGAGGGCAACTTCATCAGAGTTTGTGTTTAATGTGGCCCAGGAAGCTTGTATTTAGTATAATAAATAAAAAAAAACATTGTGTTGCTAAACTTGTTTCATTAAAAATAGCACTTTTAGGGTGAGAAATGACATTTTTTGATTGTCCCTCGTATTGAAGCCAAATATTTCGAACTTTGATTCGTCAGTCCAAAGAACTTTATTCCAGTTGGAATCCATGATGCTGCAGTATGCTGTGATAGTTGGTCTGATTCAATTTGCCCTTCACTTAGTGCAAATCCCTGACTTTGCAATTGGCAAAAGCCCTTCACACCATAACGGAACCTCTATGGTTGGTGTGATACAGGGGATTGCAGCTCTTTCACTAACTCTTCGTCGCACATAGACCCTCTTATTTGAACCACAGTTTTCGAAATTTGATTCGTCAGTCCAAAGGAATTTATTTCATTGCTCTTCTGTCCAGTCTTGGCCCACTGGAACCTTTTAACATTGTTTTGTTTCCTCAACAGTGGTTTCTTGTCAGCAATTCTGCACAATAAGCCAGCTTCAAAGGGTCTTCTTCTTACAATGGATGTTGAGACATACTTTTTTCAACATTGTCAGTTATGCAGTGATATTTGGTGTAATCAGCCTTCTGTCACACAAGATGGTGACTAATGAAATTGTTCTCTGCTCTTGTTGTCGCTTTTGGTCTACCAACCCGACTTTTGGTCTAGTTTTGTCTCCTAACAGTATAATCAATTGTAGTTCTGGGAATTTTTATTTTTAGTACTAAAGAAGAAAAACGCCTTCAAATCAATTTTTCAAAAAATATCTAGTCATGCTGAAGTCAAAGTTACCGAAGAAACTTATAATTAGAATGATAAATAAAAAAAAACATTTCGGTGTTTAAATTGTTTCATTAAAAATAACTCTTTTAGAAAGAGAAATAAAAATTTCGCTGGTCAACAAATTTAACAAGTTTTTACTTCCTACGATTAAATCAACTATAATAAAATGAAACTGTTGCAAGAACAATTGTACCGACGAGTAAGGATAAACCTTGAACGAATATATTCGTCTTGAGGTAGCATAACTCGCGCTAAGCGGAAAAGAGTAGGAAATAACGCAACAATGCAGATGAGACATATTTAGAATAAATAAAAGAAAGATTTTATTCTCAGAAGATAAATACAGATTAGCTTTCATCACATTATGTAATTTTGTTTCGGTGGCGTTAACGATGTAACGGTTATTATCGTAGGAAATGGACACGGTGACCAGAGTTTTAATCCGGATATTGGAAAAAAAATGGATTTAACTATTCTCTCACCATCTATGGGTAAATAGTCGGCTCTTTAACCTTGGTATGGCAACTTATGTAGGAGAAGAAAAACTCTTAATTCAAACCAATTGCAAACCTAGAGATGGATGAATATCCGCTAGAATATTCCTGCTTCGGAGATGCTCCCTGGGTCACAACCCTCTGACCAAACCAGGTTATGGGATATATCTAGAGTTATTATCACATATCACAGTTGTGTTCGCGTCTTCGTTGAGGCTGCTGCTGCTGCTTAGTAATCGTTTTATATCTCTTCGAAGGCTGCTGCTGGTTCCTATCCCTGATTGTTCGACATCTCTTCGAAGTGGCTGCCACCGGGATCCATTTCCTAAAGGCGGATGGGTCAAATCAGCTTCTTTATAAACAGACTGCCTCGGATCGACTTAAAAATTGACTTGCTTGAAAGTCACGTAACTGTTTCTGATAGGTTGGAAAATGTATTTTTTTATCATCCTTTATATTTCTTTCTGCGTTCGTCCCGAAATGGGTTCGTGGAGCTGGTCGAGATTTCGTTGGTCGAGGTGAACAGTCTCGACTCCGTTATCAAAAGAAATTAAAAAGAAAATAAAACAAACGACATTAAATGCGTTCTTAGAACGTGAGCCTTTCCTCTCAACTAGCAGTTGTCATGCTGAAAGCACCTGTCTTCTCAAGATCACCGAACTCAAGCGGCAATGAGCATGATCAGAAACTAAACAAGTAACCACTTAGTCACAAACGGCATCGTTGGTAACATGAAGCCTGTGTTCCAGACTAAGCAAAGTTTCGTAAATAACAATAATATGACATATTATAGCTAAGTACAAGTTACCTAAAGGTGTTATATAATTAAGGAATGAATTTTTATATTAATTATTTTTCGTTAATCATATTTTATCATTCGGTTTGGTAGGTCTTTGAACTATTCAGGTTCTTAGTGCAGGTGTATAGTCATTGGGTGCAGTTTTACGCTCGTGCGCAAAGGATATGACAGTCACCCTTTGTCATAATAAATCCCCAGACAGGAAATGGGGCTGGAGTGTGGATGACGTCGTGCCCAAAAGAGATGGCCTGCGAATTTGAGGATTTTAAAAACACAGCAGTTGAGATTGGACCATGGAGTCGAGTAGTTGGGGATTCGACCATTGAGTCGAAGAGTTGAGTTTTTTCGGATTTCTGCCGGCAGAGATGAATTGGGATCTTAAACATCACGAGATGTGCCGAACGTTGGGGTGGGGTTAGCACAGTATCATTACAAAAGACTTTTAAGAATTGTGTCTCTCTCATCGTATCGATGAACTGAAGTCCAGAAATTAATGAACGCGTTCGTACCTGAACAACAGAGTCCGCCTGTATTTGTATTTGCCTGTTTTCGCCTGTGTTCTGTTTTTACATATGTATACGTGTAAAATACAACTAAGGAACATATTTAAATTAAGAAAAAATTCATTGTCTTGCTTTTTTTTTCATATATATATATATCATCATCATCATCATCATCATCATTATGTCACACCATCAGCACGGATATCACTGACCCTCTCTCGCCACTCCTACCTATCTTCCATTGCTTTTGGCAGATCTTCTGGGCTACATCCCGTATCGGCACAGAGCTGCTGTATGTAGGTTCGAGCTGGTTGTCCTGCCTTTGCTCGTCCAAATGAATGGGTCCACCGGTGTACATCACTTATGAGCTCGTCCTTATATATCCGGTAGTGTCCCGTTCGTCTAACTTTGATAGTTTTCGTGATGGGTGGTAGGTGGCCGTACAGCTGCCACTTTGTGGGGTACTGCCTCCAGGACTTGTACAATATTGCTCACAGCATTCTTGTGTATTTGTTGTCGAGCTTTTTCTCCATACGTTTAGTTAACGTCCATGTAGTGCATCCATATAGTAGTATCGACACGACCGCTGCTTGGAAGAAACTGCGTTTTATTTTATCGGACAGGTCTGACTTCCATCTGACCGATAGCCTATCGATAGCTGTCCTTGCCTTTGGTAGTTGCGTGTTGATGTCTGTCTCGGTTGATGAGACACCGCTTCCTAGGTTGGTGAACTTGTCTATTAGTTTCAGAGGGTTACCGTTTAGTGTGGAGATGTCACCTGTTTGATTAAAGCACATATATTCCGTCCTGTGTCCATGGAAATGGAGGCCTATGCCTGCAGCTGCTCGTTCTAGACTATGTAGCGGGGTTTCGGCTTGGTCGAGTGCATTTGCCAGAACCGCTATGTCATCGGTATTGTCGGCGTCCGTAATTGTTTGTGCGGGGTACCTTCTGCTTCTTTCCTTTGTTAGCTTGAAACCGTTTTCTTTGATTTTATCAATGGAGGTTCTAAGCACGTAGTCTAGACATGATAAAGAGGTATGGGGCCAATGTGTCTCCTTGCAGTACACCTGCTACAATGTTGAAGAAGTCTGTGTCTCCATCCGGGGAACGAACTTTTACTTTTGTGTTTCTATACAGCATCATTATGGCTGCGATGGTTTCTTTTCGCACAACAAATGTTTTCGATTCTTCAGCAACGTCATGACTCAATTCGAACTCGTAAAGCAAAAGTTCCTTTTGTTGAACGTTCATCTTTTCGCCTTTCAAATCATACACAGACTGAAACTGCACATGTCAGCACACCAACTACCACGATACTACAAACCATATTGAGTACTTTTCACCGTTTGTATTGATTCGGTGACATGAAATACGCGCCTCAAACTAGTACGCACAACCAAAATATGGCAAAACTTTGGACTCACCTTCATATTCATCAATGACAACTACCTATATCCTCATCGGCCCACTGGGCTGATTGAAAATGAAGACAAAATCATTCAAAACTGTGCAAGCAAAATTTCACAGAAGGTTTAACAATTATTCCCAGAGAAGCCAAATTTATCGTTGGGTACATAAATTTCAAGCCACTGGGTCAGTAAACAACCTCAAAAAGAAAGTAGAAAATCCCAGATCTTGCAGGAAGTTGACTGCAAGATGTCCTGACAATGTGGATGTGGTGAGAGATTCTGTTGGACAGAGTCCGAAAAAGTCCCTCCAAAGACGTTCTCAAGAACTCAGTCTTTTTTGTGCATCGTTGCAAAGACTCTTACAGAAGGATATTCTGCTTTACCCTATTTACCAACCCCTCCGCCCGGGCAGGATATGACACAAGGTCAATTTTTAAGCAGAGTTTAACAGGTTTGAATTCAGAGTTTTCCTTCTCCTAGACTAGTTGCCTCACCAAGGCTGAAGAACCCAGTCTGCTCTACTATTTACCCATAGCTGGAGGGAGAATAATTGGATTCATACCTTTCCCAAGGGTATTAGTGCTGTGTGAAATGCAATCAGTCTCGTTCAGGATTTGAACTCGTGCCGCCGTGTCCACAGATCCAGATATGTTCACCTATAAACTAGCAAGGTACCACTCGCTTTCGCTATAACAGTTGCCTCACCAAGGCTGAAGAACCTAGTCTGCCCTACTATTTACCCTCACAGAATCCGGATCAAGCATAAACTCACACCAGCTGATATGGAAGAATGTCTCAGTAATAAATTATTATCATATTACTGGTTTGCACCTATTTTGAGACTTCCTGTATAAGATGAAAGAAATACTTGGAGGCGCACTTAGCGGTTATCGTCGTGGGAAATGAAATCAGAGACTCGAGTTCTAACACTGGACGTGGCTGCTTGCGTTCCACTTAGCTGTTTGCTAACTAGGTTCTTTTGGCTACCAGCCTGGGAGAAGGAAATGTCTAAATTCAAAACAGCTTTATTCTGATTGTCACATTCTGTCCTTGGCAGAGGTTTTGGATTTCGGTTAAATGAATAGATACTTTGAAAGCTCTACATCAGCGTTTAATAACCAATGTATCGTATAAATTCGAGTGATGAACAACTTTATTTAATGATCGACCCCTAATTTTAAACCGCAAAAAGCTGTTTTTATTCTATATTGTATTTAATAAAAGACCCCAAACTTTTGACAATGTCATCATCATCATCATCATCATGTCGTGCTGTAGGCACGGATATACCTGACCCTCTCTCGCCACTTCTCTCTATCGTTCATCGCCTCCGGCAGGTCTTCCGGGCCACACCCAGTATCCTCACATAGCTGCTGGATGTATGTTCGTGCTGGTCGTCCTGCTTTTGCCCGGCCATATGTAGGGGCCCATAGGAGTAAACATCCAATGACATATAAAGAAAATATTCCAATACTTTCAAAACTACAATAATACAATCAAAATTAATGCAATACCGTAAATATACTATGTAGTCAAGACCTTAATGTAGCTTACCGTGTTAAGTAAAATCTTTATTATTCTAACTAATAACCTTTGTTTAGATGTAAGGCTTTGCGAGGACACTTTTGAATCGAAATTACGGCAAGGTTTGTCCTAGAAGTAAACTAAGCTTCGATGTTTCAAAAACATATCTCGTCTAATGAACGACCCCTTGTTTTTTGAGGCGAAATATCGGTTTTAAAAAGTAGTTCATCACACGATTATATACGGTAAAAATAATCAGCTAGTGTTTGAACAATAAAAAAGAACATATTTCTGAATAAAATCAGTCAATTTCCAGCCTTGTGTACAACAGTACATGTATCCTTTGTATGTGTGCAATCGTAATCACCATTGATTTTGGTAAGTTTAGGGGTTTGTACCTGGAAAAATGTATAACAGTGTGTGGAAGCAAATGAGAAATATACAACGAAAAGATACACAAACGTGCACATAGCGTTCACAATTCAAAAGTCATTAGAACGTGTCTATACACATGAAAACTTACTTGTTGCGTATTTCTCAATAAACGTGAGGTTTTGTCTCGTTACTTTTGGAAATCCAACATTTTCAAATATTTCTCCACGTGCCAGACACGTTCTAATGACTTTTAAATCATGAACGCTATGTGCACGTTTGTGTATCTTTTCGTTGTATATTTCTTTATTTGCTCCGATCATCTCAGCAAGCGTCCATTGCTATGTGAACTATTTTGATATCCAAGTCCTGATGATGGTTACTGAAACCGAAACGTTAACGTCGATTTTACATCATAATATATTTACCTATTTGGATTATGTTTTTTTTTTCTGCTACCTTCATAACAGCGTGTATATTGTCTGTAAGTGGGTCATAGTAACCATCTCAACTCTCTCCTTATTAGCCATCACTCTTATCAGGTCCTTTAGATTGCATCTAGTGTCTGCACAGGGCTGATAAATGTAAGTTTTTGCTGTTCGGTCAATACTGCTGTGTCTATGTGAAGGAGTCAACAGAAAAACACGGCTTATGTGTTTGTTCTTACTTCAGAAGCAGTGCGAGATGGGAGGTAAGTGGCCGCACAACCGCGGTTAAGTGGAGTGCTACTTCCAGAATATATTCAAAACAGCATGTAACATTCTTGTGTTGTTCCAATCTAGCTTTTTATCTAAACGTTTTGCAAGAGTCCAAGTGGGGTACAACCCTTTAGTAGTAGTTACACTGTTACAACTTCGAAGAATCCCCATTTTCTATTACTGCGCACATTACAATTAGGTTTGTATTTTGAATCTGGAAATATGTATAGTAATGTGCGTATTGTCTGGAGCTGAGTCATAGGGATTCGAATAGACTTCATGGTTGATAATTTTTCTAAAAATACTGAGTGTGATTCACGTATAAATTCTTCCAGAAGATTCTCAATTAAGGAGTGGCTGATACTGTCCGCCTTCGTGTGTTTTCATTTATAATATAATGGTTAAATAGCTCAGTAAGCAGATCAAGGACATTGCAAGTGAGTCCGATTCTCACCAGGTGCCCCATACATCGAGCCTGGAGGTGCGCTTTGCGAAATGGTTATTGCCGTATGAAATGGAATTGGTGTCTCACGTTCAACTCCGGGACATGGTACTATTTACCAACCCCTCCGCTCGGGCAGGATATGACACAAGGTCAATTTTTAAGCGGAGTTTAACAGGTTTGAATTCAGAGTTTTCCTTCTCCTAGACTAGTTGCCTCACCAAGGCTGAAGAACCTAGTCCGTCCTACTATTTATCCATAGCTGGAGGGAGAATAAGGGGGTTCATACCTTTCCCAAGGGTATTTGCCCGAAAGTGAACGTAATAGCGCGATTGGAGTACGAACTCGCGTACTACGATTCCGCAGTTCATCGCTTTAACCATTACACCACGAGGTCACTCCGGGACATGGTTGTTTGTGGTTGTGGTTAGTAGTGTTTTATGGCGAGTCAACCCTTGTAGGTTATTTAATGCCAAATCAAGTTTATAGATATATTTTGAATAGGTATGATTTGTAAACAAATAGTTAGTTGGTAACAATTTAAACAAGTCAGAGTTCATTTTTTTACACAGTTAAATGGTTTCAAGTATTTCTATGTAACACGAACTTTTGCACACAATTGAATGATTGCAAGAATTTTTATGTAACGCCAATAATTCTTTTAAATATTAATCATGTATTTGCGCACAGTTTACTGGTAACACTAATAATTCTTTTAATTTATAAATCATTTATTTGCACAGTTAAATGGTTTCTAGTATTGCCATCTAACACTGAGAGTTTTATTTGCACGCAGATAAATGGTTTCAAGTAATTTTATCTAACACAAGAAATTATATTCAACTTTATTTATTCGTTTGCACACAGTTAAATGGTTTCTGTTTTTTTTTATTTATTGTTTGCACACAGTTAAATAGTTTCTAATATTGCTATTTATTGTTTGCACACAGTTAAATGGTTTCTAATATTGCTATTTATTGTTTGCACACAGTTAAATTTTGCTATCTAACACTTATAATTCACTTGAATATTAATTATTTATTTGCTCATAGTTAAATGATTTCAAATTTAGTATATAATTAAGCAATTCTATTCGACTCATAGATGGGACCCTAACAGGTACATCCACTACGGGTCAAAGTGGACCTGGAAGTAATGAAAATGAAGGAGTAATTCATAATTCCTAAAGCTCCAGGACTGGATTCTCACAATCTGTGTAGAGTCACATCAGGACACTCACTGGGGAAGGGGGCTTACATGGGAGTAATGGAAATAAAGGGATACTCCACATTCTTCAAAGTTCCAGGACACTGGTCTTACCTCTCTGTAGAGATGCAGTCGGCATATACTGCAGCCCCACCTGACTGAGCTGAGTTATCTTTTATGACATATTAACCATTGTGGATCATTTAATACTAAATCCTGTATATACATAAATTTTAAATGAGTAATTTGTTGGTAATTTTCTTAAAAGGAGCCAGAGGTTATTTGTATGTACACAGTTAAATGGTTTCTAGTATTGCTATTGTTTGCACACAGTTAAATGGTCTCTTGCATAGTAAATGATTAAGTAGTTCTTTTAGACTGGTGCTACCAAGCAGCTTTTCCTTGTCCGGTGGCAAAAGCTGCTTGGTAGCGCCAGGAGTGGCAGTACCGCTTGAGCTACCGAAACTGTGTTATCCCCCTGGTTGGCGGCTGATGAGGGCAGGGTATCGCACGTGCTTTCACTCGTTGTATGATGAAAATTAGACCCATAGAGGGATTTTTAACTGATACTACCCTTCCGCGTGAGAGTGCACTTGGGAATAATGGTTATGAAAGGGTACTCCATATTCCCTAGAGCTCCTGGACTGGATTCTCACTATCAAATAATTTAGAGTCATATCAGGACACTCGTTGAGGGGGGAGTCTTACCCCTCTGCAGAGTTGCAGCCGGTGTATTCTACAGCCTCAATCCTGGATGAATGGAATGGGATGTGGCTGTTTATATTTCACTTGTCACTAATGCCCTTGAGAAAAACATGAATCCATCCAGTCTCTCCACTCCAGCTATGGGTAAATAGTAGGGAAGACAGATCTTTCGCCTTGGTTGGGCAACCAGTCTAAGAGAAGGAAAACCTTGAATTCAAGCCAGCCTTACTCCTCTTGATGATTGCCTTTGTGTAACGTTCTGATTACGGCGGAGGGTTGGGTAAATACCAATTTCTAAAAAAAATTAATGGTTGACATCTATACGAGAAGCAAAAATCAAGAAGAAATTTACTGTGATGTTGCTGCCTATGGCAAACATGCAATGAGTAGGAAGTAGATATCGGTCTGGTGCAGGGTATTCACACACAGGGCCTATGAATCTTCAAAGTTAGCCTCTTGAAGAGTGAGAACCACAGGGAGTTCGGATATCGGAAAGTGGCTCCTCGTTGAGTCCCAAAGCAACGGACTGAAGAATACCAGTTTCAGCGCATTGGTTGATATGGTTACGATTTTTTTACTACACTCATCCCCATAGTTCTGACTTGGCTGCTTCAGATTATCATCTATTTGGTTTCCTCAAAGGACATTTACTCGGGAAGCGGTTTCACAGATGACGCTGTTGACAGACACCAATCACCAGGTGCCACGTTCTTTGATGAGGGTATTTACGTAACCGTGCATCGATGGTGACAATTGGGAAAGTAACAGAGTAGAGCTTGGAAATGATGAACAATGTTTTATTCTTTAAGTAAATGAACCTGTTGGATTAATGAATATTTGTACCTTAATTTTCTGATATCCAGACAACGTTAGAGTAACGGTTATCGTAGTAACACATAGAATTTACAATTTTATACTGTGGGGCTCTATAACAAGACAGCAAAGCTTTGATTTACCTTCTTTGTTTAATGGCATATCAACCTTCGTGTGTTATTTAATACCAAAGCCATCCTTGTAGAAGAACATCTCTGCAAAGAGGTAAGACTCCTCCAACGAGTGTCCTGATATGACCCTAAACAATCTAATGGTGAGGCTTCAGTAATGTCGGAGCTTTGGGGAATACGGAGTACCCTTTCATTGCCATCGCTCCCTGTTTCTCTCTGTGATAGCACTTGATAGAGTTCAATCAACGAGTCAAATAGAATTAAACTGAATTGTTTGAAATTTATTGTTTTGACATTCAATTTGTGTGTAAACAAAAAAAAAACTGTACTTATACTGAACTGAATTGTTTGAAACTTTTATCAAAATGACTTATTTCGGTGTTAAATGACCCCAAAAGGGTTTGATACGCCGTAAAAAAACCAACCAACCAACCTTGTAGAAGAACAGCAGTGATACTATTTAACCCATAACAGGAGGAATAAGGTATTAGTTCGAAAGTGAACACGATAACGAGGCTAGAGTTCGAATTTATTTACCTCGAAGCCGCAGTCCAGCACGTTAACCATTACATTTCGGAGGCTTCCCCCGTGGCATAATGGTTAGAAAGCTTGATTAGCTGACTATTGTTTGTGTGTTTGATTCTCACTGGCTTCTTCATACTTTTGGCATTGTTAAGCTAAGTTTAATAAATAACAAAATAACAAGACAGCATGTTCAATAGTAGTATCTTAATATAAATAAGGATATTATCATCGTAGGAAATGAAACCGGTGACACAAATTCAAATCTTCGACGAGACTGTGTGCGTTTCACTTGGCATGCCCTTGGGAAAGGCAGGAAACTGATCTCTGGGTATATAGTAGGGTAGACTAGGTTCTCTAATCTTGGTGTAGAAATAAGTCAAAGAAAAGAAAAACTCTGTATTCAGACTAGCAGTAACCCGCTTAAAAGTTGGCCTTGTATCACATCTTGCAAAAAGATCTTGTCTCTAATGCTGAGGGCGCTGACTAAGTACTCATAATAATTTCAAGAAAAAAAACTTGAATCTTTAATCAACCCAAACTAGTCTTTAAAGGAGAATTCCGTCATTTCCTCGATTGAAATAACCCAACCCTTTAATAATAAGAACCTGTACACGGTCGACCCAAAACGAATTAACTTGAAGCTAATGAGTATTTTTCACAAAGTTCACTCTAAAAAGGAAATAGATTAGGCACAAGTGGGGTTTTGTTTTTCCCCAGGAGGTAACGTGAACCTAACCAAATTAACTAAATGTTGGAACTAATTAGCAAACTTCTACAGGAAAAATTCTTTGAAAAAGAATCCAAGAACATCTTTTCATCACTGGTTCAAGGCTGAATGAACTAACAGCCAACACCCTAACTTAATTGGTGATGTCTACCATCTTATGATGTAGTTACGTTTTTGAGTGACATGTCTGTTTAAAACACCTTCAGTGAAATTAATTCAGTACCAATTGCTTTCGCGAACTTCATTCTAAATGTTGCTTTTGATTTTACATTATCATTTTATTCATAACCCTTAATTTCTCAAAACATTTTTCTTCCATCTTATTAGGGTGAGTCAATTTTGCAATATTTGTATACGTGCTAGTTTTCAGAATAAACTTATGAATTTGAGGGGATCAAATTGATATTATACCAAGCATATTATTACCTGGTGTATTCAATAAGTTTCCAGACTTTTTTTGTACAGGCATTTAAAATTGTTGTAGACTCTTGAAAATTCACTATGTTATTGCTATACATCTTATGAAATTACTGACCAATTTTCATGATTTCAGCTTCAAATGAACAGCTACAGCAGCAATTGGAATACACCTTACTAAAGCCTGATTGTCACAGCTGGTGAATTTCAAAAATTCAACCTGGACGTGAGGACACTTTAGAAGAACTATATGCAATAAAATTGTGTTTTAAAGTCGGAAAAAATGCCACAGAAACGTATGGAATGCTTCAGACTGCTTTTCGAGAATCTTGCATGAATCGAGCATCTGTTTTTGAGTGGCATAAGAGATTCAAGGAAGGCAGGAAGTCTGTGAGGGATGATGAGAGATGTGGGAGGAGTAAGGAAGTCAATAGACCAGAGCTGATTTGCCAAAGGGTTAGGGTTAGGCTTAATATGTTGAGGTTTTAAGTGAGTTCAGTAAGAGATTCCTTGGGAAGAGGCGAGCACTCTTCAAATCGGGTCATTGGCATTTCCACCAGGACAATGCACCAGTCCACAACTCCATCCTTGTCACTGACTATTTGACCAAGATGGGCGTCAAGACAGTTCCTCATCGTCCCTATAGTCCAGACCTTGCTTCCTGTGATTTTGGTTATTCCCTAAGCTCAGAGGCTGTCGTTATGAGACAATTGAGGAGATTAAAGAAGCTGTGACGAAGGTCATTGACACACTCACGCAAGAGGACTTCCATGAGGCCTTCCAGAAGCTGTTGGAATGATACAAGTTCATTGCAGCCGGAGGAGATTACTTCGAAGGGGACTAGAGTTTCATGTATGTAGTACTATCAATAAAAGTGCCTATACGAAAAAAGTCTGGAAACTTATTTAATGATCCTCGTACTTATTCTTAACCATGGCTAAATTCCTGTGTTCACGAAGCTTCAACAACGAACAGGGGGTGAAAGCTTTTGTAAAGAAGTTCTTTGTCTTATCGGACAAGAACTGGTATCAGGGAGGGATCAAAGAACTTGCAGAAAGATGGCTTCACCGAGCAAATAATCTGGATCTAGCTCTCTCGGATTGTTCCTTGGTCATATCCATGGTTCACTTGCTGAACACACAATAAAATTATTTCTTGTATTTCAAGAAATTATATGGTTTCAAGTAACTAATAATAATCTTTTGTAAACAATCATAGCTTGAAGTTACTATTCGCAATGCAAATAATTTGCACACAGTTATATAATATAATAACCGAGGGATTTCGTTTTATATATCTTGCCTTTGGGTTTAGTCAGGCTGAGAACCTTTCGGCTCAGCACATGGGTTAGTTAGGTGCAAACTTGAGCACAGGTGTTGATGCGCGCGCAGGGAGAATGTGTCGTTCATCGATGTCAAAATAAAAATCCCAGAGTGGGATGTGACCAGGGATGTGAATGCCGTCATGCACCGGAAGCGTACGCGGAGGATTTTGGGAGATTTGAAAAAAAGTCAGTTAGTTGAGTTTTTGCGGCCGAACGAAAGAGTTGAGTCTTGCGGTCCGAAGAAGAAGGGTGACTTTCGCTTGCTCGCCGAGGCCTTTTGGCAGGTGCCACACGGGTTGTGGGGGGGGGTAGATGGAAAACCCAGAATAGAAAGAATGTGTATCTCTCTCCTTACGTCGAAGAACCTTTAAACTCAAAGGTAATAAAAAGTTTCGTACCTGAACTAAGAAGTCGTAAGTGGTTTTCGTGTTTCGGGATTCCTATGTTCTATGTATATATGTTATGAACATTCTATGTACGTTTCGCATATCCGGATATCTGGCTGTTACAGTTATATAATTTCAAATATTCTGATCTTGTATTAATAATTTGTACACAATTATATGGTTTGAAGTATTCAAACCAATTATGTTTTTAAATAACTAATAATAATAATAATAATTATCATATCAATAATAGCTTCAAGTAACTATTCTCAATACAATTAATTTGTATACAATAATATAGTTTCAAGTATTCCAGTCAAATACTAATAACTTTCAAACACATCCTAAGGGATACTACAACTTTAGATTAGAGTGGACCCGGGAGTAATAACAATTAAGAAGTACTCCTCACTCCCAGAGCTTCTGAATTGGATCCTCGCCACTGGATGCAGTTTAGTGTCATACAAAGGGCCATCCTTTTGAGAGAATGTGTGTGCGTGTGGGGGGTACTTACCCCACTTCAGATGATGGGAGTTATTATCAATTATCACAATTAGGGCTACGATTTGTAAAATTTTATTCAGAATTTTTTAAAATGTTGCTCTTTGAAAATGATAATCTATTTTTTTCGATTTTTTTTATGATAAATTTATTTATTAAAGTTATCTTTATTCATTACTTATTTATTCATTATTTATATTCGTTATTTATATTTATATATATATTTATATTAATATTTATATTTATTATTGTATCTATATCTATATTTGTATTTATTATTATTGTATTTATTATTATCTTTATATTTATTATTATATTTATATTTATATTCATTATAATATTTATATTTATTATTATATTTATATTGATATTTATATTTATTATTATATTTATATTTATATTTATTATTATTGTATTTATTATTATATTTATATTACATTTATATTAATACTTATATTTATTTTTATATTTATATTATATTTATATTTATTATTATATTTATATTTATTGTTATATTTATATTATATTTATATTTATCATTATATTTGTATCTATATCTATTATCATATTTATATTTATTATTATATTTGTATTTATTATTATATCTACATTTATATTTATTATTATATTTTTATATATATTATTATATTCATATTTTTATATTTATATTCATTATCTTTTTATATTCCTATTCATTATTTATATTCGTTATTCATATTTATATTTATATTTATATTTTTTATTATATTTATTATTGTATTTATATTTATATTTTTTTATCTATATTCATTATTTATATTCCTTATTTATGGGCGCCTCGGCTAGTGTAAGGGTTGGCAAGCTTGTACTAGCAAACCTGCAAGAGAGAATTCGAGTGTCATTGGGTCCCCCATTCATTCGACCTTGTACCACATCTAAGCAAAAAGCTTAGTTAATTACTATATTCTTTCTTTATTTATCTATTAAAGTTATCTTCATTTATTATTCTTTTCTCTCTCAGACAACACTGCAAACTTCAGCAACTCAACTTTATTTCTCAACAAAAAACTGACTGGAATTTCTTTTTCGATTTGATTGATACCAAAATGGTGGATTTTCTTTTCGATCAATATAGCTGTTAAGAAAAAACTGGCAAAATAAAACTTCTGTTTCATCAGCTGTATCAGTTAAAAGTTTTATTTTATTTTTTTTAACTTTTACAAATGAACCAGGTCGACACATCTAAAAAAAAAAATTGCCAATGAATAAATGTTAAAAAGTCAAGAACTTAAATCATTATAAATTTTTTGAATTTTTGAAATAGAGAAATTTTAATTTTCAAAAAATAAAACACAAAAGAAATGAATAAAAACAGACATTTTTTTTTTTCGAAATCTGATTATAATTAAATGAAGAAAAGGAAATTTTTTTTAATGAAAGGAAGGAAAGAAGAAAAATAGCAATTTTGGGTTTGCAGTCGAACCGTTTAAAACGCTAGCAATTTTTTATTTTTTTTTTTTGTTATATTTTTCATTTGTATTTTTTCCACATCATCATCGTCTTTTTTTTTAATTAATTGTTTTTGATTTTTAAATTTTGTAAGTCACATTATGCAGTCATTTTTTCTTTTTTTTTTTTTTCATACATTTAAAATTACTAAAAGCTATTCATATCCATATAAAAATGTTAGCTCGTTTGATATTTGATAAAAGTTTGTAAAAAGATTGCCTTCGTTTAAAAATATATATAATGAACACCAGAACAAAAATAATCTATTGAAACGAGCCGATGTAAACCAAACAAAAATTATTAATGAAAAGGTATAAAAGGTGATTTTCAAAAGCAATTATTCTGTAGTACAAGTTTTGCTTATAATTTTGGCTGATTTTTCTTTAATTCTATAACACATAAACAGAGCTCTCAGCTTAATGCTTTTTCGATCCGAATAGTAATTTAGAAATCATTTTTTCATCCATATGTCTACGAGTCCGTCGGGATGAATGGTATCTTCTTGGAAGTCGTGGCCAGGCGCTAATGACGAAAGACTCAATACCGCATTCGTCTTCTCCCCTCAGGATACGGAAGTAACCATTTTCACCCCAGTTTGTACCCCAAGAGTTAGCACAGAGCTGAAAGGACGAAAAGAATAAAAAGTGCATTGAATAAGATTAAATGAAAATACGATAAGAGTGGGATAATCTGTATTTTGGTAAATTAAATAGGTAAGGAATTAATGTATGTTGAATGATGAATAATAGAAATTATATGAAGAAGAAACAAATGGAAGGCAGATATACAGTCTCTAAAAACTGCAGCATACTAGTCAATTTGGTATTGAAGTCGACCTCAAGATTTTTTTGCCCAAAATTCTAAGTTTGACCTATACCTGCAATATAGTTCAACCCCCAAATATACAGTAGGCAACTGGTGGCTCAGAACTTACCCAGTAGGCTTAAATGAGAACATGAACTCACTGTTATTGTGCTATCACGAAATTGCACCGATAAACAACATACCCTAGTTGTCTAATAGGCCGCCTGGGTGCTGTGACGTTCCGGTTAGAGTTTATAATCAGAGTATAAGCTTTTGAAAATGGTGTGGGATATAGCGTTGAAATAAAACTTAATTTCTATAACAGTTGGATCATATTATTCTAAACACTATTTTAATTTTTTAAATATCTTCACCAAACACGAGTTTACATCGGGAATGTTTATGGCAGTCAGCTGGAATTACGGTATGGGGTGTATATCGATTTTTTCAGAGTATTGTTCAACTGGTTGACCACTCGGTGGTAAAGGCTTGGGTTTTAGCCGTGTCCTATAAATAGAGCGCGAGTTTCATAGCGAATTTTTCACACACACACACACACACATACATACATACATACATATATATATATTGATTGATAGATAGATAGATTAATACGATATGAATTTTTAGAATAAATTTTGGAACGTTAATTATATAAAATTAATTTGAAACTAAACGCTACTAACGGTGATATTGTATTGTATGAATTGGTCGGCGTTTGTAGCTAGAGTGGGCCTCTTAGAACAATGATAATCGCTCCCCTTCCCCCTTTAATATTTCATGGGGACTTGTGCACCAAATCTATGCATATATATAAATAAGTAAAGTTGGCGACCGTAGTCGAGGGTGACCCGGAGGCTCCCTTTTCGATAGCTAGAACACCAAGGTGCGGGGCGCAACTCCTTTCCCAGGATTGTCCCACTTTACCCTTGTTAAGCAAGGGGGCATCAAGTACCATTTTTTGAGTCTTTTGTATGACTCGACCTGTGATTGAACCCAGGTCTCCCAAGCTATTGGTGAACACTCTATATGTAGTTGATTTAAATAAAGCTTCTAACGGTAATATAATGATTTAAAACTTTCTCATCTTTTTCGTTTCATTTAATAACTCACGTGCACTGATGAAGGTTTAAAACAAAGTAAATGTTTAACTTTGGCAAATAATTCCATTAATAAAATCATTATCTGAAGACCGTGTGTTTTTTTCATCAATATATATATATATATATATAATTAACATTGAAATTTAAACTGAATGGCGCCCCTTCGAAATTGAATGGACCAAATGGGGAGGCTTCTTTAAGGACCAAGCATATAGTTGTTTCCGTCGCAGTGGTTACAAAAAGGGATATGTCTGAAAGTTGTATTTATATTTGTCTCTGCCTCCCACCAGACAGGACTTGATACAAGGTCAATGACCCGAAGGTTTATTATAGTGGGGATTTAGGGGAGGGAAAGGTCGGGCACGAGTCAAGGTTCGAACCCTGCTGGACTATGCTGGTCATCGGTCCACTTAGTGCAATGTGAGCCTGATGAGCCTAGCTTGTCTTGGACCCAAATCTGGGTCAAGGCACGTATGCCTAATTATAGCTTAAACTGGACAGCAAGGTCCAGTGCTATACAAGGGGGACAAAGGTGTTAATGTTGCAGCTCGATCACCCGAAGGTAGCCCAGCCGAACTTGGGAGCCTTTCGGCCTCGAGTCTGCTATTGATTTCAACACCCTATCCGGTACGAATACTTGACAGCCCAGCTAAAAAAGCCGGGAATATGGGAGAATATGTCCGAAAGTTACTCCTTGCCATTTCTACTGACCAAATCTGAATTTCTTGCCAATTAATTATTTGTAATTATGTAATCAATTTTAATTGATTAATGGACACGAGCTTTATCGCATTCGGGAAGAACATAAATCAGATTTACCAAGAACAAATGAATTACCGTGCACATAGATTTAATTAGTGAGCCATTTTGAGGTTATCAATAGTTTTCTTTGTATAGGTAATTCGTCAAGAAAATAAAGTACTGAATGATACGAAAATGTTGCTGATGACTCAAGAAATGGAAACATTTTTTTAAAACTGTTTTTGTGTCAGTAGGAACTTTGCCTTGCTCAATAAATAAATAAATGAAATAAAGATATAATAAATAAAATAAATAAATAAATAAAAGAAAAATATAATGAATAAATAAATATAAAAAATCTGTAGTTCAACTTACCCAGTATTTAGTTCTTGCACCGTTGGGGGCAGTATCAACGCCCCAACTAAAAAAGAAAGAAAAGAAATCATTTAAAGTTTATTATTTGGAGTTAGGACTAATATATATATATATATATATATATAAATTGTGCAAAAGAAGAAGAAATAATTAACATACACCTTGTAAATAGCATAAGTATTTCATTTAACAAAAAAAAAACACATTAAAAGAAAATAAGACAAACAAAAGGTTGTTACTATTCGTAACATTCCGGCCAAGCTATTACTGAAAGTCTTTCTCTCGCTGAAGTCTGTCCGACTATTTGTTCTTTCGACTCATGGGTATTTGACAGACATCCCATCCTGTTAAAGTGTAGGAAAATACTTTTTTAACGTGAGAGCCGAATGCAGAGTCGTAGTTCAGACACTCCAGGCGGCTTCAAAAATGCCTTGAGACCCGTCGGCATTCTACTAAGGTGCCTCAGGGGCTTCTGAAGCAGGTGATAACCTTTGGGTACGGCACCCGGAGGCCCAAGATGTGTCCTTCTTAGCCGCGTGACATGAATGCTAGACTTCCAAGCACCCATGCCAGGTGACCTCGACCGACTAGCGTCCTTTCGACTAATATCCACTCTAACAGCACGGTACTTCAGTGTATATAATCTAGAGGCCCTCCATTTCCGTCCACTGGCAATCAGTATTCAATCGCCAGTGTCTCACTTTATTCCAATATGACAATATATATATATATATATGTGTGTGTGTGTTGCGAGCAATATTGAACAGGTCCTGGCAGCAACACCCCACACGGCGCCAACTGTACGCCCACCTACCACCTATCACGAAAACTATACAAACTAGACGAACCAGACATGATATATATGCTGATAGATTTAGTAAAGGCTAACAGATTCACATTACACCTAGTGAACTTATGACCAGCATAGTCCAGCATGGGCATGAGTCTCAGCTCGTGCCCGACCTCTTCTTCCCTTAAGTCCCCACTGTGAAAAGGACCGTGTTTCAAATCCTTTCTCGCATGGAGAAATATTATACACTCAAGCCCTCTTGCATGTTTTATCTGACTGGAATATTTTTGTGCGTCAAAATACGCGAAACAATAATGAGGAAGTGAGTTAACATTCATTTATATATATATATATATATATATATATATGAGTGTGTGTGTGTGTGTGTGTGTGTGTGTGTGTGTGTGTGTGTGTGTGTGTGTGTGTGTGTGTACATATTACGATAGAAACTCGAATTATATTCCTCTAAGAACGGTAGAAAATCAGTAAACTAACTTGAAAAAAATTTTCTGACAAAATATCATTTATCATTTTGACAAATATACCTTCGTGTTCGCTAAGCGTATATTGATGTCATTTTCTGTAGATTGTTTATTTGTTTTGTTAGTTTTACGGCATACCAACCCTTTTCGGGTCATTTAACGCTGAATTAAATTTTAAACAATTCAGTTTAGTATAACTACAGTTTTAGTTTACAAACAGTTAAATCTCAAAACAGATCTATTTCAAACAGTTCAGTTCAGCATAAGTACACAGTTTAAATGACAAAACACTTCTATTTCAAAAAAAATCAGTCGAGGAAAAGCAGACAGTTTTGTCCTATTTGACCCATAGATAGAACCCTATCGGGTGTTACCACTCCGGGCTAGAATGGACCTGGGAGCGATGGCAACGAAGGGGTACTCCAAATTCCTCAGAGCTCCAGTATTACTGGAACCTCACCATCAGATCGTTTACTGTCATTAACAGGACACTCATTGGTGGGGAGTCTACCCCTCTGCAGAGAATCAGCCAGTGTATTCTGTAGCATCCCCAGCCGACTGGACAAATTTTCAGTTGATGAGAAGTTACTTGTTTACACAATATTGATCGTTTGTGTTCGTAGATTCTTATCTCTCACTTTTTTTTCTCACTGAAATTAAGTCAAAACCAACAAACCCTACCACCACCACTCTATCCTAGATATATCCTCCCTCATTCCTTTTCTGTCTTTTTTCTTTGGACCTTATCCCCTTTCATATTCACATTTATACACTCTCTTCTGTTTTTGCTAAACTTTAGAAAAAAACTATTTTCTCAGTTGAAAAAGTTCTTTCAATAAATAAGAACGAAATATTCGGAACTGAATCAGTTGTTTGTATTTTTAGCATATCCACTGTTCCATTTTTTTTTCATCATACTTATATATTTTTTCGTCTCTTGTATCCGGTAAGGTATAAAAATGTAAACAAACGAAGGCTACTACATAATGCCTTATAATTCCCGAGCTGATGTGGTTCGCTTGTTGGCTGAGCGGTATGACACTAAGTCTAATGTAAAGTCGGGCGGGTCTCGATCCCAGCTTCAAGCGTCCTACGTATCTAGCCACGCAGAAGAGATATGATACAACGAAACAGTCTGTCTGTCGATGACAATATATATATATATAAGTGTGTATGTATATTTGTATTTACCCAACGCCTCCGCACTATGCAGCGCATTATTAAATTTTAAGTTTAACAGATTTGAATCTAGAGTTTTCTTTCTCCAAGATTGGTTGCCACACCAAGGTTAGAGAGTCAGTCTGTCCTACTATTCACTCGGATCTGGAGCGAGGATAATTGGCTTCATACCATTCCCAAAGGTTTTAGTGTTTTGTAAAATGCAAACAGTCTCGTCCAAGATTTGAAGTCGGATCACCGCGCCCATTTTCTTCGACAATAACCATTGCATCACGAGCATCTCCTGTGTGCATGTATAGAGTTGTTGTTGTTGTTGGCCCTGTGAAAAGGATATACAAATACACACACACCGGCCCCAAAATCTGGATATTAATTTTCCACTTACCCGATAATCCTGACAGAGTGATACCCTGATTGCTGATAAATATGCGGGTAACTCTGGCTTACCCCTGTATGCCGATAGATACCCGACTTGTAGGCATAGAAATCTTCTTTTACCGTAAAGATTGCTGCAAAAGAAAAAAAAAAGTGAAATCACAGCGTTAGGATAAATATAAAGTTTCGGTTGGGTTTCATTGTTTAATGGCATAGCAACCTTCTTGGGTTATTTAATGCCAAAGCCATCTTTTTAGAAAAACAGCACTGATGTTATTGAACCCATAGCTGGGAGGATAAGGAGGTTAATAACTTTCACGTCTTGCGTGTGTGTGTATGTGTGTATATATAAATATATATATACGCGCGCGTGTGTGTGTGTGTGTAAGAGGTTATGTATGGTTTAGTTTCTTTGTTTAATGACATATAAACCTTCCTGGGTTAATTAATGTCAAAGCCATCTTTTATTGAAGAATTGGAACCATAGCCGCGAGGGATTGGAGGTTTCATACCTTTCCAAAGACTACTAGTTCGAAAGTGAACGTAATAACGCGACTAGAGTTCGAATTTGCTTACTTCGAGACTGCAGTTTAGCACGTTAGCCATTGCAGCACGGAAACTACGGCAGAATAGATATAGATATATAAAATTGTTGGAAGGCCTTGTGTCAATTCATTTCATGGACAATTTCCAAACAAATAGAATAGAAAGAAGGGCAAAAAATAAACGAAATGGAGTTGTTGGAAAGAACGAATACGTAAGGATTTTATTACAAGCCTGAGTCAAAAGTTTTGCAATATTTTGGTAGTACGTAGACAGGGCTTTTTCTATAATACTAGCTGGAATCAAAAGTTTTGCAATATTTTGAAAGTACGTGAGGCACAATTCAGCTGCACCAAATACTTTTACTGAGGTTATTGAAGGTGAGCCACACTGAACTGTAAGATGCCGAACTCAACGGATTTGCCTCTGTTACTTTGAGCACAGTCTCGGAATCAACGGTTTTAAGCGTTCCTGACAGAGCGAAATTTCTTGAACATATCTGGTTACTGTACTTTCACGGTCCGAACTCATGAAGCGTAAATTCCCGAATTAGACTACGTTGCACTTTCATCTTTGCGGTTTTCAAATCCCATAAAGAGTGAAGAAATGCACAACATGTCAGCGCACCAACTACCACAGCTTGAACTGCTTCATTCACGTGATAAGCGTGCTGCAAACTAGCATGTACTACCAAAATATTGCAAAACTTTGGACTCATCCTTGTTTTTTAAGTTAGCCGACCGTAGTCGAGGGCGACCAAAAGGCTTCCTTTTCAATAGCTACAACATCGAGTTGTATAGGAGGGCGTTACTCCTTTCCCTGGATTGCTCCACTTACCCTTGATCCATAGTTTATAATGATGAAAGTTAAGCAAGGAGGCATCAAGTACACTTTTTTAAGTCTTTGGTATCACTTGACCTGAGATTGAATCCCGATCTCCCTGACTATTGGTGAACACTCTACCCACTAAGGTGTTGGGCCAGTTATATATATATATATATATATATATATATGGTTTTCATGCTTTATACATTCGTCAAATACTACCATGTAATATATATATATATATATGTATATACATATATATATGTGTGTGTGTGTGTGTGTGTGTACATTTTATGTAAAGACAAAAAGAAAAAATTCACTTGGATCATGTAAGAATATATATATATATATATATATATATATATATATATTAACCAATATGGTGAATCGACAGAAAAGAAGATAAAAAAAAATTTTCATTTTGACAAGATTCGAAAATGGAAATAAAGTTATACACTCACTGAGTCTGGCCAATAATTAAAGGATACCAGAAATGGAATTCTTTGAAGTCTAAATGAATTTTGACGCCGGAGATATTTCTTTTTGGCAGGAATGGTTCTTGGAACGTCTATTTCAGTCAGCTGAAAGAGCCCAGACTGAATATCCGTATTTACGAGATTTTGGTGGTGAATATCAAATACCTCATGAATATTTATTAGCAATAGGAGCCACATCATGGCCAACAGAAAACTTCATCCTCTCAACTCCACTCATTTACATAGGGGATTTTGGGATTGTGTCAGTTTGCAACGATCATTTAGAACTTCAACATTGCTCGTAGATGGATTTTCTTATTATTCTGATTGATTAATTTATTTTAAAGGCATATCAACCAATATAAAGTTATCTTATGCCAAGAGGTTAGGGAACCGCGTTCATAGTGCATTAATGTGTACATTTTTTGTGTAGTCACTTAAGGGAGTGTTTTTTTTTTTTGCTCACTGTCCGATCGAATATGAATGATTATTAAACAGTTCTATTTCATCCATAGATAGGACCCTAACAGGTACTATCATTCCGGGTCAAAGTTGACCTGGGAGTAATGGCAATGAAAGAGTACTCAAAACTCACCTGACCTGCATAACTGTAGCCTCACCATCATATGCAGTTTATTATAATACCTAGGACACCCCTCTTTTGATATGTGTATGAGGGGGGCATCTTACCCCTCTGCGGGGGATAAAGTCAGCATATTCTCAGCCCCGTCGACATGGCGAATTATTCTGAGTTTGAATGATTTAGCTAATTGATAATTATAATTCTGAATGTAAAATAGCAATTCATTTTACATTCATATCGGGGGAGACAACTTAGGTGATGTAATGGCTATCGCACCACGTTTTTGACCAAGTAAACCTCTGGCCGGCTTGGGTAGGAATTGAAACCGCTATCTTCTGACAATGCTCACCTGGAACCGTAGAGACTCAACGCCTCCATCCGCTGTGCCACGGGCTTCCAACTATGGAAGGCAGTAATTACTGGGGATACGGTTACAAGACTCAGCATTCCTATCCGATGTCGCGGTTAATCACCTGAAGAAGGCCAGAGGTGAAATTTGGCCGAAACATAATGAAGAAGAAACAACACAAAAACTATCAAGATGAGGACAAAAAGTCCGCAATAAATAAAAAATTAATTCTCAGATTAAGAAGCCTCATCTCAAAATGATTCCAATTAAAGACAATTGCAACTTGTAGTCTGGCATAAGGTCACGTATTTATGTTTGATAGAGTATAGATGAACATGTTTTTTTAACATGAAAGGTCAGCTCTCAAGAGCTTGTATTTATTTTTTTTCTTCTTCACTGGTCCCGTAACCTGGTTTGATTGTGGGTGCGCGTGTCTTGGCCAAACGACGATGCCATATCTCCAAAGGTCCGTAGCAAATTTTTCTTCTCCTTAATAGGTTGCTATACCAAGGTCCAAGAGCTCACTCTGTCCTTCTATTTACTCGTAACTAACTGTAGAATAGTTGGATTCCTACCTTTCTCAAGGGTGTTAGCGTTATGTGAAATACAAACAGCCAAGTTCAGGTTTTGGAGGCATCTCTATGACGCAGTGGCTAAAGTGCTGTACTGTGACATCATTGTAAGTGAGTTCAAACCCGAGTCATGCTATTACATTCACTTTCTGACTAATACCCTTGGGAAAGGCATGAACCCCCTTATCCCTCTATGTATGACTGCAACATCGTAGTAAGTGAGTTCAAACTCTAGTCATGCTATTACATTCACTTTCGGACTAATACCCTTGGGAAAGGCATGAACCTCCTTATCCCTCTATGTTGGACTGCAACATCGTAGTAAGTGAGTTCAAACTCCAGTCATGCTATTACATTCACTTTCGGACTAATACCCTTGGGAAAGGCATGAACCCCTTATCCCTCTATGTATGACTGCAACATCGTAGTAAGTGAGTTCAAACCCCAGTCATGCTATTACATTCACTTTCGGACTAATACCCTTGGGAAAGGCATGAACCCCCTTATCCCTCTATGTATGACTGCAACATCGTAGTAAGTGTGTTCAAACCCCAGTCATTCTATTACCTTCACTTTCTGAATAATACCCTTGGGAAAGGCATGAACCCCTTATCCCTCTACGTATGACTGCAACATCGTAGTAAGTGAGTTCAAACTACAGTCATGCTATTACATTCACTTTCGGACTAATACCCTTGGGAAAGGCATGAACTCCCTTATCCCTCTATGTTGGACTGCAACATCGTAGTAAGTGAGTTCAAACCCCAGTCATGCTATTACATTCACTTTCGGACTAATACCCTTGGGAAAGTTGGGAAACCCCTTATTTCTCCCAAGCTATAGTTTAAATTGTACTACTACTGTGTGACAAAGATGGCTTTGGAATTAAATAACCCATAAAGTTTGATGAGCCATTAAATAAAAGAACCCGAACCAAACTAGTTTTTCAGGATTTGAACTCGGAATACAGAGTCAAGATAACCATTACATTATAAATGTCTTTTATTATTTTATTTTTTATTATTTTTATTATTTTTTATTATTTTATTATTTTTTATTATTTATTATTTTATTATTATTTAATATTTTATTTTTTATTATTTATTATTTTATTATTTTTATTTTTTTTATTTTATTATTTCTTATTATTTTTTATAATCTTATCATTTTTATTATTTTTTTATTATTTTATTATTTTTCATCATTTATTATTAATTTTTTTTAAATTATTTTTTTTTATTTTGTTTTTTTTATTATCTCTCATTTTATTATTTTTTATTATTTACTATTTTATATTTTTTTATTATTTTGTTATTTTTTATTATTTTTATTATGTTAATATTTTTCACTATTTATTATTTATTTTTTTATTATTTTATTATTTTTTATCATCTATCATTTTATCATTTTTTATTATTTATTATTTTATTATTCTTTATTACTTTTATTATTTTGTTTTTTATTATTTTTTATTATTTTATTATTTTTCATTATTTATTATTCTATTATTTTTTATTATTATTTTATTATTTTTTATTATCTATTATTTTATTATTTTTTATTATTTATTATTCTATTATTTTTTATTATTTTTTATTATTTTGTTATTTTTTATTATTTTTTATTATTTTATTATTTTTCATTATTTATCATTCTATTATTCTTTATTATTTTTTATTATTTTTTATTATTTTGTTATTTTTTATTATTTTTTATTATTTTATTATTTTTCATTATTTATCATTCTATTTTTCTTTATTATTTTTTATTATTTTATTTCTTTAAAAATATGAAGCCAGGAAAATTATCTTTAGTATAACAATTCAGTTAGATTCCATACCTTGTAGGGGTCCATTTTGGTAAATCTGTTTCATTATTTCTGTTTCCTGATGGAAAAAAAAAGAAAAAGATATTTTTAGAGGAAAATATATATTACTGGCAAGATTGTTTTATTTACAGAAACAAAACAAAAGAAATAGTTAATAAGATTAGAAATATTTGTCTATTTGACTAAATCTGTTTCATAATTTCTGTGTCCTGATTTTAAAAAATAGAAAAAAATTTAGATAAAAATATATATTATTGGCAGGATTGTTTTATTTACAGAAACAAAACAAAATAAACGTTTATAAAGATTAGTGGAGGTGCCCGAGGTGTAATGGTTATCCTCGTAGGAAATGGACACGGCGACACGAGTTCAAATCCTGGACGAGACTGATTGCATTTCACATAGCACTAATACCATTGGTAAAGGTATAAATCCAATCATTCTCCCTCCAGCTATGGGTAAATAGTAGGGCAGAATAGGTTCTTCAGCCTTGGTGAGGCAACTAGCATAGGAGAAGGAAAACTCTGAATTCAAACCTGTTAAACTCCGCTTAAAAATTGACCTTGTGTCATATCCTGCCCGGGCGGAGGGATTGGTAAATCTGTATAAAGATTAGAAATGTTTGTTCATTTTATTTGTCTTGGTTCGCTTCCTCTAGACGTCACGTCTCCATTATACTGAAATTCAGAGCCAACTGATGAATTAAGAATATCTCCCTCTCGTGTACGCGGGTGCAGTACTGAAGTAAACTTGATCCTGTGTTGCATTATGTCCTGACGGCAGGCAGTTATTATCCAAAACTGAGTTATTATCGTATGAACTATATCAAATAATTATTTGTTGGCATAATTTAAAAATATACTAGAAATTGATAGTCACCAAACTGACAGATGAAACTGCAGGAATAGAGGTAGTTGCCTTTTGAAGGGTAACTGATTGATAATAAGGTATATAAGGCAAAATGGTGCTACTGAACTGAGTTGGAAAAATATATGATGCAACCATAAACTAAGCTTCGACAACAGAAAATATGTCAAAGGTTAAACATTGTCTGAAAACTAATAAATAAAAGAGGAAGCAAGCAAGTAATAAAATGGGATATTGTAAAAAAAGTTAACAAAGAAAAAAGAACAAAGAAAAAAGAAGCTTAGGAGGTACCAGTAGTGGCAGATTGTACCTGGGAGGAAAATTATGCATCCTGGAACATTCTGAAAACAATTTGCTGAACAAAAGAAGGCAAATTGAATTGATATCTAAGTGTAGACATGTTAATATATTTCTAATTTGTTATTCACCACCTGACTAATTCCATTTTTATTTTCCTCTATTTGGATTGCCCAAATGATATATACATGCATGCATATATATATATATATATATATATATATATATATATATATATATATATATATATCGTTTAGACTTAAAAAGAATAATCCAAATAGAGTGCTCAATGCACGGCTTATAAATATACATAAACATATATAATAAAACACATGAAGAGCCAATTGATGAACTGGGGAAATAAATTCCTAATGGAGTATATCTATTAATTTTCTTGTTTTTGATTATATATATATATATATATATATACTTATGCAGCAAGTCGTTATCTAAATATGTTCGATTAAAGACCACGGATCGTTTCCTTTCCGTTTGAGTCTTCTAGTTATTTTTCTTATGTCTGGGTTAAGATGGTGAAGAAAGTACACCATACTAGCCTAAGAATATATATATATATATATATATATATATATATATAAGTAAAGTTGGCGACCTTAGTCGAGGGCGACCATGAAGCTCCCTTTTCGATTACTATACCGAGGTGTAGGGGAGGGCGCTACTCCTTTCCTTGGATTACTCCACTTTACTCTTGATACGTACCTTATATTACTGAGTGTTAAGCAAGGAGGTATCAAGTACCATTTTAAAAATCTTTGGTATGACGCAACCTGGGATTGAGCCCAGGTCTCCTGGACTATTGGCGAACACTCTACTCACTAGACCAATGAGCCGGAATATATATATATATATATATATATATATATATATTCTTTCTTACGTGTAAGCGTCACGTGAACATACATTTTAACACGTAAATATGCACCACACTATAATTACGATTGATTAGTCACTTTTGCCCAAATTCTGTCTGAAGATTGTGAACACATGAAACTTCATGTAACAGATTTCTAATGGTCATAATCATGTACTTGTGACGGTCAGTTTCTCGCCTATGTGATCATCAGACCAAGTTCTGCAGCCACCAAGTGTCGTTGACTCAGTGTCTACGCTATCCTAACTGTGATATATATATATATGCTCTATCACCGATACTGAGCACTGTCTATTGATGAATACAGCAAAATATATTATCAGTAACACACACACACACTCTAATCCACATAGATAGAATGAAAATCGTGTATGATAGATAGATAGAGGGATATAAACAAATAATGAACTCACTTGAGCTTGTATTCGATGAGGTGGAGTCATCTTGAATATCATATGTTCCTTGAATACCTTCCCGCTGGGACAAATGTTTGGCTTTCCAACTCTGGGAATAGGACAGGATTCTTCTCTTGCCTTATAAGGATAACAATCTTCGGTAACAGCACTGGAAAAAAATCAAGAAAATTTTGATTGACAAATTCTTTCATAAATGGCATATCGCAGTCATGCCTTTAGGTTTGGTTTGGTTTGGTTTGGTTAGGTTATTTTTGTTTAATGGCATATCAACTCTTTTTAGGTTATTTAATGCCAAATCCATTCTCCTAGAAGAACAGTGCTATTTAACCCATAGCTGGGAGGATAAGGGGGTTCATACCTTTCCCAAGGGTATTTGCCCGAAAGTGAACGTAATAGCGCGACTGGAGTACGAACTCGCGTACTACGCAGTCCATCGCTTTAACCATTACACCACGAGGACACCCCCGTCATGCCTTTAGAGAAGTGATCTAATTTTTTTTTGGTTCTGAAAATATCAGGGTTACATTGTTACGTGAAAAACTGTTCCCAACTTGATCCTATTTACCCAACCCCTCCGCTTGGGCAGGATATGACACAAGGTCAATTCTTAAGCGGAGTTAAACAGGTTTGAATTCAGAGTTTTCCTTCTCCTAGACTAGTTGCCTCACCAAGACTGAAGAACCTAGTCTGTCCTACTATTTACCCATAGCTGGAGGGAGAATAATTGGATTCATACCTTTCCCAAGGGTATTAGTGCTATGTCAAATGCAATCAGTCAGGATTTGAACTCGTGTCGCCGTGTCCAATTCCTGCGACGATAACCATTACACTACGGGCACCACCCGACTTGATTCACATCTATTTCCTATAATTCTGCTATTTTACTTATTCTTTACTTAAATTGGAGTTGCTTCTTTTTCGTCGATCCAAAGTACATTTTTCATTGCGCGCAGTCTACAAATCACTGCTCTAAAGAATTCTTAAAAATAATCTTTAAAAAATACGACTCTTATCCTCCAGAAACTGAAATAAACAACAGGCAAATGAAAAGGTCATGTGATCCCAAGTTTAATTTATTTGCCTCGTAAATACAATAGAAAAAAAAAACAGCGAATGAAATGGAAATCTTTTTTCGGTGATTGTAAAGAAAAATCATCCATTCGCTCAAACTTTACGAGCTACAAATCGGCGTTCTATATGTCGTCATTTTGTTTGGATGGGTCTCTTTTCTTAATGGCATATAATTGTTGGTTGGTTGAATGGATTTTACGGGAGGTCAACCCTTGTTGGACTATTTTATGCCGAAGATGTTTTGATTTTTTAATTTTTCTTTGTGGGGGATAGTTGTTACTTGCGCAGTTAATTGAATGTTGTTTTTAATATTTTCTGTTTTTTACTTGTTTATCATTTCAGATGACGTTTTCTGGTTGGTTGGTTGGTATTGTTTCATATATATATATATATATATATATATATATATATATATATATGGTATTGTTTCATATATATATATATATATATATATATATATATGTATATATATATATATGGTATTGTTTCATATATATATATATATATATATATATATATATATATATATATATATATATATATATATATATATATCTGCTGGATTGAAGTTTGCAATTATGTAGACAATTTCGATATCCATATTTTCAACGATATCGGTTTAATTTAAGCTTTTGACGGACCCTCGGAAGTTACACAGGTTTTGTTTGTGTGGTCTTGTTTAATGATTTTTTTATAAGGAGGGGGTGATTTATTTTTGGTGTTGATGGGTCTTTGAAAGCCTCCCGACCTGGTTTGATACTATTATTTAATGACATGTCAGCCTTCATGGGTTATTTAATGCCAAAGCCATCCTTATAGAAGAACAGTTGTGTTACTAATTAACCCATGGCTGAGTTGGATCGAGTATTCATCTGACGGTGAATATAATAACGTGACTGCTGTTTGAACTGGCTAACTCGCAATCCAAAACGTTAGTAATTATACCACGTTGACTCCCTCCTGTTGTTTTTTTGTAGCTAGTAGATGTAATTTGGGTTTTGCTGGTTGATTGGGTTTTATAGCATATCAACCATTGTACGTTATTCAATGTCAGATCCTGTTTATATATTATACATGATGTATAATGCTAAATCCTGTTTACACATAGAATTAAATATATAATTTATAAACGCAGTTTGTAAGTAACATTTTTAAACGAGTCAGAACTTAATTATTTGCACGCAGTTAAATGGTTTCTAGTTTTTCTATCTAACATTCACAATTTAATTTAATATTAATCATTTGTTTGCAGACTCTGAAGTGGTTACAAGCATTGCTACTGAACATTAATAGTTCTATTCAACATTACTCATTTATTTGCACACAGTTAAATGGTTTCTAGTCTTTCTATCTAACATTCACAATTTAATTTAATATTAATCATTTGTTTGCAGACTCTGAAGTGGTTACAAGCATTGCTACTGAACATTAATAGTTCTATTCAACATTACTCATTATTTGCACACAGTTAAATGGTTCCAAGTATTGCAATGTATCAGTAACAACTCAGTCAAAAATCAGTCATTTATTTACACATAATTAAATGGTTAAACATTTCTATTTCGAACATATCATTTTAGCCCAAGTCATTTGTTTGTACTGAGTGGACCTGGGAGTAATGGTAATGGTAATGAAAGGGAACTCCACATTCTCCAAAGCTGAAGGACGAGAGGATTAGAGAGTTTAGTGCCCTATCCAGGATACTCGTTGGTGGTGGGATCTTACCCCTTTGCCGAGATGACGTCGGTGTATTCAACAGCCCAAGCTGACAGGGCTTTTTGGTTTACATGAGTACCATAAAACATGAAACTTACTTTTATTTGCGTGGGGAAAACAAATATTTCATTTCGATATTCTTTTTATGCGAATTAAAACAAAATCAAGCGGAATTTTTATTGAAAAACTTTTTCTGTAACCCCGTCACTTTTTTTAAATTTTATATTTTTTTAGTTTCTTGCCACGGGTAGGATTCGAAATAAGGTCAGTTTTTAAGCAAGGTACAATTGGTTTGAATTCAGATCTTTCCTTCTCTTAGATTAATCCTATTTACCAACCCCTCCGCTCGGGCAGGATATGACACAAGGTCAATTTTTAAGTGGGGTTTAACAGGTTTGAATTCAGAGTTTTCCTTCTCCTGGACTAGTTGTCTCACCAAAGCTGAAGAACCTAGTCTGTCCTACTATTTACCCATTGCTGGAGGGAGAATAATTGGATTCATACCTTCTCTTAGATTAATGGTCAAAACCAAAGAGCCTAGTCTGTCTTACTATTCACTCATAGCTGAAGAGGAAGAGATAGACTCATGCCTTTTTCATTGAACATTAATTAAACATAAATATCCTATTCAGGAATTGAACACGGATCGCCGAGGCCATTTCGGTACGACGTAAACTGTTACACCAAACGTGTCTCCAATTAACGGTGGTGGGGGTGGAAGGCACTGTGGCATTGTGGTTAAAGAGCTGGACTGCGACATTGTAGTTTGTTAGTTCGAGCTATTAGGTTCACTTCAGAGCTAATACCCTTGGGAAAAGTTTGAACCTCCCTATCCCCGAAGCTATGAGTTAAATAGTACCACTACTGTTCTATAAGGGTGGCTTCGACATTAAATAACCCATGAACGTTGTTACGCCATTAAATAAAGAAACCAAATCAAGAAACAAACCAATTAATTGATCCCATCTATGGGTCAGATAGAATTGTTCAGTCTTTTACAAGGGATTATTATTAATATTAAATAGAATTATTAATGTTAGATAGCAATACTTGAAACTATTTAGAATTATGTGTTAGCAATACTTAACCTTTTAACTGTTTGCAAACAAATGATTAATATTATATATAATTATATTAGACGTACAACATACACTATTCTCCAACCTCTTAGCATAAAATAACCCCAGTCGGGTTGATATGCCGTTTTAAACCAACCAACCAACCAACTAACCAACCAAATTAATGTTTCAAACATTTTCCACGAAATGTATAACCATGAGATATGCACATTTTTTGCACATCGCACCAAGATTCATTTAAATAATATCATTAACACCCCAACATGAAGTATGATAGAAAATAAGCATAAAATTGCATACTTATTTATTGAAGCTATATCTTAGATACCGGATGATTTTAAAAGATGTTAACACCATAATGGGAGCACCTTTATGATATAATTTTAAACAGTCTCAACAGATTCACCATCCCTGTCAACACATTCTTGGAATCTCCCAAAAGTGATTAAAAATGTTTATATTTCAATGGGAGTATCTTCATGAGAAAAGCAGAACTGATATTATTGAGACCACCTGGGGAAGGTTCCAATAATGTGTCGCCAGACGTGGGAAACAGGTAGAGACTTTAAATATTAAGATTTTTAAACCCCTGTTGAAGATTCTAATAAAGAATGTTGATAGGGATGGTGAATAAGTGAAGACTGTTTGAAATTATTATATCGTGAAGATATTCCCATAACGGAGGAGAGCAAACATTTTTTTCTTTTGAAACAGACTTTTTTTTTATCTTAAAAGTTATATTATGAAGGTGCTTCCATAACAGAAAAGGGCTAACGTAATTTCTTTTGAAACACCCATTTTTATCATAAAAGTTATATCATAAAGGTACTCCCATAACGGGGATAGGATAACATTCTTTCTTTTGAAACATCCTTTTTTTTATCTTAAAGATTATATCATGAAGGTGCTCCCATAACGATGGAGGGCTAACATTTTTTTTCCCTTTTGAAACACCTTTTATCTTCTTTTTATCTTAAATCCTGTTCATTTCTTTTCGGTTGGGTGGGTTGAAAATACCCACTTGTAAAATTCAACTTACCCGAATCTACGCAGGTACCACCAAGCCTGATCAATGTTTCCACCTGTACAATTATTGCTTTGTACCCCGACACATGATAGCAAATTCTGTGGTGACAATTCTACTCGGATTTCACCAAGAGAACCGATCGCCAATCTGTCAGAAGCAACAGCTGAAAAAGAAAAGAAAAAGATAAATATACTCAGTACAAAACCTCAAAGAAAAAAATAAAAGTTGAATGTGTTAAACGTTGGGAAAGGGCTTCGTTGCTATTTCTTTTAGACTGATCTTTAAGACCAACTGAAACTTGCGACCAATTTTTATATATTTCTCGTCGAACTAGAAATTCATTTTCAAGGAAGATTTAATAAAATAAAGTCTTTTAACCAAGTAGATTTTTTTTTTGTTAATAAATATTTATTTTTGGAACAAATTGTCCATTCAGATAAAAAACAGCAAAAGTGTAAAAAAAATTTAAAAAATTAAGATTAAATTGGATGAGTTCAGAAATCATCATCATCATCATCATCATGTCGTGCCACTAGCACGGATATCCCTGACCCTCTCTCGCCACTTCTCCCTATCGTTCATCGCCTCTGGCAGGTCTTCAGGGCTACATCTCGTATCCTCACATAGCTGCTGTATGTATGTTCGAGCTGGTCGTCCTGCTTTTGCCCGGCCATATGTGGGGTTCCATAGGAGTACATCAGTTATGAGCTCGTCCCTGCTTCTCCAGCAGTGTCCTGCATGTCTGGTTCGTCTAACTTGGATAGTTTTCGTGATAGGAGGCAGGTGGGCGTATAGTTGGTGCCTTGTGGGGTGTTGCCGCCATGACTTGTTCAATATTGCTCGCAGTATTCTTGTGTAATTGCCGTCCAGCTTCTTCTCCAGCCGTTCAGTTAGCGTCCATGTAGTGCATCCATAAATGATGGTAAGAAAAAGAATTTATGGGGAAATTTTTGGGAACTATCCGATAAATTACCCCAAAAGAATTTGATGCAAGAGGAGAGTAAAAATGGAAGATCCCCAATGAGTCATAACAAACAAACAAATAAAAATGATAATCATATTTACCCAACCCCTCCGCCCGGGAAGGATATGACACAAGGTCAATTCTTAAGCGGAGTTTAACAAGTTTTGAATTCAGAGTTTTCCTTCTCCTAGACTAGTTGCCTCACCAAGGCTGAAGAACCCAGTCTGCTCTACTAATTACCCATAGCTGGAGGGAGAATAATTGGATTCATACCTTTCCCTAGGGTATTAGTGCTATGTGAAATACAATCAGTCTCGTCCAGGATTTGAACTCGTGTTACCGTGTCCATTTCCTACGACGATAACCATTACACCACAGGCACCTCCAAATAAAAATAATAATAAAAGTCTTAGAGACCTGAGGAGACTTGCTGTCTCTCAGATTCCAGTGAAAGACCATCAGCAAACGTTGGTGTGAAAAATTCACAAGAATTAATATGATATTAACAACAACAACAATAATAATAATAATAATAATAATAATCAATGGGACGTAGTAGAGAACAGGTTACGTGATTAACGAACAGATTTCCGAGGCGGTAAGTCTCTAATTCGCGATGAGATCTGTAGCGACACCTTCTGTGCTGATGTTAACTTAGTTAAACCGACCACAGATCCCGATATGTTCACCTATAAACTAGCAAGATACCACTCGCTTTTGCTATAACAGTTAAATCCCGCATAATTTCTTCTAGAAGCTACTCAGTACTGAGTGGCTGATATCATCGGTCTCTATATGTTTCGAGTTCACCTTGCATGGCGTAATAGTTAGAAAGTTGGGCAAGCAGATCAAGGATATTGTGAATGGGTCCAATTCTTACTGGGTGCCCCGTACTTCTGACACGAAGGCGTGTTTAGCGTAACGGTTATCGTCGTATGAAATGAAATCAGTGTCCCCTGAGAAAGTCAATAATCCAGCTTTTCTGCACTTCTAGCTATGAGATTTGGGTCCATGTCCAGCCAGGCCCATCAGGCTCACATTTCACTAAGTGAGCTGACGGCCAGCATAGTCCAGCTGGGTTCGAGCCTCGGCTCGTGCCTGACCTTCCCCTCCCCTAATCCCCACTTTAAGCCGACTTTCGGGTCATTGACCTTGTGTTACGTCCTTTCTGGTGGGAGGCAGAGATAAATACAGCCCTTCTAGCTATGAGTAAATAGTAGGGCAAATAGGGTTCTATAGCCTTGGTAAGACAATTAGTCTAAGGGACGCTAAGACAGTCCTAGGGAAGGAAAACTCTGAATTCAAACCAACTGACCTTGTGTCACACTTTGCTTGTGGCAGAAGGATTGGGATTGGAGTCAGGATAAATGTTGCAAATTTTGTAGCAACTGGAATTCAACTGTTCCAGTTAAGATAGTGTAGATGAATGTTTGCGTAACCCGGCAATACTTATATATCTTTTTTCTCGTAAGGTTTCTAATATACTTTATTCTTTTAATCTGTGTGGCATTCTTCTCTTTTGAAGGGGTTATCTTTCGATCATAGAATCGTCTCAACAAAGATTCGTAAATAGTAAGGCAGACTGGGCTCTTTAACATTGCCATGACAACCGGTCAAACCACTGTATTGTGTTTAAATATGACCTTGTGTCACACCCTTCTGGCCTTGTGCTAAACTAAGCTAAGTTTGGTAAAAGGCTACTTCTGTAAGCTTCCATAGCAACAATCTAAATAAAAAATATGGAAAAAATAGTCGATTTTGATGATAAAATAATGATAAACTACGTGTTGAAAATGTCGACCAATAAAAGAGACGTTGGATGAAATTCGTTTAGTTTCTTTGTTTGATGGCATATCAACCTTTGTAGGTTACTTAATACTAAAGCTATTCTCCTAGAAGAACAGTAGTGGTACTATTTAACCCATAGCTGGGAGGATAAGGGGGTTTATACCTTTCCCGAGGGTATTTGCCCAAAAGTGAACATAATAGCGCGACTGGAGTACGAACTCGCTTACTACGATTTCGCAGTCCATCGCTTTAACCATTACACCACGAGGACACCCCTTTATGAAATTCGACTATCGTTACATACGGCATTGCGCTAGTAATTCAGCAAGTTTGTGCATGTGTTAGTACTCTCTCTCTCTCTCTCTCTCTCTCGCTCTCTCTCACTCACTCACTCACGGGGGTGTCCTCGTGGTGTAATGGTTTAAGCGATGGACTGCGGAATCGTAGTACGCGAGTTCGTACTCCAGTCGCGATATTTCGTTCACTTTCGGGCAAATACTCTTGGGAACGGTATGAACCCCCTTATTCTCCCAGCTATGGGTTAAATAGAACCACTACTGTCCTTCTAGGAGAATGGCTTTGGCATTAAATAACCTAAAAAGAGTTGATATGCCATTAAACAAAGAAACCAAACCAAACTATCACTCACTCACAGGGCAACTTACCAATAGAAGAGAAAGCCCAGGATGAACCACAATCTCTTTGATCTTGAATGTCGGTGATCATTCCAGGCCATTTTTGTCTGGCATCAAAATATTCTGGAAGACCTTCGTCCTGCTGTGGGTGGAGTGATTGCATACGGAAGACCTTCTCGGCCGGGTAGAAAGTACCCAGGCGATATTTAATACCATCAGATAAAGTCAGGCCCCACAAGAAGGAGTAATTGCTGGCTCTCCAACTGAGAAAAGAAAATGTCAGGGGAATGTTAAAAATAAAAGAAACAAAAGAAAAGAACGAAGGAATAAAGAGAGAAAGAAAAGGAAGAAAAACAAAAAGAAGAAAAAGGTATTGAATCATATTCATTAATGGAGATTAGTACGGATACATTAAAACTTCAATCTATTGTAATATGTGTCAGGGTTTGCAAAAGTAAAATTGACCTGAGGAGCCACCTGCGTGTCCAAGGGCGTTTTTTGCTGGATTAAAGAGGGGCCCTTATGATTTTTTTTCATTATACAACGTGTGAAAACACGTGCGATACTCTGCCCTCATCAGCTGCCAACCAGGGTGATAACACAGTTTCCGTAGCTCAACCTGCAATAAAGTAGCAATCATAATGCATATATATATATATATATATATATATATATATATATATATATATATATATATATATATTGTAAGCATATTTTAATGAAAATAATCGACAAGAAATTAGTATTTTTATTCATCTTTTCTTGCCGGTGTTCGAGATGTGGAATCTGTGTTTGTACGCAGTTTAAAAACTGTTCCAAGTCTCTGTTAATATAGCCTGACTACGTGCATTTTAAATCCAGCACACCACAACACAGGAGTCCCATCGTTCTCGAAAATAACCACAGATGATTGAAAGCAACGGTTATTCACCCGAAGGTCACATTAACTTCGTTGAGATTGTCGTTGGAGTCTTAGAAGTTCCATATCCGTTTATAACCTCTTTAGACCACGTACTGAGAACGTCAATGTATTTAATAAAAATGACAATGATTTAGTGTTTCGCTTTTTTATTCAGTGTTTCTTGATGGAGAACTGTAGTTGTACGCAGTTTAAAAACTGTTCAAATTAGGATGGGTTAATTTACAGGAACACCCTTTTTCTGGTTTCTTAATTTTTCTAATACTTTATTGTTTTAACCCCCTTTACTTTCGCCTGAAGATTTAAATTTATGGAAGTAAATATGGATCTGAATCCTACAATCTAAATTTATATATGTTTTCTTTTATATATATATATATATATATATATACACACACACACACACACACACACACACGCATATATATATTTGCTGTTTTTCAACCTCAAATTAAATGTGTGAAGTCATCAGATGAGACGAAGAGTATAAAGATATTCTCCACCAAAACAAATTTATAATGACAATTTAACAAGATTTGAGTTTTCTTCTAATTACATTACATATATATATATATATATATATAGTGCCACTGAAAAGGCGGGAAAGTTTTCAGTTTTCATCTTTCGTGAAGAGACAGAAAAAGAGGCATAATTCTTTATGAAGTCTTTTTTTTTTAATGTATCTTCTCAGTAGACATCAAGAGTTATGTGTCAATGGGTTCAAAAGAAAAAAGGTGTATGTTAGGCTTTATCAGCTTTCTGTCCTGTTCGTCGGAGCTGTAAAATACCCAGACAGCACCTCTGCAGAAGTGTAAGACCCCTACCCACCAACAGCAAGTGTCCTGGATATCACACCAAACTGCATCTGATGGTGTGGCTCCAGTTCTGGAACTTTGGGGAATGTTGAGTACCCCTTCATTGCCATTACTCCCAGGTCCACACTGACCCGGAGTGGTAGTACCTATTAGAGTCCTATCTATGGGTCAAATAGAACTTTGTAATCAGTTACTTGAAACTATACTATACTTAACTGTGTACAAACAAATGATTAATACAAAATAGAATTGTGACTATTGGAAAACAATACTTAAAACCATTTAACTGATTTCGGATTCGTTTAAAAATGCTACCTACAAACTAATCACTTCCAAATTATATATATATATATATATATATATATATATATATATATATATATATAGTATTATTTGGTTGGGAGTAGTTCCATCAGGACAAGAAAACTATTCAAGAGTGAACATTTAAATTTACCCAACCCCTCCGCTCGGGCAGGATATGACACAAGGTCAATTTTTTTAAGCGGAGTTTAACAGGTTTGAATTCAGAGTTTTCCTTCTCCTAGACTAGTTGCCTCACCAAGGCTGAAGAACCCAGTCTACCTTACTATTCACCCATAGCTGGAGGGAGAATAATTTCCCAAGAGTATTAGTGCTATGTGAAATGCAATCAGTCTCGTCCAGGATTTGAACTCGTGTCGCTGTGTCCAATTCCTGCGACGATAACCATTACACCACGGGCAGAATATATAAATACAGCGCTCAACTCGAAATATAAGTAATTCTGTATCTAAGCAAAATGGTGTTTAGCTCAAACTATTAGACTTATCGAATATATAGATCATTCAATAAATAAGGTGAATTTTGCTTAAGGATCTTGGTAATAGTAAGCATTCCTTACGGTTGCACCTTTTTCAAGGAAATCAATAAGGATGGATCCTTTCATGTCCGAGAACATTATCAGCATCATCTTTAATACTGAGTGCGGCGCCTGAAACTTTTTCTTTATGATGTCAGGGTGTTTCTTTTCGACTTCCGTTAGTATTTGCAAACTCATGTTAAGCCCATTAAGAAACATGTTTGGCCTGAAACGAACTTTTCCGTATACATCATTCAATTTAAAAAAAAAAATTCGCATTGTTTGGACTTCTTAACCACCAAAGATTTGATGACAAACCTCTGTTCAAGACTTCAGCATTCTGATTTACTGTCATTTTAAAGAGTCCCAAAAGAAATATTTTTGCGAGATTAAAATAGTTTTTGCTATAAATCAATTCCAAACATTGCAGAATTTAAATTTGTGGAGAAAAAATATTTTTTTCTTTCTAAAATATTCGCCTTTATTTTATTATTGTGCTAATCCCGAAATATTGGGCTTACGGTGTATAGAATAATTGTGCTCATTCTGAAATATCAGGCTTACTGTGTATTGACAAATTGTACTCATTCTGAAATATCGGGCTTACGGTGTATAGAATAATTGTGCTCATTCTGAAATATCGGGCTTAGGGTGTACCGTGAAACAACGCTAAACTTGAAATATAGTGTATCTCAATATACATGGGACCCATGTGACTGCTAATAACTCAACTAACAATAATCGAGTTCTTTTTTGTTTCAAATTTGAAAATAGTATCGTATAACAACTATTAATGCTCGATCACAATGCCTTGGACAAGAGAGAAAAAATATTTTTCGTCACTACTTATTTGGAGACAAAAATCATTTAAAACTGTCTCAAAATAGGTGCAACCTATAAATATGAAAATAATTTATAACTGAGATAAGAAATTCAAAAAAACATCGCATGTCCTGGAAGTTTATATAACAATAATTTAAAAAAACATTAACTTGATGTCTCTAGCTCAAAAGTTGCATTTTTTACAAGACATGTTCCAAATGACCACTATTGTGCCTGTCTTGGTAATAAATCATTATCATTATAATGGGTCACATTTATTTTGAGACACACTGAATAAGACTTGCTGTGTCTGAGTAGAATGCTGTTCAACCACAAATACCAGATTTATGGTGCATATTATAATAGCACAAATATCATCCTAACGGTGTATAGTAAAATAATGTTCGGCCACAATATACGACAAACGATATATAAGTATTACTGACCCCTTTTCTTGTGAATAATATACAATAGCATAGTATATCGATATTTCTTAAAATACAAGGTGTTAAAAAAAAAAAAAAAAGCAAATGAAATTTAACAGAAATGATATCAATTTTTCGAAAACATCCCGTACATTAATTTTCCTCGTTCTCTTCTTAAAGTGACAAAGACACCCCATAATGCTTTCCTTGTATCCGGCTATTAAATAATTCAGCAATTAACATTTCGTGAAATAGGACGTAATATTATCAGACATATTTTCTAATTAAGCGTATTATAGATAAGTGTATATTTGGGGGGAGATTTTCGCTGTATTTACTGACATACGATATAAAATAATTGTCTTTGTTCCAAACGACTGCATAATTATATTATTATCTCATGGGGGCGGCTGTGGGGGCGACTTCCAAATCAGATAACATTCGCATGCATTGTATACTAGTCACTCATAAGTAGTCTCCCTTAGATCGTTTCGGAAACTCGAACAGGTACAATTTTCTTTTTTTGTGAAGAATAGCTTTTAACTAAAAAAAGAAAACGATAAAAACACCGGAACACCCACCCGCCAAAAAAAAAAAAAACAAAACAAAAAAAAACCAAACAAAACAAACAAACAAAAAACAAAACAAAAAAACAAAAAACAAAAACAAAAACAACCAAACGAACAAACTATATTCTAAGGGCAATTTAACTATGGATCAGGAATGAGTATAAAATGCATCGACGCATGCGCAATTGTGATCAGTTTATCGTAGCAGCAGCTGTTAATCAAATGATTGTTAGCTGATCACAAAATGGCGTGATCAAGTCTGTGTTAGAAATCACCTCATGAAACTGACGTGATATCAGGGCGCAGTTTTTCTTTGTAGGATCATACCATACAGATATGGTGATGTTCCTATTCAGTGTTCGCTCCAATTCCTGAATATTCTATTCACTTATATCATTTTTGAACTTTGACCTTATCAGTCTGTGATTACCGACATGACCTAAGATCCTCCAAATTCTGCCTTTGTAGTTCACAACTGAACTGATATTATTTTACGGAGTGGCAGTCAAGAATTCAATTGTTTTGATGTTGTTATTTTAGTTTTCTTAACTTTTTTTCTGGGTTTTATTGTTTTAGTAAAATCTAATTAGATATTTGAAAAAGTTGGGGGATACAGTGAGCGCATTTTAAACTCCACAAACAGGGTGGGATTCTATTTACTGCTGGTAAATAAAACAAGTCATATTTAGGGGGTGGGGTTCAAATTTAATGTAACATTTATTACACGCTATAAATTTTAATTTATCTACATTGTGTTTTTTTTAAATTTTTCCCAAGTCTAATTCTCCTTACACAAAACCCAGGACACGGTTTTCTATTGTTGTCTAATGACGTCATGGTATTTCTTAATGACCTTTAACCACACCCACCCTGTCGATGGGGCTTAGAATATGTTGAATGTGTCCCTTGTAGAGAGGTTAGGACCACTTCTCTAGGGGTGTCCTGGGTATGACACTAAACTATATCTGACCAAGGATGCTCTGGGGAGTGTCGAGTATCCCTCCACTGACATTACTTTCTGGTTCACTTTGACCTGAGTGGTAGAACCTATTAGGGTATCATCTATGGATAAAATAGAACTGGTTGCAAATTATTAGTATTTGATAGGAATACTTGATACCATATAACTGTAAATAATTAATATTACGAATAGTTACTTGACGCTGTAAGTAAAGTCAGTAAAGATGAGGGTAACCCGAAGATACCCTTTTCAATAGCTGAGGTGTAGGGGAGAGCGCTACTTCTTTCCCTGGATTGTTTCACTTTACCCTTGATCATTACCTTATAATGCTGAGTGTTAACCAAGGCAGCATCAAGTAGCATTTTAAAGTCTTTGGTATCACTCGACCTGGGATTGAACCCCAGTCTTCTGGACGATTGGCGAACACTTAACTCATTAGGCCATTTTTACATAGGATTATCATAAGTTACTTGAAACCATATAATTGGGCAACTGACTCTAATTAATTAGAAATAGTTACTTGAAATCATAATATTTAGTATAAGATAGGAATACTTGAAACAAAATAATAGTGCGCACATTATTTGTATTAAACAGGATTACTGGAAATAACATAATCCTGAAAAAACAAACAAACAAACAAAAAACCTCTTAAGAAACAATTACACCAAAATTCAAATACCAACATACAATGAACGCGATTACCTAATATCTAATCATAAAAGTATCTCAAACGGAATGACGTGCCGTTAAAATCAATCAATCAGTCTTTTCACTGCAACCAAAGTTGCAAGTTTAAATTGGACAACTTCGGGTTATCTTGTAAATAAGTAAATATGTTCCCACGAAGTTCATATTTTTATTTAAGGCTAAAACTGTGAACGTGATATCTGTAATGGCGTCAACATTGGTCAAACCAAACGACATTTACGAACAAGGATAATTAACATTTGAAAACAGACAATTTACCGAGACTTTAGATCTTTTTGGAAACAACTGCAGAATCAGCAAATTGCTTTAAGGAAAATAAAATATTATGGCATCTTGAACGCTTGGACAATGAAATAAAAATCTTTATGAAAAATCCTTTGTGGAAAATGCCATTTCTTGTCGGCTGAAGCAAGTAATTTTTTTCATTTTATTTGAAATCTGAATACGATTAAGAGAGAGAGAGAGAGAGAGAGAGAGAGAGAGAGAGAGAGAGAGAGAGAGTAGATAAATATTCTGAGACAGAGAAATAGAAAAAGAAACACACACACACACACACACACACACACATTAAAAAGTATGCTGTAGAGAAATTGACGCTATACTATCTTAAGATCTGAGCTTTCAGAGTATTAAAATTACCTTTACTGTGTTTACTAAAGTAAACATCAAAATCATATTTTTCACTCTTACCCGTAATCTCCAAAATTGATGGCTTGATTTTGGTCTGCTCGAAGAAGACAAATATTCTTGGAACAAGACCAAGACACTTGTTCTGAAAAAGGCCTCTCATCCAGGCAGGTACTGCAAAAGAAAAAGAATAAGAACAAGTATTAAATTGGTTGGGTTTAGCTTTATGGCATATCAACCATCGTTGGTTATCTAAAGTTAAATCCTGTTTTTACATATATATTAAATACATGATTTGTAAAGACATTTTGTAAAGTTACATTTTGTAAAGTTACATTTTGTAAACACATTTTGTAAAGTTACTTGATCAAAATTTAACATTTCAATTTAGTGTAAGTCAACAAAATTAAATGATTGCTAGTAATGTATTGTTGTTGCAAATGGTTGCAATCATTATATTGTTGTTGCAAATGATTGCAAGTATTGTATTGTTGTTGCAAATAATTGTAAGTAATGTATCACTAACAATTCAATCAAACAACAGTCATTTGTTTACGCATAGTTAAATGTTCAAGGAGTTATTTTTCAAACAATTCAATTTAGCATAAGTCATTTGTTTGCACACAGTTTAAATGTCAAACAGTTCTGTTTGAGCCATTGATAGAATCTTTTCAGATACTCCCACTGCTGGCCAGGGTGGATCTGGGAGCAATGGCAGTGAAGGGGTACTCTGCATTCCCCAAAGCTCAAGCATTAATGGTGCCTCACCATAGGATTGCTTAGAGACTCCTTGGGTGGTTGGGGTGGGGGGGTTTTACCCCTCTGCAGAGATGCAGTCGGTGTATTCTACCAGCCCTAGCCCCAGCCCATTGGGCTGAGAAGCATTGGAAGGAGAAGTAAGGTTTTGAATATTCAGCTAAAGAAAATGAAATAAAACAACAACAACAACAACAACAACAGTAATAATAGTACCAGCAGCAAAAATAACGCCAAAAGGACAATTATATTAAAACGAAAATCGATAATTCGCCACAAAATAACAAATGTAGAGAATGTCATAATAGAGAAGAAACCATTAATCACATAAGCGAACGTAGTAAACAAGTGCACAGGAAGTAGAAGACTTGGCACGACTGGGTGGGAAAAGTAATCCACTGGGAATTGTGCAAGAAATTGAAATTTGATCATATTATCAATGGTACATGTACAAACCAGAATCTGTCTAAAAGAATGTGGCGCATAAAATTCTCTGGGATTTTGAGGTACAAACGAAACATCTAATCCTAGTCAGAAGATCAGATCTCGTAATAATTATGAAAATAACAAAAAACGAAAAAACAAAAAACAAAAAAACAACAACAATAAAAAAAACAAACAAAAAACAAAACAAAAAAACATACAAAAAAAACAAACAAACGAAAAAGAGAATGTGACAGGTAGAACTTTACCGTCTCGGCGGACAACAGAAGGAAAATCAAAGAAAGCGAAAAGACAGACAAGTACTCGGACCTTGTCAGAGAACTAAGAAAGTTATGGAACTAGAGGGTGACGGTGATACCAGCAGTCATTGGTGCACTTGGTACCAGCCTTCAAAAGCTTGGGAAAAAGACTGTAAGAACTGAAAATCAGAGGAAGACCATCCAATTCACAGCATTGTTAAAAATGGCCAGAATACTGAGAAAAGTCCTCAAGACCTGGAGAGACTTGCTGTCTCTCAGACTCCCCTGAAAGACCACCACCTAACGCTGATATGAAAAATCTTGAATAATAATTGTTGCGTTCTGGTTAGTGAACGCTTGTAATATTAGATAAAGGACAAACCACGATATGAGAGGAAATAGAGATATATTCTCTGGGAAAAGTATATACAATAGAGAGACTATTAGTAGACAAGAACATAGGATTAGTGAATACAGAATAAAGATATAGTCCAACGATAGTATTGGCTTCCGTTATTACGGTAGCAAGTAAGGTGATCTAGTGTTTCTCCAGTCTCCAACGCTCTAATACTATTCCTATAAGAAGCTGCTCTTCGCCTTCTCGTCTGCCTTGATATTAGTAGCTACTGCTATATATTACAGATGGACTAGTTCATTGTGTGGAAAAAGGTGGGTGATACCCGACAACAATAATGATAATAATAATAATAAGAAGAATAAGCCTGGACCATTCTTAAAATGGAGAAGGGGGGAACTCAGATAAATATACCAAAAGGACAAGGAAATTGATGACAATGCACAATGTCTTACACTTGAGAGATGACATAGACAAACACTGTGTCAAGAAAAGAAGAGGGAAGAAAATTCAGCAGTAGAAGCAACAAATTAAGAACTCGAAGAATACAAAAAAAAAAAAAAAAAAGATCAAAGAAAGATTTATTTCGGCAGCTATTAGCAGCAATGAAAACCCAAGGACAAACAGTAAAACAACAAAATCTAGAAAAGAAAAGCAGGAAAAAGAAAAACAACTGTACGCATACTTTACACGACAAAAATAAGGAAATCGCGCACATGGCTAATAACGGGAAACCTCAAAAGAGAAACTAAATCTCTTTTAATAGCTGCGCAAAATGCCACAAGAACCAATTATATGAAAGGTTTGGTTTGGTGTCTTTGTTTAATGGCATATCAACATTTGTAGGTTATTTAATGCCAAAGCTATTCTCCAAGAAGAAAAGTACAAGAACTATTTAACCCATAGCTGGGAAGATAAGAGGGTTCATACCTTTCCCAAGGGTATTTGCCCGAAAGTGAACGTAATAGTGCGACTGGAGTACGAACTCGCTAACTACGATTCCGCAGTCGATCGCCTTAACCATTACACCTCGAGGACCCCCCAATTATATCAAAGCAAAGATAGATAAAACGCAACAGAATAGCAAGTGTAGGTCATGTGGTGTTATGAATCAGTTGGGGGTGCCCGTGGTGTAATGGTTATCGTCATAGGAAATGGACACGGCGATGCGAGTTCAAATCCTGGACGATTTCACATAGCACTAATACTCTTGGGGAAGATATGAATCCAATTATTCTCCCTCCAGCTATGGGTAAATAGTAGGGCAGACTGAGTTCTTCACCTTTGGTGAAGCAACTAGTCTAGGAGAAGGAAAACTCTGAATTCAAACCTGTTAAAATCCGCTTAAAAATTGACCTTGTGTCATATCCTGCCCGAGCGGAGGGGTTGCTAAATATGGTTAATCATATAATAAACGAATGAAGATTCTTGACAAGGACACAAAGGCCATGGTTTGCAACACTGACTACGTTGACATTGTCACTGGAGTCTTATAAGGAGATACAAATACATCATCATCATCATTATTATGTCGTACTGCTAGCTTGGATTTCCCTAACTCTCTCTCTCTCTCTTGCAATTCGTCTCTATTATCGATTGCTTTTGGAAGGTTCCTCTAGATGACATGTTGTGTCCGTACAGAGATTTTGAAGATAGGTTTCTAGTTAGTTGTCTAACACATGTGCGTATGTGTGAAGGGGTCCATAAGAGAATGTCGCTTATGAGTTCATATTTTATCATAGATATTAAATAACAATAATAGATGTTTCTTGTTATGATGCTGACTATAGAAAGACACAGGGAACACAAAAGGTTTGATAGAAAAACATATACGAGGTGTATACGATAAGTTTCCAGACTTTTTTCGTATGGACACTTTTATTGATAGTACACACGTGAAACTCTAGTCTCCGGCTGCAATGCACTTGTTGTACCGTTCCAACAGCTTCTGAAAGGCCCCATGGAAGTCCTCTTGTGTGAGCGTGTCAATGACCTTCGTCACAGCCTCTTTCGTCTCCTCAATTGTCTCATAACGACAGCCTCTGAGCTTAGGGGATAACCAAAAGTCACAGGACGATAGGGAGAGTGTAGAACTATGTTGATGCCCATCTTGGTCAAATAGTCTGTGGCAAGGATGGAGTTGTGGACTGGTGCATTATCCTGCTGGAAATGCCACTGAGCCGATTTGAAGAGTGCTGGCCTCTTCCGACGGAATCTCTCCCTGAACTCCTTTAAAACCTCAACATAGTAACCCTAACCCTAACCCTTTGGCCAATCAACTCTGGTATATTGACTTCCTTACTCTCCCTCCACACCTCTCATCATCCCTCACAGACTCCCTGGCTTCCTTGAATCTCTTATGCCACTCAAAAACTGATGCTCGATTTATGCAAGATGCTCCAAAAGCAGTCTGAAGCATTCCATACGTTTCTGTGGCATTTTTTCCAAGTTTAAAACACAATTTTATTGAATATCGTTCTTCTAAAGTGTCAGATTGCATTTTTGAAATTCACCATCTGTGACAATCAGGCTTTAGAAGGGTGTATTCCAATTGCTGCTGTAGCTGTTGATTTGAACCTGAAATCATAAAAATTGGTCAGCCATCTCATTAGATGTATAGCAATAACATAGTAAATTTTCAAGAGTCTACGAAAATTTTAAATGTCTATAAAAAAAAAGTCTGGAAACTTATTGAATACACCATAATTTGAATTTCCATCATTTATTTCCGTGCTGCATATTTTGAGCCAAAATGAATGGGTTTGATTTTTAAAACGATTGCTTTTAAATAGCCTTTTATATCAGCGTGAAATCTAATTTTTCTCAGTCGCATATCTTTCTAAAGATTGTAGCGGGAAGAGGCTCTTAATTTATTTTCGTCAAAATCCGTATAAGTTTTTAATTAGCTGTTATAACATATAAGAAACTAAAACTGCTGAATATATTTACACACTTGTTCGTTACCTGCCTACGCAAGGATTTCCTCACCCTAGATACATTCCCTGAAAAAAATTATTTCTATTTTTTCCAAGTTTAAAACAGAATTTTATTGCATATCGTTCTTCTAAAGTGTCAGATTGCATTTTTGAAATTCACCAGCTGTGACAATCAGGTTTTAGTAGGGTGCTTTCCAATTCCTGCTGTAGTTGTTTCTTTGAACCTGAAATCATAAAAATTGGCCAGTCATCTCATAAGATGTATAGCAATAACATACTGAATTTTCAAGAGTCTACGACAATTTTAAATGCCCATACGAAGAAAGTTTGGAAACTTATCGTATGCAAGTATTCAAGTAACAGAAACAAGATACAAGTGAACCTGGTTAAACAGTAGTTAATTAAAAAGCTGAGAGTCCAGTGTGGTAGTGACTATCCGTCCACCACGCAAATGGTATCACACGTGATTGTGTCACACTGATTGGTGCACACCGTCTGACGATCTCGTCGAATATATTTATGGAGGAGGGTGAGTCCATTATGTAGGGAGTACAGCTCTTCTACTACTACTACTACTACTACTACTACTACTACTACTACTACTACTACTACTACTAATAATAATAATAATAATAATGATAATAATATGTCAAAGCAAAAATTGATATTAAACTGAAAAATAGCAGTTGTAAGTTATGTGAAGACAGAGATGAAACAGTTAATCATATAAGAAGTGAATGCAGCAATTTGGCACGAAAGAAGTGCCAGAGTAAGAATGACAGGGTAGGAAAGGTGATCCACTGGGAACTGTGTTGAGAGAGATGAAACAATTAATCATATAAGAACTGAATGCAGCAAACTGGCACAAATGGAGTGCAAGTCTAGCCACGTACTGGGTGGGAAAGGCGATCCACTAAGAATTGTGCAAGAGATTAAAATTTGACCGTACTGACAGATGATGTATAGACAAACCTGAATCTAGGCCAGAAAGCCAGACCAAGTTTTAATCAAAAAGATGAAATTGACTTAACCAGAGGATTTTGCCGTTATAGCAGGCCAAAGAAAGTGGAAGGGTAGAGAAATACTTAGATCTTGCTAGAGAGCTGAGAAAGTAACTCTACTTAATATATTAACCATATTTAGAATTAATTTTCCAAAAATCCCCATTCATGGGATTTTTGCGGAGTAAGACGAACGAAAAATAGTTGTTTCAATTAGCAGATGAAGATGTATTTCAATTCCGTATCTGTTAGTTATACGTGACGTCATACTTCTCCTTGACACCACATGGGGTTTATTAAAGAGGGTTATTGGCTACTTGACCGAATCTATTCAAATCAACTCAGATTAATCATACTGCTACCAGGAACTGATGACGAATTTTGGAGTCCTCTACATTCGGGTTAAAAGATTGGATTTGAGATTAAGAAAAAAAAATCACTCCTTTCTTCATTCATCGACATTTATCATGTGTCACACTTGGTATTCTTATCATTTAATACTTTTTGCTTATTTTTTTAGTTCTTCATCCTCAATTAACAGATTTTGTTTACTCAATGACCTTATTCACCCCTTCCTGCTCCAATGGCGACCTACATCATCACAGTCACAACTGCCATCATCACCACAACAATTATCACTAAAAACATCGACATCAATCATGAGGAAAAAAATATTGACGCTGCCACTTAAAACTATTTGTAACTTTCTTGATTTGTACCGTCCTCGACTCTTAAAAATTAGGATCCACATGTATATAACACAATGCGCCCACGAATAATAATAATAATAATAATAAAATGACTCGCATAAACTCCTATGGGACTTTAACCTATAAACGGATCACCTAATCCCGGCCAGAAGACCAGACCTCATAATAATCAAAAAAAAAAAAAAAAAAAAAAAAAAAGAGAATCTGCAAAATTGTAGACTTCGCTGTCCCGGCGGACCACAGAATAAATCAGAAAGAAAGTGAAAAGGATAAGTACTTCGATATTGCTAGAGAATTGAAAAAGCTGTGGAACATGAAAGTAACGATTGTGCCAATTGTGATTGGTGCGTTAGGCACAATAACTAAAGGATTATTAAAAGGCCTGGAGGACTTGGAAGTTGGCGGACGGGTAGAGACTATCCAAACGACAGCATTGCTAAGAACGGCCAGAATCCTGAGGCGAGTCCTAGAGACTTGAGGAGACTTGCTGTCACTCAAACTCCAGTGAAAAACCATCAGCTAACACTGATGTGAAAAACTCTAATGAGTAAAATAATAATAATAATAGGAGTATAAGACTTGACACGACTGGGTGAGCAAGGTGATCAACTGGGAGATATGCAAGAAATTTAAATCTGACCTTATGAACAAATGGTATATACTCAACCCAGCATCTGTCCTAGAAAATGACACACGTAAACTCCTATAGGACTTTGACATATAAACGGATCACCTAATCTCGGCCAGATGACAAGACCTTATAATAATCAACAACAACAACAACAACATCAATAAAGAGAATTTGCAAAATTGTCGACTTTGCTGTCCCGGCTGACCACAGAATAAAACTGAAACAATGTAAAAAGAAGGATAAGTACCTCGACCTTGCAAGGGAATTTAAAAAACTATGGAACATGAAGGTAACAATTATACCAATTGTGATTGATGCTTTTGGTACAGTAACAAAAGGATTATTAAAGGGACTGGAGGACTCTGAAGTTGGCGGACGAGTGGAGATCATCCAAATACAGCATTATTGAGAACGGACAGAATACTGAGAAGAGTCCTGGAGACTTGAGGAGACTTGCTGTCAGTCAAACTCCTGTGAAAAACTCTTATGAGTAAATAATAATAATAATAATAATAATGAATACAAGCACAAAAACAATATACAATTAGACACGACTGGGTGGGTGGGAAGGTGATCCATTGAGAATTGTGCCAGAAACTGTAATTTGACCATACTACCAAATGGTATATGCACCGACCAGAATCTGTCCTGGAGAATGAGACATACAAAATTCTTTAGGATTTTGAGATACAAACAGATCACCTAATTCCGGTCAGAAGACCAGATTTTGTGAGGATTCTCCAGAAAAAGAGAACCTGCCGACAAGTGGACTTTGTCGCCCTAGCGGACCACAGAGTGAAAAGTTGGATCTTTCTGAAGAATTAAAAATCTATTGAACATCAAGGTAACAGTAACACTAATTATAATTTTGCGCACTTGGAACGATCTCCAAAGGCCTTGTAAGGGAGCTGGAAGAGTTGGAAATCAGAGGACGACCAATGATCATTCAAACAACAGAATTGTTAAAAACGGCCAGAATACTGGGAAGAGTCCTGGAGACCTGAGAGAACTTTCTGACGCTCAGACTCCAATAAAAGACCATCAGCAAATGCTGGTGTGAAAAACTAGAAAGGAGTAATCTGTCCTGGAGAATGAGACACCCAAATCCTCTGGGATTTTGACATACAAACGGATCACCTAATTTCGGCTAGACCACCAGACCACCAGACATTGTAATAATAAACAAAGAAAAGAAAAGAAAAGAAAAGAGAACTTGCTGAATTGCGGACTTTGCTATCGCGGTTGACCACACAGTGAAATTGAAAGAAGGCGAAAAGAAAGATAAGTACCTGGACCTAGCTAGAGAGCTAAAAAAAACTATAGAACATAAAAATGACTGTAACATCAATTGTAATTGGTGCTCTCAGTACGGTTACCAAAGAATTGGTACAGGGCCAGGAGGACTTAGAAATAAGAGGACGAGTGGAGACCATCCTAACTACAGCATTATTAAGATCGGCCAGAATACTGAGAAGAGTCCTGGAGACTTGAGGAGACTTGCTGTCACTCAAGCTCTGGTGAAAAACCATCAGTTGACGCTGGTGTTGGTTGGTTGGTTGGATTTTAGGACATATCAACCTTTGTAGGTTGTTTAACGCCAAATCCATTTTTATGTAAATAATCAGTTCTATTTAAAACAATTCAGTTTAGCATGAGTGCCCAGTTTAATTGTCAAAAAAATTTCTATTTCAAACTATTCATTTTATTCAAACAGTTATATATAACAATTCAGTTTAATGTAAGTACAGTTTCAAAGTCAAAAACGGTTCAATTTCAAACAATTCAGTTTAGCATAAGTACGCAGTTTAAATGTAAGTACAGTTTAATTGTGAAAAACATTTCTATTTGTAGCTATTCAGTTTAGTCAAACAGTTCTAATTCAGTTTAGTATAAGTACAGATTTTGTTTACACACAGTTAAATGTCAAAACAGTTCTATGTTAAACAATTCAGTTTAGAGTAAATACAGTTTCAATGTAAAAAAAAAAAAAACAGTTTTATTTCAGATAATTCAGTTTGGCATAAGCACGCAGTTTAAATGTAAGTACAGTTTAATTGTCAAAAATATTTCTATTTCAAGCTATTCAGTTTAGTCAAACAATTCAGTTTAGCATAAGTATGCCGTTAGTTCTATTTAACCCATAGATAGGGCCCTATCAGGAGCTACTACACCGGTCCTCGTGGTGTAATGGTTAAAGCGATGAACTGCGGAATCGTAGTACGCGAGTTCGTACTCCAGTCGCGCTATTACGTTCACTTTCGGGCAAATACCCTTGGGAAAGGTATGAACCCCCTTATTCTCCCTCCAGCTATGGGTAAATAGTAGGACGTACTAGGTTCTTCAGCCTTGGTGAGGCAACTAGTCTAGGAGAAGGAAAACTCTGAATACAAACCTGTTAAACTCCGCTTAAAAATTGACCTTGTGTCATATCCTGCCCGAGCGGCAAATGTAAGGAGGGGGTCTTACCCCTCTGCAGAGGGGCAGTCAGTGTATTCTACAGCCCCAGCCGTCTGGGCAATGATGCTGGTGTGAAAAACTCTTAAAAGAGTATAATAATAATAATAATAATAATAATACCAATTGTGACTGATGCTTTTGGCACGGTAACTAAAGGATTATTAAAGGACCTGGAGGATTTGGAAGTTGGCGGCCGAGCGGAGGCAATCCAAACAATAGCATTATTGAAAACGGCCAGAATACTGAGAAGAGTCCCGGAGACTTGAGGAGACTTGTTGTCACTCAATCTCTTGTGAAAGACCATCAGCGTAAGCTGATGTGAAAAACTCTCATGAGTAAATAATGATAATCTTATAACTAACTTAAAAAATGAATTTTGCTGTGAGTAACGTAATTGTTTTCTTGGAGGTCTTATTATTCTGTCATCGTTTACTATGACAGTAAATTATATAGATAAGGTTTTTGTGCCCACCTACGAAGAAAGTAAATCAAAACTGTTTTTTTCTTTCGTTTAGGTAACCCTTATTTGTCGTCTAAGCAATACCCTCATCCTCATTTCACCACATATGTTGATATACTTTAAGTAACCATACAATGTGAGTGTGAATCATTGTCAAATTGCCATCTGTAAGAAATATCCATTTTTCCTCGTCTTTTTCATTTAACAATCATCATCATTATCTTAATGTCTTTTCCCCATTCATCTTTTTTGTTTACAGAGACCAATACCTATGCTATTGAAAAATGACTTCCAGAGAACGAATAACGACCAAACAAAAAAAAAAGAAGAGATTATTTCATTAAATCTACCAGCCGTTTAATTTACACTCTCTAACTAAAATAGATTACCTCCCCTCACCAACCATGACAATCTATGACAGGAACACGCCATCATATATATATACAATATCGGGTAACTGATGAAATCCGAATTGGACGCGCCATTTCGTAAATAACAAAATGGAGTTGAATAAAAAACACGCGCCAAATGTAAACTGTGGCGGGAAACAGTAATTTAAGAGACACTTTTAAAAAGTCATTTTTCAATCGGCGCCGCACAGACAACTCTAACTCATCTGTGACCCCCTGTTTATCCCCTGAGATAGGGTGTTTTGCCTTCCAATTGTAAATATTTAGATTTTTTAAAGAAATTTCTACAGAGATTTATATCTTTTTTTTTCTTTTAATTTTGGCTTCCGATTTTTTTTATTTCGTTGATTAAATTGTTGGCATCGTGTGGTGCACAGTTCTATGCCTATTCAGAGTATATGTCATATATCTCTTACTTTGTTTTTATGGCCATTAATCGGTGATCGAGCAGTTTTAAACATTTCCCTTCATTCTTTACTCGTGTCACTCTGGTATCACCATCTTAGTTCTTGTTCGTTGTCTTCTCTCGTCATCTCTCCTTGCTCTAAGTTCTTTCCAGCTAAGATGATGAATAACAATACGACCTCATTTTCATCTGTACGTATTACTTTTATTTCTTAGCAACCACAGTTTCATCACCCATCCGACTAAATAAGGAACCTGTGAGAAAGATGAAACATTCAACTGCTCGCATTAAGCGTTTCTCACTGACTAACTTATTTTTAACTCTAGAACCATTTTATTTACTTGATTGAAACCATCCAATGAGAGACGTAGTCTAAGAGTGACCTTGAGTTCAATAGCTGTCAATCATACCCCTGTATTTTTCCATGCGTTTAACGGTTCAGGAATTAATTTGAATGTTATACATGACAATAAAAGATCTTACCAATTAAATCATTACCACCCTATCGTTGGAGCTTGGAATACGCTGACTATATCTCTTGTAGAGGGCTAAGACTCCCCCGGTTCTTGAGTTAGACGCTAAACTGCGTCTGATGCTCTTGTTCTAAAGCTCTTGGGAATGTAGAGCATTAATTAATAGCTATTTCTGTTATGGTTGTGCCTGTTTGAGTCTCATCTCTAGGTACAGTAGATCTGTTTGAAAATTTTTCCTATTCGATAGATGCGTAAGGCAACCCCCCCACAACAAACAAACAATAACAACAACAACAACAATACCCCCCCCAAGGGAATGACAACAACAATGTAACAATATTCTTTCCCTATGAACGGGGCTTAAAATACTCTGATTAAATCCCTTGAAGAGTAGTAAAATCTTCCTAAAAATGGTGTCAAGGATTTGACAATTAAACTGCGTCTGATGGTGAGAATCCGATTCTAGAGCTCCGGAGAGTAAGGAGTCATACCTTCATTGCCATAACTATCAACTCCACTCTGACCGAAAATAGTTGTACTTTTTAGGTTCCTATCTACGAATCAAATCAAAGTGTTTGCAAATTGTTTGTATTAGATAGGAATACTTAATACCATATAATTGTACAAATTCTTTGTATTAGGAATAGTTACTCGAAGCTTGGACCGGGGGAATTGGGTTCAATCCCAGATCGCGTCATATCAAAGACTTTTAAAATGGTACTTGATACCTCTTTGCT
>OY757931.1:11422713-11445385 GCA_963585895.1 Sepioteuthis lessoniana | reverse complement strand
CAGAAGACTCTTCTGTGAACTTGATCATGGTAGACAATTTTTTTCCAACAAAATTACATTAACTTCCGCCAAGACAAAAATGGTTAAGCGGTTTGCACACACACACACACACACACACACACACACACACACACACACACACACACACACACACACACACACACATATATATAAGCAAATCCCTAAACTATATGCATACACTCAACAGAGATAGATAGATAGATAGATAGATAGATAGAGAGAGAGAGAGAGAGAGAGAGAGAGAGAGAGAGAATTAGATAAACAGTAAATTGCTTCAGTATTTTTATTTTTTATACATATAATCACAGATATATACACGTACATGCAAACACACAAATATATATATATATATATATATATATATATTGAAATATATATGTTTGTGTGTATATGTGTGTCGCCACATACATATGCCGACATGTATGTATTTGTATGGTCGTATATATATATGTATATATATAGTGAAAGAGGGAACGAGAGAGTGAGATTGTAAAAGAAAGGCAAGACATGTGTGTGTTTGTGTGCGTGTGTGTGTGTGCGTGTGTGTGTGTGTGTGCGTGTGTGTGTGTGTGTGCGTGTGTGTGTGTGTGTGTGTTTGAGAGAGAGAGAGAGAGAGAGAGAGAGAGAGAGAGATAAAGAGAAAGAAAGAGAGAGAAAGCGTGAGAGAGACAGAAGGAAGGATACAATGAAAATGCGAAAGTAGGAAAGAGCGTGTGAAAGAGTAAAAGAGTGGGCGTGTGAGTGTGTGTTGATAGATAGATAGATAGATAGATAGATAGAGAGAGAGAGAGAGAGAGAGAGAGAGAGAGAGAGAGACCGAGAGTATGGAAGAGAATAGGCCTGCATATATATATATATATATATATATATATATATATGTACACGCCTATATATATATATATATATATATCAATAAAAAAAGCAAAAGCATCGAAATAAAGCTGGATAAACACACACACACACACACACACACACACACACACACACACATCAAAATTGGTTGAATTAAAAAGTGACCATACGCATATAAATATATTTTTGTTCGTGCTAGTAAGTTCATTAATATGTCTGTGTATGTATGCATGTGTGTGTGTGTGTGTGTGTATGCCTCTGCACTTACAAGTAAGTATGGTTTCTCATTGGGTAGTTGAGTCCATAGCTTAAACATACAGTATTTTTACGCCTATTTTTGTGTCTTTGAAGAAATCCTGTCATTGCCACAAATTTGATATATATCTATGGGACGCCATAAACAGATATTTACTGTCCATGTAAATAAACACGAATAAAAAAAAAAATAAAAAAATAAACCGAACGTTTTCTCCCTGAAATTCCCAACGGTATCGAAGCAGAAAGAGATGACCTGTAATTTAAGACAGGGATATTTCAGCTTTTGTATTTTGGGAGTTCCTTTAAATTAATAGTGCAGCAAAGGTACAATGAATTTATATTAGGAAAGGTGAAAACGACTTCACTTTGACCATTTATTCATAGAATCAGGAAATTATATCTTGTATGAGAGATATCAGAGGCAAATTCCGCATTGATTTCTTACATCAATACTTAGATCACAAAACTCCTCGATGTATATCAGCGAAGAAATGAACCTCTATTTTGTTTTGGTTCCTTTGTTTAATGGCATATCAACCTTCGTGGGTTATTAATGCCAAAGCCATCCTTGTAGAAAATCAGCAGGGATAATGGTTAGCAAATGAGATAACAAACCTACACGAATGAATTTGAGTCTCACTGGGTGCGTGCCCCATTTATTCAGTCTTGAACCACATCAAAACAAAAAGCTTCGTAAATTATATCGTACTTTGTAACCCATAGCTGGGTGGGATAAGGAGGTTAATAATTTTTCATTTTTTTTCCTTTTTTTGGTGGGGTGTAAATATACGTATGTGTGTATGTGTGTAAAGAATATCATCATCATCATCATGATCGTGTCGTGCCGCGAGCATGGATTTCCCTGACTCTCCCTCGTCATTCGTCACTATCGTTCATTGCATTCGGCAGGTCCTCGAGATTACACCCTGTATCTGCACAGATCTGTTGTAGATAAGGTCTAGCTAGTCATCCAACACATGCGAAGAGTCCACTGGAGAACGTCGCTTATGAGCTGGACCTTACTTCTCCAGCAGTGTACTGCATGTCCTGTTCATCTGATTTGAACAGTTTTAGGGATGGGAGGTAGGTGGCCGTACAGCTACTGTTTTGTGGGATGTTGCTTCCTGGATTTGTTCAATATAGCTCGTAGCATTGTTCTTTAGTTCCTTTGTTTAACGGCGCATCAACCTTCTTGGATTATTTAATGTCAAAACCATCCATGTAGAAAAACAGCAGTGATACTGTTTAACCCATATCTGTGGGGTGTAAAGTTGTTCATAGTTTTACCTGGAGTTTTACGGTGAAAGTGAACGTAATGGCACAACTGGAGTTCACACTCACTTACTACAAGTTCGCAGTCTAGCACGTTATCCATTACGCTACAGGGACCCTCCTGAACCTTAGTGGATTATTTAATGCCTAAGTCAATTTTGAAGAAGGACAGTAGTTGGAGGATATAGAGGTTTATACCTTTCCAAGGTTATTAGTCTGAACGTGATAGCGCCACTGGGATTTGAACTCCCTAACTTCGATACCTCAGTCAAGCACTTTGGCAATGAGGCTAAGGGAACTTCCCCGAACATGTTTTAAATATGTAACTGAACTGAATGATCGAAACAGAACGATGTGAGAGAAAATTTGAAAAGTATGGATTTATCAAAAAAAAAAAAAATTGAGTTTTAGAAATTTCAATGCAGTGTTACAAAACCTTGAAGGAAAGGCATGAAACCATCTCTTTTACCAACCCCAGTTATAGGCAAGTAGTAGAGCAGACTGAGTTCTTTTGCCGAGATAAGGCAACCAGTCAAGGAGAAGGAAAACTCTGAATTCAAACCAGAAGTACCCAGCTTTTTTGTAACCAATGAAATTCAACTGTACTTGTCAATGTAGCATCGATGGAGGTTTGCGTAACCCCTGCAATGCTTAAATCCCTTCTTTCATGGAAGTTCTCTAATTTTTATTTATTCTACATAGTAAGAAGAGCGCTTAGCATAACGGTTATCGTCATAGAATATGGAATCGGTGATCCGGTTTCAAATCCTGAACGAGACTGTTTGCGTTCCCTTCCCTCAATCATAGGTAAATTGTAAGCTAGTGTTCTTTAGCCTTATTTAGGCAACCAGTCTAGGAGAAGAAAAAACTAGCTTTATTCCGCTTAAAACAAGTGACTTTGTGTCGAATCCTGCTCATCGTGGGAGGGTTGGGTAAATACATTTGTGTAGCTCTTTCCTTCGCCTGAATAACAGCCACTACGTAATGCATTATGAAGTAGACGCGCTGCTGTAGTCGTTATGTGACTATAGCTCTATAGCTATTCAGATACATTTTAGGGATATTCAGAACAAAATTTTGTTTGTTTGGTGTGTAGTTGCAGAGAATTCAAGAGAACTACAACATGTCACATATGTGCCCCAAATATCGCAAGCGTTGGTTAGTGAGTGGATGGGGATTGCAGTGGAGTACCCAAAAGTCAGCCGAGTCACTCTACTGATAAGCCGGGTCGTTAACTCTATACAGTCTCTGCTATACAAAAAAAAAAGGAAAAAAAAAAAAAACAAAAACAAAAAAAACCCCGACCGTCTGGTTGAAAGGGCTGTAGAAGTGACGTCTTTGATCAGGTAACCCCGTGCTAATCTCTCACGGTCCAATTGCAATGTTATCTGGTGAAGGACAGCAGCTAATGATATGGTGTCAGTAACGGTGCACTTGTTTGGTGACATCGACGAAACCCCTACGGAATGTCGAGCACGTTGTATAGGGTCCTAGCTGATGAACGTTGAATTGGGAGGGGATTTCATACAAACTTCTCCATTTTTGGTCAGCCGATGTCCATCTCTTTTCCACACTTGTAGGTTCTCTCTCTCCCCCTCTCTCTTTCTTTATATATATATATATATATGTGTATGTGTGTGTGTGTGTGTGTGTGTGTGTGTGTGTGTGTGTGTGTGTGTGTGTACAATGCAGTATCTTCATTTCAGTCTCAATAGTTTTTGATCATGCCTCGTAGTAATTACTATCTAAAATAAAGTAACTTAAGCGGTTTATATTTTTATGGATAGTCTTGTATCACTGTATATAAATAAGAAAGTTCAAAGGGTTGTAATTAAATTTCATGTAAATATAGTCATATCTAGAAAGAGGGTGTTTCACAAAAATCTATATCATTTCGTAATCAAATAACTTGACCAATTCTTTTTCAAATAATCTTAAAATTTTAACAGCATGTGTAGAAACAACTCAAAATTCTATGTTTAACGTTTTATTCTTTTTTTTTTCTTTTCGGGTATAAGAATGCCATTCACTTAAAGACAAAAAGGCGTTTAAACATTAAAAAGAATTTTGAATTGTTTTTTACACACGTTAAAATTTGAGCTCATTTGAAAAATAAAATTAGTCAAGTTATTTGATTACGTGATGATACCAATGTTCCTGGAACAGCTTGTATATCTCAAAAGATATTGAATATTTTCTCAACATTCTGTACATACTATATTTCCAAAGAAGAATTCTAGAAGGAAAAGACTTACTCATTGTAATATATTGCCCAGTCGGCTGGGGCTGTAGAATACATCGACTGCACGTTTGCAGAGGGGTAAGACTCCCCCAATGAGTGTCCTGTATATGACGCTAAACAAACTGATGGTGAGGTTCCAGTAATGCTGGAGCTTTGGGAATGCGGAGTACCCCTTCATGATCATCGCTCCCAGGTCCACTCTGACCCGGAGTGGTTGCACCCGAAAGGGTCCTATCAATAAATCCAATAGAATTGTCTGACATTTAAACTGAATGCAACAAATGACTTATACCAAATTGAATTGTTTGAAATAGAACTGTTTGATGATTTAACTGTGTGTAAACAAATGACTGATGTTTAATTGAACTGTTAGTGTTATATGGCAATACTTTGAACTATTTAACTTTGTTGACTTATGTTTACAAATCATATGTATCTGATATATATGTATAAAGGGGATTGGTATTAATAACCTACAATGGTTGATATGCCATAAAACCTAACCAAACAAAATCGGATATATATATATATATATATATATATATATATATATATATATATATAAAGTGGATTTGGCATTAAATAACCTACAATGGTTGATTTACCATAAAACCCAACTAAACCAAATCGTATATATTTGATATATATATATATATATATATATATATATATATATATAAAGTAGATTTGGCATTAAATAACCTACAATAGTTAATATGCCATAAAACCTAACTAAACCAAATCGTATTAATATGTATATATATATAAAGTAGATTTGGCATTTAATAACCTACAATGGTCGATTTGCCATAAAACCCAACCAAACCAAATCGTATAAACTCAAAAGTAGATTTGGCATTAAATATCCAACAATATTTGATATGCATAAAGCCAAACCAAACCAAACCAATCAAATTATTAGATTACGAAATGATTCTGAAACACACTGTATACCTCAAATGATATCAAATTTTTGGAAACACTCTGTAAATTTTTTTTTGACGAAATGCAATCAAAGGTGAATGAGTTTGACATTTTCAGTATTTATCTTAGAATATAGATAAAGTGACGGTTAATAACTCTACTACTAATAGTGTTGAGTTCTTTTTTGTTTCAGATTTGAAAATAGTATACTACAACAACTATTAATCCTTAATCACAATGCCTTCGACAAAAAAGAAAAAAATATTTGCCCTCACCGCTTATTGGAGATAAAATCATTTAAAACTGTCTCAAAATAGATGCAACCTATTAATATGATAATAATTTATTACTGTAACAAGAAACTCAAAAAAGATTGCGTGTCCTGGAAGCTTATATAATAACAATTGAAAAAATATTAATTTGATATCTCTAGCTCAAAGGATACATTTTTACTGGACGTATTCCAAATGACCGCCATTGCGCTTGTCTCAGTAATAAATCATTATCATATTAATGGATTGCATTTATTTGAGACACCCAGTATATAATAAAATGATGAAGCCGAGACTTCGTTTTGATAAATCTAGACGAGTCAGTACTAATCTTTCATACTTTTTGATTAGTTGTTTTTGGAATAACGCAGGTTTGAGAGAGTGTAACACTTTCCATCCTTAACAGATATATTTCCATGAAACTTGTTACTTGTTTCCGACTCTGAAAAATCATCACAAGCGTTTGATTTAAGAACATTAAAAGAAATTCAGTTTTCTACACTGAAAATTCATCACCAGTGTAATATTTGATTTGGTTTGATTTCTTCCTCAACAGAAAATTTATCTCCAGGGTAAGATTTGATTTGGTTTGGTTTCTTTGTGTAATGGCATATCAACCTATGTAGGTTATTTAATGCCAAAGCCATTTCTCATAGAAGAACAGTAGTGGTACTATTTAACCCATAGCTGGGAGGATAAGGGGGTTCATACCTTTCCCAAGGGTATTTGCCCGAAAGTGAACGTAATAGCGCGACTGGAGTACGAACTCGCTTACTACGATTCCGCAGTCCATCGCTTTAACCTTATACCACGAGGACACCCCCAGGTAAGATTTGAGGACGTGGTGGACATTTAATGAAATTCAGTGTCATCGACAGAAAATTTTTCTCCTAGGTAAGGTTTGAGGACGTGAAGGACATTTAATGAAATTCAGTGTCATCGACAGAAAATTTTTCTCCTAGGTAAGATTTGAGGACGTGGTGGACATTTAATGAAATTCAGTGTCTTCGACAGAAAATTTTTCTCCTAGGTAAGATTTGAGGACGTGGAGGACATTTAATGAAATTCAGTGTCATCGACAGAAAATTTTTCTCCTAGGTAAGATTTGAGGACGTGGTGAACATTTAATGAAATTCAGTGTCATCGACAGAAAATTTTTCTCCTGGGTAAGATTTGAGGACGTGGAGGACATTAAACGAAGCATGACTGATAGGATAAAATATATCAGAGATGACGAAGTTATATAGTCTTTTAGAATATTTTCCAAGGAGCAAATAATTTTGCAAGGATACGGATAGCGTTACGCGCACTGTAGCTAAGTGGATTAAGAGCCATTTGGCGATCAGTTGCTAATAAAAATAGAAATAACTTTTTTCAGGGGAATCTATCTAGGGTGAGGAAATCCTTGAGTAGGTAGGTAACAGACAAGTGTGTAAATATATACAGCAGTTTTAGTTTCTTATACGTTATAGCGGCTAATTAAAAACTTAAACGGATTTTGACGAAAATATTTTATTTAGAGCCTTTTCCCGCTACAATCTTTAGAAAGATATGCGACTGAGAAAAATTAGATTTCACGCTAATATAAAAGTCTATTTAAAAGCAGTCGTTTTAAAAATCAAACCCATTCATTTTGGCTCAAAATATGCAGCTCGTAAATAAATTATGGAAATAAATATCGACTGTATGAAGAAAATAGAAAAACAAATTAATCCAAAAGTGATGAATTTATTATGATGGAAAGTCAACGTTAAACGTTTCGGTTTTATTAAACCTTCATCAGGACTTTAAGATGGTGAAAAATGTTGCTTGAATAACGAATGATGTTTGTTTTTATTCAGATAACAGTAGAAGAGAAAGTGTATACAAAGAAAGACTCATAACCGTTGAATCAGCGATTTTTTTGAAAACTACCACGTGATTGGCACAGACAATGATGTTTCAAATGTATCGAATTTATAACAGTGGCTGGGCAACCTTCGGGTGGGCGAGCTGCTTTTCAGACCCCTTGTATAGCACTAGACCTCACGGTCTAGTTCAAGCTATATGCTGGCATACTTGCCCGGACCTAGATTTAGGTCCGTTATACTGCTTGATTCATTCGACCCACATTGCACTTAGTGGGTCAATGACTAGCAGGGTTCGAGTCTCGGCTCGTTCCCGAACTTCCTCTCCCCTTTATCCCCACTTTAATCGGCCTTCGGGTTTTTGACCTTGTGTCAAGTCCTGTCTGGTGGGAGGCAGTGACAAATACAACGAATTGAAAGATGATACAACCATTGTCAGAATTTTTTTAAAAAGTGGAAGGAAAAGAAAAGAAAAAAAAAAAGGAAAAGAAATAAAGAAGAAAAGAAAAGAAAGGAACCCCCCACCAAAAAAAAAATGACCATATGTAATTGAATTGGGTTTAAGTTCTATCAATATCGAAACTATATATGTTACATTTATTTAATATTTATCAGGTAGAATGATTATATGTATATAAATGTAATGATCATGAGGATTGGTTAGAGGATAGAATTGGAATATGCTGTTTGTATCCTTTCAAAAAGTGATGTTTTGGGTATGACCATAAATTGCATCTCTTGGTGAGACGCCAGTTCTGGAGAAATGGGGAGGGTGGATTACCACTTCGGTGCCATTACTCTCATATTCATTCTGATCGCGTTTGGCCGTATCTGTTAGATTCCCGTCGATGGATCAAATTGAATTGTTTGAAAATTATTTGTATTCGGTAGTATACTTGATATCTGTAAATTATTTGTATTAAGAATAGTTACTTGAAGTTATAATTGTTTACTAAGGATTATTATTAGTTACTTGAAACCATACAATTTTATGCAAATTATTCTTTTATATAGGAATGCTTGATATCACATCACCGTGTTCAAAAGCCCCAAAATAAAAATAAAAAATAAAAAAAAACTCTTGGGAAACAAGTACTTAGAAGATACGAATATGAACGTACAATGCTATTCCTTAATCTCTCGGCTTAAAATAACTCTAGATTGGTTGACTATCAATCCCGGGTATGCCCTGATAAATGAACCTATATATATATATATATATATATATCAGACCTGACCGACAAAATGAAACGCAGTTTTTTCAAGGCAGCGGTCGTGTCGATAGTGCTGTATTGATGCACTACTTGGACGCTAATAAAACGGCTGGAGAAGAAGCTAGACGGCAATTACACAAGAATGTTGCGAGTAATATTGAACAAGTCCTGGCGACAACACCCCACAAGGCACCAACTATACGGCCACCTGCCTCCTATCACGAAAACTATCCAAGTTAGACGAACCAGACATGCAGGACACTGCTGGAGAAGCAGGGACCAGCTCATAAGTGATGTACTCCTATGGACCCCCACATATGGCCGAGCTAAAGCAGGACGACCAGCTCGAACATACATACAGCAGCTATGTGAGGATACAGGATGTAGCCCTGAAGACGTGCCAGAGGCGATGAACGATAGGGAGAAGTGGCGAGAGAGGGTCAGGGATATCCGTGCTAGTGGCATGACATGATGATGATAATATACAGAGTAGTCGTAACACTAATTTGAACCCCGTCCAATGATTCATGATCTTACTTTGTATATGTTTCCAAATTTGAAATGCCTTTAATTTAAACGGGCAATATTTCAATCGGACGGTGTATATAAATTTAAAACTTTCAACAAAGTGCAAACTACTTTTTTGAATCCAAGGACGAAACGGAAATACGTTGAACTGTCAAAATTCCCATGGCACAATGACATAGATTCCTGTTGTAAGTTGTTTTGCATACAAATACAAAACAGAACATGTCTACATAAATACTACGTGACGATAGAAGGATGCTTATAGGCAAGTGATACGACGATATAAACAGAAAAGGTCAGATATGTATTGTCCCCACAGAAAAGATTATATACTCAAAAGTATAACAATGGGACTGAAAGCTCGCACACATAAAGAATAGATGCGTACTTCGACACTTTAAGTATATCTTGTATACATAACCTAACTATCATATATATATATATATATATATATATATATATATATATATATATATATATATATATGAAGAGTAAATAAAGGATTGTAATCCGACAATATGTAGAAAAACTGATAACAACGATCCAAGTGGAAGGAATGATTTATTAACGGGTCGACACTATAGCGTTTCGGTTCTACTGAGTCATCATCAGGATCATGAGGGGTGATATTAATTTTAAGTTAACGATAGATGTTTAGAAATGTGAAATATAAAAACCGAGGGGAAATTATGTATTGTAAGAAAAAGTTGGCCGTTTAACTGGCAAATCAGAGTTTGAGGTTTAAATTACGTCATTTGACTTATTAAGAATATTGAATAGAATTTATGTACGGTCGTTTAACGAGAAAGATTTCGAGTCAGAAGGAAGAAAAGAAAGAAAGAACAAAAAGAAGAATAGAAAGCATGGAAATTATGAGATATACGGAAAATATTAACTAAGGATGGCTACAATATATTCCAACAGGGACTACGGAATCGTACAAAGCGAGTTCGAACTCCAGTCGCGCTATTACATTCACTTTCGGACAAATACTCTTGGGAAAGGTATAAACTCCCTTATCCTCCCAGTTATGGGTTAAATAGTACCTTTATTGTTCTTCTTGAATGATGGCTTTGAGATTAAATAATCTACGAAGGTTGATATGCCATAAAATAAAGAAACCAAACCATAGTTATATCTCTATAAATTAGTAATCTAAATATACTATACTGATGTACAAACAAGATTTGGGATTAAATAACCAACAAGAGTTGATATGCCATAAAACTCAACAAATCAACTATACTGATGTACAAATATCTTCATATAGCCATGATGCACTGATATGTTCTGAGCTACATATATATATATATATATATATATATATATATATATATATATATATATATGTATGTATGTATGTATGTGTGTGTGCGTGTGTGTGTGTACATTAACTTTTTGACCTGTAGATAGGAAATTTCAGATGGAAGATTAAAAATGGTGCACTTAGGAAAGTTCTTTGTGGGGATGAAACTCTTTGGCAAATATCAATTTTCTGTTTATTTTCATTCTTTCATCTCTTGAATTTGGGGCTTTACAGCTTCCTCTTTCATATATATATATATATATATATATATATATATATATATATATATATATATATATATATAAATTTCTGTGTGTGTGTGTGTGTGTGAAGGATATACATGAAAAAGTATATTTACTGCTTCCTCTTTCATTTTTTATCTGATGTTTGCCTTTACTTCTATCAACCCAGTAATTCCCAAAGTGGGGTGCAGCATGCCCCATCGGTGGGACATGGAAATATTTTAGTGGCGCATGCAATATTTAGGTATAGCTTGTTTAGTGACGAAGTTTATGAATATGTAGAAATTAAATATTTTAGTGGTGGAGGTGGGGGGTATCAGAATTTTAGAAATACTAAGGTGGGGCATGGCCCCAGATTAGTACTACTGTTTTAAACGAATGCAAATATCACCCGCCCATATATATATATATATATATATATATATATATATATATATTAGGATAGTGTAAACACATATATATATCGGTATGTAGGGTTTTGTTTTATGGCATATCAGCCTTTGTAGGTTATTTAATGCAAATCCTCTTTATACAAATATATTGAATATATATGATCTGGTTTGGTTGGGTTTTATGGCATATCAACCCTTATAGGTTATTTAATGCCAAATCCTCTTTATACATATATATTAAATATATATGATTTGGTTTGGTTGGGTTTTATGGCATATCAACCATTGTAGGTTATTTAATGCTAAATCCTCTTCATACATATATATCAAATATATATGATTTGGTTTGGTTGGGTTTTATGGCATATCAACCATTGGAGGTTATTTAATGCTAAATCCGCTTTATACATATATATTAAATATATATTTATTGGTTTGGTTGGGTTTTATGGCATATCAACCATTGGAGGTTATTTAATGCCAAATCCTCTTTATTCATATATATCAAATTTTCATGATTTATAAACACTTTGCTGATAACACAATTCATTCATGAGTACTCAGTTAAATAGTTTCAAGTATCATTATGTAATACCAATAATTCACTTTAGGCACACAGTTAAAGAGTTTCAAGTATTGCTTCTCAACACTATTCACTTATTAGCACACCGTTAAATGGTTCCAAGTATTGCTATGTATCACTAACAATTTAATTAGTAATTGTTTACACGCAGTTAAATGGTCAAACAGTTCTATTTCTTACAATTCAATTTAACTTTTGTTTGTACACAGTTTAAATGTCAAACAGTTCTATTTGACCCATTGATAGGACCCTATCAAGTACTACCACTCAGAGTTAGAGTTGATCTGGGAGTAATGGCAATGAAGGGGAACTCCACATTCTCCAAAACTCCAAGGATGGAGCCTTGCCATCAGATCGTTTAATGTCATATCCTGGACATTCGTTGGCGGAGACTGTCTTACTCCTCTGCAGAGATGCAGTTAGTGTATTCGACTGTCTCAGCCGACTGAGCTATGTGTGTAGGGTGTCGAAAAGTATATATATATATATATATATATATATATATATATATATATATATATATATATATATATATGTGGGGGGGTCTCATAATATATATACATATATGTATGCGAGTATATGTAAAAATAAAAAGTGTATGAATATATATATCTGTGCGTGGTAAAGAAGGAATGTTTGGTTTAGTTTCTTTATTTAATGGCATATAAACCTTTGTGGAATATTTAATGCCAAAGCCATCCTTGTAGTGGTACCATTTAACCCAAAGCTGAGGGAGAAAAAGGAGTTCATGTCTTTCCGAAAGTGAACGCAATAGAGAGACTGGAATTAAAACCTCGCAGTCCAATATGTTAGGCACCATACCATACCAGACACACACACACACACACACACACACACACACATTTTTATATATATATATATATATATATATATATATATATATATATATATATATTCGAACTCGCTTACTATGATTCCGCAGCCCATCACATTAACTATTACGCGACGGAGACTCTTGCAAATATATGCTCTAATCTTAAACAGAGATATGTTACCAAATTGTTGGTGGCTGAGAACTGCAAAGTATGTGAAATTTATAGAATAATGTGTGATGTGTTCGAAGAAGTATGTTTTAGTTTAAAAATGGGCTAAACATGGGTTTGCCCGTACGAACCCGATTCAAAAAGACAGTCGATGGAGTGGAAACACACAGACTCTCCAGTAAAGAAAAAGTTCCGGGTGCAGCAGTCAGTAAATAAGGTCATGCTGGCAGTCTTCTTGGACAAAAAAGGACCCATCACTATTGATTTCCTTGTAAAAGTGGCGACTGTAAAGTTCATCTTATTCATTGAATGACATTCGTATGTGTGTGTATGTGTGTGTGTAAGATAAGCTTACAATGGTTCGGGAAATTTGACGGTTGATAAAAATTTTTCACCCTCAGACTATGTAGTTTAAACATTGACACTAAAAGCATACTTATCACAAAAGGGTGAAGCGAAGTGAGCGACATTCAGTTTTTGTATATTATAAAAAAACAAGACTTTGGGCAGCCCTCCGTCTATCCACACACACGCGCGCACACACACACACACACACACACACACACACACACACACACACACACACACACACACACACACACACACACACACACACATAGACATGTATATATAATATTTCTATTCAATAGTGATAATTTTCAAACTGATCTATCAGACCTATTGCTAGGATCTCAAAAGGTACTAATTCTTCGAGTCAAAGTGGATCTGGGAGTAATGTCAATAAAGAGGTACTACACACTTCTTAGAACTCTTGAACAAGAGTTTGTTTATGTTTTTATATCCCCGATTTAAAAAAAACAATCTGTTTCCTTAACAATCTGCTAACCTCAATTCCTTGGACATGTGCAAGTATATGACCTTTGCAAGGAACTATATTTACACCCAAAGTTTTTAGCTAACTTACAATTTTACCAAATAGATAAAATAACTAAGAGTTCAAAGAGTTTTCTCTTGCCATTCTTAGAGGAAAGGTTGCTCTTCCATTATTATTATTATTATTTACTCATTACAGTTTTTCACATCAGCGTTAGCCGATGGTCTTTCACTGGAGTTTGAGTGACAGCAAATCTCCTCAAGTCTCCAGGACTCTTCTCAGTATTCTGGCCGTTCTCAATAATGCTGTAGTTTGGATGGTCTCCACTCGTCCTCCAACTTCCAAGTCCTCCAGTCCCTTTAGTAAACCTTTTGTTACTGTTCCAAACGCACCAATTACAATTGATATAATGGTCACGTGTATGTTCCATAGTTTTTTCAGTTCCCTAGCAAGGTCGAGGTACTTATCCTTCTTTTCACATTGTTTCAATTTTATTCTGTGGTCAGCCGGGACTGCAAAGTCGACAATTTTGCAAGTTCTCTTCAATTTGTTGATTATTATTAGGTTTGGTCTTCTGGCCGAGATTAGGTGATCCGTGTGTATGTCAAAGTCCCATAACAGTTTATGTGTGTTATTTTCTAGGACAGGTGCTGGGTTGTGCATATACTATTTGTTGGTATGGTCAAATTTAAATTTCTTGCACAATTCCCAGTGGATCACCTTGCCCACCCAGTCGTGTCTAATCTTATATTCCTTCTGCGCTAATTTGCTGCTTTCGCTTATTATGTGATTGATGGTTTCATCTCTGTCACCGCATAGCCTACATTTGCTATTTTGTTGCGTCTTATCTATTCTGGCTTTGATATGATTAGTTCTTCAACCTCTGTAGGCTATTCAATGCCAAATCCATTTTTATACAGATAATCAGTTCTATTTCAAATAATTCAGTTTAGCATGTGTACAGTTTCAATGTCAAAAACAGTTCCATTTCAAACAATTCAGTTTAGCATAAGTACGCAGTTTACACGTCAAAACAGTTCTATTTCAAGTAATTCAGTTTGACACCATAGATAGGAACCAATCAGATGCTACCACTCTGAGCCAGAGTTGACCTGAGGGTGATGGCAATGAAGAGGTGCACCGCATTCCTCAAAATATCAATATTACTGGATCCTCACCTTTTCTGCAGAGAATAGAGTAACTGTATTTTTTGCTCAACCGACAGGGCGTATAAAATTTAGTTTGGAGAAGGATTAAGGAGTCAGACAGAGAGACAGACCTACCACACAAATTCACAAAAGAAGTTTTTGTAAACAAAAAATTGCACCAGTTTAATAAAAATAACCATAATTTATGGACCTCCTCATCATGTAGGAGTTCAGATTACTGCGAAACAAACTATTCCTTGCCGAAAAAATGTAGAGAAAATATATTCTTTTTTTTTTCTAACTGCATTAATCATACTATTATTAATGATGGTCGATAAGGGCACGTGATGTACTGACAGCCTCGTTTTGACATTAACACTTTTAGCTGATAAATTATGGTCCGCGTTTGTAATAGCAAAAACATCTTTGCTCTTTTAGATGCTGACTGAAAGCAACCGATGTCAGCACGTTTGAAAATAAGATATATATTTTCCGCAATATTCGCTTGGGAGCGGACATCTTTTTTTCTTTTCCTTTTTTTCTTTCCCTTTTTTGACATTTGAGCACTTGTGAAATGATGGGGATTAGATTAAATTTTTTTTAATCTCTCAGATAAATCGCTGTTGTTATCATATTGATTCATCCAAACCATTTTTTCTACTTTTTCTCCGTTTCGGTCGATTTACTCTCCGGCCTTTCTCAAGTGATATCGAACGAAACCCTACAATGATAGGGGGTGCCCTTGTGGTGTAATGGTTAAAGCAATGGACTGCGGAATCGTAGTACGCGAGTTCGTACTCCAGTCACGATATTACGTTCACTTTCGGGCAAATACCCTTGGGAAAGGTATGAACCCCCTTATCCTCCCAGCTATGGGTTAAATAGTATCACTACTATTCTTCTAGGAGAAATGGCTTTGGTTTCCGCCATTTCCCATGCCAAGTTATTTCGCAGTTGTAAGAATAGTAACAGAATCTGACAAGTAACAGGAGTCAAGAAAATGATGCAATTTCGGCCGCTGTTCGTCGACTCAGATTTTTTCTTATAATGCTGATCTGTCTCTCTGATTACTGGGTGTGGCGTAATTGATAGGTGCAGGACTGCGGCCTTAAATGAAGTAAGTTCAAACCCCAGTCGCGCTATTACATTCACTTTCGAACTAATACCCTTTGGAAAGGTGTGAACCCTGTTATCTCCCCAGATATGGGTTAAATAGTACCACCACTGTCCCCCTACAAGAATGGCTTTGGCATGAAATAACTCTCGACGTTTGACATGCCATTCAAACAAAGAAACCGAACCCGACAATTGTTTTCATTGGATTCTTATGATCACGAGACACTAAGTTACCCCACTTCGCATTACCGTCGTGAAAATGTTTAAGACAAATAACGCAACACGCACATGCACAAGTGGCGTAATGGCTAAAATGATGAACTGCTGCCTCGAAGTTAGCGAGTTCGAATTCTATTCGAACTATTGTATTCACTTTGAACTATATACTCGAGGAGAAGGTTTAAACTTATTTATCCCTCTAGCAATGGGTTAAATAGTAAAATTGCTGTTCTTCTACAAGGATGACTTTGGCATTAAATAACCCACAAAATTTGATATGCCATTAAACAAAGAAACTGATGAGAGTGTGTATTTACCCAACTTTTTTGTCTAACACAAATAACTCTTATCTAATATTAATCGTTTGTTTACACGATTAAATGGTTTTAATCATTGACATGGAATACTAATAATTTGATATGAATAATTTGTTTGAGAATTAATTTTTATATAAAAATTAATTCTCAGATTAAGTAGCCTCATCTCAAAATGATTCCAATTAAAGACAAGTACAATAATTTGTTCGCACGCAATTAAATGGTTTCAAGTAAATGATTGAATAGTTCCTTTTTGATGGGACCCTAACAAGTACTAACAGACCAGGTCTAAGTGGACCTGGGAGTAATGACTTCAGTTAAAACTTCAGAACACACATTGTGCTGATAAGAAGTAGAAGTGCATTCAGTTCAGTGTATTGTTCATTTCCACTGTTGCATATTGACCCTTGAACGAGCCGTCAATCAGAGATTTTCTGCACAGGATGCACCTGTGAAAATAAGCAGAAGCAGTCATGTGGTTGAGCGGAAATGTGTGTGTGTGTGTGTGTGTGTGTGTGTGTGTGTGTGTGTTATGAAATGATATATACAGATGCCCACGTGAGATACGGGCAGTCAGAATCTCAGTCTCCGTCTTGGAGTTTCAGCTTGCGTTCACGGGAGCGCCAGCGAATGGCTGGGCGCCTTAATAGGGCAACGTCTTATTTAGCGGGTTTCCAGTTAAGGGCTAAGTAGGTCCTTGAAGATAACACCATGTGGTATGGTCAAGAGAAGTTATAGGTCGATTATGACTCGCTGTAGTCGTCTCCCTCCTTCGATCTATCTCGCACCACAGAAGATTTGGCTCTTTTCAAGAGAAATAGAGAGATATACTTTTGTAAAAGAAAGTGTCATTCCTTACGGCTAAGGGTAGAGTTTTTTATTTATCTTTTTTATTTTTCAGCTTTAATTCTAATGTCATTACTTGACGATGAAAGAATTCGATCGACTAGAAACTTGCCAGGGAATGACAATACACTTGTTCAGTAGTTTTGTTTTCAACACTTCCAAAAAAAAACAAAATTAAAAAACAAAACAAATGAGACGCTCCAGTTAGGCCAAATGAAGCTTCAATAATGCTGGAGCTTTGAGGACTGCGGAGTACTCCTCATGGCCACCACTCCCAGGTACACGCTAGCCCGGAACTGTAGTACCAGATTGGGCCCTATCTATTGGTCAAATCGAACTGTTTGACATTTAAACTGTGTACTTATGCTAAACTGAATTGCTTGAAATAGAACTCTTTTTACATTTAAATGTGAGTAAACAAACAAATGACAGATGTTTAATTAAATTGTTAGTGAAACGTACCAATACTTGAAACTATTTAACTTTGTTGACTAAATTGAATTCTTAGAAATAGAACTGTTTGATCATTTATCAGTGTATAAACAAATAACTAATTTTTAACTAAATTATTAATTATACATAGCAATACTTGAAAACATTAAACTGTGTGCAAACAAATGATTAATAGTAAATAGAATTATTCGTATAAGATAGAGATAAGTGAAAGCATTTAACTGTGATTAAGCTCATTTAAAGATGTTATCTACATAATGGGTTTAGAAATCATATATTCAATGTCTAAAAAGGATTTGGCATTAAATAACCTACAATAGTTGATATGCCACCTGACCAAATCAACCAAACTTGGCCGAAACGACCTGACCAAAAGTAACACAGTAAAAAAAATAAAAAATTTAAAAATGGTAAAAAATGAACTTGTCTAAAATAGAAAATGAATTTATTTATCTGTTCGGAAATTAAATTAAATGTTGCAATGAAGCGAAAGTAATACACAAGTAAACACCAATACTCTTTAAACAGAGAGAGAGAGAGAGAGAGAGAGAGAGAGAGAGAGAGAGAGAGAGAGAGAGAGAGAGAGAATGAGACGCACACACGTAGACACAGATACACACGTATATTTATATATATATATATATATATATGTATATATATATATATATATATACACACACACACACACACATATATATATATATATGTATGTATATATATAATACTGGGATTTATTTAACAAATACGTCATAACTAACATTCCATTGAATGATTACATATATAATAGCAACGATTTATTAAGCAAATCCGCTAAAACACTTATTCACATTAAAGGCCACCAAGAGAATGTGGGTCAATTTTTCTCAGTTAGGAAAAATAAGAAAAAAATAATCTGTATTATACTTTAGAGATAACTGTCTTTGTATACTGTCAACGTTTGCGCAATTTAAGTCTTATATATATATATAGATATACCTTTAAGAAAAACAAAAACCGGTCACATTAGGATCATAAATTTATTTCCATCCTGTTATGGGTATTGATATGAATCAATAACACCAAAAATAACAGGACTTCTTCAGATTTAATGGATGAAATAATTACAGTCAGAATAGATATTGGAGGGAAGGGTTGGAGGCTGTAGAAGAGGGGTGAAGAGTTTCCTCCCCATTTACCCACTTCCGGTTTTCTTTTTATTACCGGTTGGAATCACAATATTGTAACTGGACTAATATTCAAAACTCACTTTCTACAGTAAATTAAATTTTAAAAATTTTTAAATTCTAAATACATTTCAACGTAAAGGTCCAGATTTAATAATAATTTAGGGAATTACAACATTTTTTAATAACCTATTCTGACTGTAATTATTTTATCCATTAGATCTGAAGAAGTCCTATTATTTTTGGTGTTACTGATTCATATGAATACCCATAACAGTATGGAAATAAATTTATAATCCTAATGTGACCTGTTTTTGTTTTTCTTAAAGGAATTATTGCTCTGTGATATCAGTTACATTGAGATCTTTACCAGGAAAATTTAAATGTTCATAGTAGGATGATTTTTTTGTCCTGACGGAATTATTCCCGACTCCGGTTTAACTGGACTGAATAGTATATATATATATATATATATATATATATATATATATATATATATATATATATATATATATATATTGATAACAAGGTAATCCAAGTAGAAGGAGATAGTTATTGAGAAACAAAGTCGACACAATACCGTTTCGGTTCTACTGAACCGTCATCAGGTCTATGAGGGGTTATATTAGGAATGTTAAGTTAACGATGGATGTATAAAAAGTGTAAAAATATATTAAAAAAACGGCCAATTGTTCTTGTCATAAACAGCCAACTTTTTCATGTTATACAACTTTTCCAAAGTTTTTATATACTTTTACACTTTTTATACACCCATCGTTAACATAACATCACTAATATAACCCCTCATAGTTCTGATGATGGTTCAGTAGAACTGAAACGCTAAAGTGTCGACTTTGTTTCTCAATAAATCTCTTCTACTTGGATTACCTTGTTATCAATTATTCTTTACAAACTGTCGGATTACAATCCATTATTTTCTTCCATATATATATATATATATATGTGTGTGTGTGTGTGTGTGTGTGTATGTGTGTGTGTGTAGATATATTTTGGCAGCATTTCTTCGTTAATACAAATTTCGTTGAACATAATAGACATTTTCTGTCTACATATTTTTTTCTGGATCCGTTCGTATTGTCGTATTGCTTTTATCGTATTCGGCAGGAATTGATTTATTTATTGTCCATAGTTATATGTATCCCTAGTACTTTCTGCCCGACTTTGGGCCATCATCAGGGGAGGATCTATTACAAAAGTGATGTAACTTTTGTTTTTGCATATTACTACTATGTAAGAGTAAACGGTAAAGACGCTCTTACATAGTTGTAATATCTAAAATAGATTCTCCCCTGATGATGGCCCAAAGTCGGGCAGAAAGTACTAGGGATATATACAACTATGGACAATACATAAATCAATTCCTGTCGAATATGATAAAAGCAATACGACAATACGAACGGATCTAGAAGAAAATATGTAGACAGAAAATGTCTATTATGTTCAATGAAATATATATATATATATATATATATGTGTGTGTGTGTGTGTGTGTGTGTGTGTGTGAATTATTGATGTTTATTTTAAGCAATAAAGTTATATTTGGGTTTCTTTGTTTAATGGCAACTCAACCTTCATGGGTTATTTAATACTAAGCCATCATTGTAAAAGAACACTGGTGAAACTGTTTAACCCATAGCTAGGGTGGGGATAAAGAGGTTCATACCTTCCTCAAGGGTATTAGTTCGAAAGTGAATGTAATTGCGCGACTGGAGTTCGAACTCACAACGAAGTTGCAGTCAAGATCTTTAAGTGCTTCAACATAAATTTATGGAATTCATTGACAAATATATAAGAATTATTACTTTTTTTTAGTCGTAAACGAGCGAAATATTTTTCTTTCTCCCAAATAAAAAAATAGGCAAAGAGAGAATTTTAGAAATTCTTATGTTAAACTTAATCTTTTTTTGTACCTACAAATTTTCAACAAATCCCCACCTCCCAAAAGAAAACAAAATAACTATACCCCCCCAAAAACAAGCAAAAACAAAAACAAAAAAATTAACCTACTTATATACAAATAAAACTACTGACCTGTATTATTTCTTTTCTTTTCTCCTTCCTTTAATTTTTAGTTTTTTCTCATTCATTGTACTTTTAATTATTTTTTTTATAGCTTGATATTTTCCCGACGGGAATGCATTATTTTCTGCTTAGAATTTAAATATAAGAATGAACTAATGCAAATTAGCCCTTAGAACCCGGGGGAGCCTCCCACAACCGTTGGCCTTTCTACCTCGGGGCTCTTGGCTTGAAAAATGGCCGAAAATCTAAAATGCTATAATCAGTTATTCTGACATTTCACAAGCTGTTAAATAACAGGTTACAATATCCTATGACAATTTTTCAAAAAATAATACAATTAAGTATAAAATACAAACTTGGAAGATTTTGTTGGCATTAACAATGTAGAAATAGGGAATCCCCAGACGAAATTCCGGCCACCCGGATTAACGGACTTTTGGTTAGTGGACACAAATACCGACTGCTTGAGCTCAAAGGGTTTAAAAAATCAGTCACGTAAGAGTTGTGGGGTTCTTTAATTCTTCTTTGTTTTTTTTTTGTTTTTTTTTTTGTATGTGTGTGTGTGTGTGTGTGTGTGTGTGTGATTTCATTAGAGCTTATTTTCCCACAATTGTTTGAGGAAATGGCCGGTGATATATATGTAAACTTTTTGAAATGTTCTCCATTCAAAAAAGCTATATAAGAATCGATCACTTTTAAACGTTTTCTTATAGAATTTTATTATTTTCACCCCCGACGAGTTTTTCCCACCAACTGGTTTAGACTAAAGACCAGAAGATTCCCTAAGTCTCCTGGGTTATTTTAAGTATCCAAGCTGATTTTAACACGACTGCAGTCTGGAGGTTCCCGATTTTGCCTTTGATCTTTTGTTTTATCAGTTTCTTTTCCAGGCTTTGGAGACTTTTCCGACAGCAAAAACCGCAATTGGTATAACCGTCTCCTTCATCTTTCACAACCTTTTTAGCCATCTGTTTTGGTTACTTTATTTAATGGCATATCAAATTTTGCACGTTATTTGATACCAAAGCCACCCTTATAGAAGAATGATACTATCGAACCCATAGACGGGGTGGATAAGGAAGTGCATACATTAACACGAAGTTTATGTGTGCGTATGTGTATATTCTAAGAATAATTATTTATATTTGTGTACGTCTGTGTATTCAGAAAAATGATTATATATATATATATATATATATATATATATATATATATATATATATATATATATATATATCATTTTATTTATATATATATATATATATATATATATCATTTTATATATATATATATATATCATTTTATATATATATATATATATATATCATTTTATATATATATATATATATATATCATTTTATATATATATATATATATCATTTTATATATATATATATATATATCATTTTATATATATATATATATATATATATATATCATTTTATATATATATATATATATATCATTTTATATATATATATATATATATAATCATTTTATATATATATATATATATATATACATATAATCATTTTATATATATATATATATGTGTGTATATATATAATCATTTTA
>OY757931.1:11327713-11417713 GCA_963585895.1 Sepioteuthis lessoniana | reverse complement strand
CTAGTTTGAATTCAGAATTTTCTTTTTCCAAGATTGGTTGCCTATACCAGGCGAAAAATGTATGAATGCATGTCTCTGTCTCTATTCGCTATTTGCTAACTTTCAGCTCACTTGATGAAGAAAATGGCTACTTTAGACTCCATAAGTTTAGATGCAAGTTCCTTTTTAGGTCAAATTTAAAATATCAATATTCAAACGAAACAGACCGTTCAGTGCGTATGATTTTCCTCTCAGTAAACAATAAGTACATTCGTGCCTTTGTTTAATCTGAGATAAACATATGCTATCTCTCTTGTACTGCTTAGCTAACTTTAAAGATAAACGATTTAAAGTTAGGTCGATCGTCAGTGAAGCCTTCATAGATGTGATTATAGTATCATATTAACTGAATCTGTCTATTTGTCTTAAACATTCTTTGGTATTGGTAACTTGGAAAGGGACAATTCAGTTTCTTTTTGAAGAATAGAAAATTTAAACGTAGCTTTTAATAATATCGACTGTCAGAAAGCGTCTTTGTAACTGGTGCAAATCTGTAAAATAAAATTCCTGGCTTTGAACAATGTACGCTCCAAAATTAATCAGACAACAGTTGATTATTTCTAAGAATGAGAAATAATAGATTTTAAAATAAAAAGTAAAAACGATGCCATTTTCTAAGAAGAGTGCATAGTAGTTTTTCAAGGTTAGGGTTAGCTGTAGGTAAATAGTAGGGCAGACTGTGCTACAACAACTGGTCAAGGAGAACGAAAAATTTGAATAGTTACATTCCATTTCAAATTGTCTTTATGTTTGAATTTGTCATCGGAAATACGAGCAAAACAAACAAACAAACAAACAAACAAAACAACAAACAAAAACAAAAACAAGAAACAACAATAAAAAAAAAGAATTCTCCTTAGATCCGACAACAGCTGCTCGACAATAAATTCGTAGTCGAGAGATCAAATAAAAAAGCTTTTATTTTGACAGCATTTCTTTCAATATTTAACAAAATAGAAATATTAAAAAGTCAATAAAAAGAAATCAGTGCCGAGAATAGTGCAACGGTTATCACCGTACGAAATGATCCCAGTGACCTGGGTTCAAATTCTAGACGACGCTGTTTGCCTCTCACTTAGCGCTAATACTCTTAGGAAAAGTTTGGATAAATTGTTTGCCATAGTAAAGCTGGATTGAATATTGGGTTTTCCTTCTCATAGACTGGTTACCTAAGCAAGGTAAAAAAGTCTGCCTTAAATTTTACCCATAGTTGGGAGGAAGAAGAACGTTAAGTGAAACACTAACAGCCTCGTTCAGGATTTGAACTCCAGTTGCCAATTCCATTTCGTACAATATGGGTAAGCTGTAGGTAAATAGTAGGACAGACTGTGCTACGACAACCGGTCAAGGAGAAGGAAAACTCTGAATGCATTCCATTTCAAATTGGCTTTTTGTCACATCCTGACCCTGGAGGAGGGTTTGGATACATATATGCACAGAGCAACTTTCGTACCTTCTCTTCAAATGTCTGACTCCGTGAAAACCCTGTCGGTTGGGGTTGTAAAATACACCGAATGCAACTTTGCAGAGGGGTAAGACCACCCTCCTTACAACGAGTATCCTGATATGACTCTAAACTGTATCTAATGGTGAAGTTCGAGGAGGTGTCCTCGTGGTGTAATGGTTAAAGCGATGAACTGCGGAATCGTAGTACGCGAGTTCGTACTCCAGTCGCGCTATTACGTTCACTTTCGGGCAAATACCCTTGGGAAAGGTATGAACCCCCTTATTCTCCCTCCAGCTATGGGTAAATAGTAGGACGGACTAGGTTCTTCAGCCCTGGTGAGGCAACTAGTCTAGGAGAAGGAAAACTCTGAATTAAAACCTGTTAAACTCCGCTTAAAAATTGACCTTGTGTCATATCCTGCCCGAGCGGAGGGGTTGGGTAAATAGTATCTAATGGTGAAGTTCTTGTTCAGGAGGTTTAGGGAATATTGACGACTCCTTCATTTCCATTACTCCTCGGTCCACTCAGACCTGGAGTGGTAATACCTGTAAGGATCCCATCTATGGCCAAACAGAATTATTAGTTTTAGTGAGCAATACTTGATAACATCTAACTGTGTGCAAACAATAAAGCAATATTGAAATCATTTAACTGTGTGCAAACAAATGAGCTCTGGCACATTTAAAAAATGTTACCTAGAAACTATTTGCTTATAAAACATAATATATACGTATAAACAGGATTTGGCATTAAATAACTCACACGGGTTGCTGTGCCATAACCAAACAAAATCATGGGTTCTCAACCTTTTTTATGATGGCTCCCTCTTCCGACCCATATTTAGAAAATATGCAACTTATACTAAAAGATATAAATGAATTAATTGATTTATTATCGTAAGTGAATATTTTTGTAGACGCTTACAAAAATAAGGGTTTCTATGGGAATTGTAAATTAGAAAAGAAAATTATCCAGAATATGAACTTTTGATAAGTGACGACGGTGTCATTTCGTAAAGCCTTATCTATTTGCTTCTTATTCCTATACTTCAGTAGCAATATCTCATTTACTGTAAACGATGTCAACATACGCATCGCTAATGCTTTTTACAGGTTATCGAACTTATGGAAATCTGAGAAAATAAAAAAGGAATTCTTTCCTTCAGTTTTATTCTGTGGTAAGCCGGTACGGCAATGTCCACTATTCGGCAGGTTCTCTCTTTTTTTTTTTTTTTTTTTTTTTTGTTGACTATCACTAGGTCTGGTCGTGCGTCTCATTTTTCCAGGACGGATTCTAGGTTGTGCATATACCAATGGTTCGCATGGTTAAATTCAAATTTTTTGCACAATTCCCAGTGGATCACCTTTCCCACCCAGTCTATACTTCTTTTGTGCTAACTTACTGCATTCGCTTATAATGTGATTGATCGTTTAATCTCTATCACCACATAACCTACATCTGTTATTTTGTTGTCTTTTCTATTTTTGCTTTGACGCAGTCCTTTTGGGTGTTATCTTGTGCTGCTTTCAGATTATTATTATTATTATTATTATTATTTACTCATTAGAGTTTTCACATCAGCGTAAGCTGATGGTATTTCACTGGAGATTGAGTGACAGCAGGTCTCCTCAAGTATCCAGGATTCTTCTCAGTATTCTGGCAGTTTTCAATAATGCTGTTGTTTGGATGGTCTCCTCTCGGTCGCCAACTTCCAAATCTTCCATGCCCTTTAATAATCTTTTAGTTGCCGTGCCAAAGGCACCAATCACAATTGGTATAATTGTTACCTTCATGTTCCATAGTTTTTTCAATTTTCTAGCAAGGTCGAGGTACTTATCTCTCTTTTCGCATTCTTTTAGTTTTATTCTGTGGTCCGCCGGGACAGCAAAGTGGACAATTTTGCAGATTCTCTTTTTTTTTGTTGATTATTATAAGGTCTGGTCTTCTGGCCGAGATTAGGTGATCCGTTTGTATATCAAAGTCCGACAGGAGTTTGAGTGTATCATTTTCTAGGACAGGTTCTGGGTTGTGCATATACCATTTGTTGGCATGGTCAAATTTAAATTTCTTGCACATTTCCCAGTGGATCATCTTGCCCAACCAGTCATGTCTAGCCTTGTACTCCTTCTGTGCCAATTTGCTGCATTCACTTATGTGATTGATGGTTTCATCTCTGTATTATTATTATTATTATTATTATTATTATTATTATTATTATTCCAAAATTGTCCTGAATAAAAAAAAGATCATATGTAATGAATTTACATCTCAGCTTGGAGAACGATATAGAAATCGAAAACTGTAAATATTTGATAAAATTATTTTACTTTCATTTGAATTTTGAAAATTCAAATTTGGAACGATTAGTTACGTCTTTCAATTATATGATTTCCCGCTGTTTATTGATTGTTAGAGGTTCGGCTTCGATGAGATTCCCAGCTCTTTTTTATGAATAATAATTTTACCATTAAAAACTTCTCTGGATTTAGTAAATATAAATAACAAAATTGGTGGCATTGTATCTGACCGTTTGTTCGTCTCTAGGGAACTACAAACTCTTCTCAAAAATGGATGGCTAGATTGATTGATTTTAACGGCGTGTCAACCCGTCTCGGGTTATTTTTATCTTTAGAGCTAAGAGTATTGCGCTTATTATATATTTATATTTTTTGTGTAGTTGTTTTTTTTTTATACGGGGCAAAAGAACTCGGATAATTTTTTTTAACAGATCTATTTGACCCTAAATGGGACCTTAACAGGTACTACCACTCCGGGTCAGAGTGGGCCTAGGAGTAATGGCAATGAGGGAGTTCTCCACACTCCCCAGATCTCCAGAACTGGAGTCTTACCATTGGATGCAGTTCAGTGTCAACCCTAGGATACCCCCCTTTTTTGGGGGTACGCGGTCTGTATCTTATCTGCTGTGTATAAAGTGTATACTAAATGATCACAGTATAGGGTTAATATAGATCACCGTTATATGATCACTGTTATAAGGTCAATATAGATCACAGTTATAGGATCACAGTTATAGGGCCAATATAGATCACAGTTATATGATCACAGTTATAAGGTCAATATAGATCACAGTTATATGATCACAGTTATAGCGTCAATATAGATCACAGTTATATGATCACAGTTATAGGATCACAGTTATAGGGTCAATATAGATCATAGTTATAGGATCACAGTTATAGGGTCAATATAGATTACAGTTATATGATCACAGTTATAGGGTCAATATAGATGTATTGTAGATGTTTTTGACATATAAATCAAACTGTCTAGTCATATATAGACGACAGACAAATAGTCTTTCTAATTATTGATATAGATTTAAGCTTTTCCGGATTGTACCTTACGTTAGATTTTTTATCGTCTCTTCCTTCAGTTGTATTTACCAAGTCAGTTGGGGTTCAACAGCTGCCTATCGTTACACAAATACTTTCTTTCTTCGTATGGTTCCGCTTGATCAGCTTACTTAAAGAAACACGAGGGACAGTTTATCTAATGTCTGATTGTGTCTTCCTACAATTTCCGCCATGAATATTACTATTTTTACAACTCCTGTGAATCAAATTGACATGCAATACTACCTTGTACACATACACCAAACATCAAACAATTTTGAGTACCCTATCAAAGGCGCGCTCAGCATGACGGCTATCGTCATGGGAAATAGAATCGGTGACCCGAGTTCCAAATCCTAGATAAGGCTGTTTGCATTCTGCTTCACGCTAATGTCCTTGGTAAAGGCATGAATCCATATTTTCTACCAAAGCTATGGATAGGGCAGGCTGGGTTATTTAGCTTTCGTTGGGTAACTAGTCTAAAAGGAAAACTCGGAATTCAAACCAGCTTTATATTTTGCTCAAAAAAAGTGGACCTTGTGTCCAATCCTGCTCATGAGGGAGGGGATGGTTGGTTGGGTTTAATGGCATATCAACTCTTGTAGGTTATGAATTGATGTCTCGATAGCAGTTAAGCGCGTATATATGTAAACAAAACAAACATTGATAAATATGCGTTTAAATCCCTTCGCTTTCGCTGGGTTTCTTCGTGGCTGTGTGGTAGCATCTCCGTCTGGCGTAAAACTCAGCTGGGTTTCGACTCAAGCTTCGAGTGTTATATATTGACCCTCGACCGAGCCGTCAACCAAGAGATGCACCTGTGTAAATAAGCGGAAGAACAGCGGAAGCATGTGGATGTTAGGAAATAATATAAGCAGGTGCCCGGATGGGTCGAGTTCAGTTGAGACAGGAATGCCAAAGTGAGAACCAGCTTGCAGATGGCTGGACCCTCTGTGACCCAGCCCAGATGAAGAAAGATTGCTGCTATGGTCGAGAGAAGAATATGGGTCAATATAGCAGTCTGTCCCTGTCTCCACTCATCTCTCATACACAAGAGAACATCACCCGTCCGAAAATAAAGTGTAAGAGATTTATATTTTTGTGAAGAAGTGTATTTGTTCGTTTGTTGAAGTCGTTCATTATCGTTGATTATGTTTCGGCATATATTTGTATATGTATACGTGAAGGTGTATTGTGGCTATCATCGTCATCATCATCATCATCATCATGTCGTGCCGCTAGCACGGATATCACTGATCCTCTCTCGCCACTTCTCCCAATCGTTCATCGCCTTCGGCACGTCTTCTGGGCTACATCCCGTATCCTCACATAGCTGCTGTATGTATGTTCGAGCTGGTCGCCCTGCTTTTGCTCGGCCATATGTGGGGGTCCATAGGAGTACATCACTTATGAGCTGGTCCATGCTTCTCCAGCAGTGTCCTGCGTGTCTGGTTCGTCTAACTTTGATAGTTTTCGTGATGGGGGGCAGGTGGCCGTATAGTTGGTGCCTTGTGAGTGTTGCCGCCAGGACTTGCTCAATATTGCTTGCAACATTCTTGTGTAATTGCCGTCCAGCTTCTTCTCCAGCCGTTTTGTTAGCGTCCAAGTAATGCATCCATACAGAAGTATCGATACGACTGCTGCATGGAAGAAACTGCGTTTCATTTTATCGGTCAGGTCTGATTTCCATTTGATCGATAGTCTATCGTAGCTGTCCTTGCCTTCGTTAGCCGCGTGTCGATGTCTTTTTCGGTTCGCGTATCTCGCCACACAGAAGAATTGTGATACAACGAAACAGATCTAAATCCGACAGTATGAAGAAAGCAGAAAATCAGCATAATCTAAATAGGTGAATTTGTTGTGATGTAAAGTCAACGTTAAACGTTTCGGTTTCAATAACCTAAATCAGGACTTTGATATCAGGAGAATTGTTCATACAGCGATGGATGCTTCATACTGTCGGATTTAGATCCATATTTACTTTCGTACAGTCCTTTCTGAAAAACAAATACCAAATACATATCATGGTAGTTGGGATGCTTGGAAAGGTCCTTAAAAGCTTGGGAAAATGATTGGAGGAACAATCGATATCATGTAGACCACAGCATTGTTAAGAATACTGAGAAGAGTCCTGGAGACCAGAGGAGACTTACAGTCACTTAAACTCCAGTGAACAACTAACAGTTAAAACTCGTGTCAAAACTTACTAGAAATGAAAATAAAAATGATAAACTTTAGATCCTAAAGAATAACAAGTGGAGGCGATGTGGAGAGTGTGATGGAATGATAAACCACGTAATAAGCGAATGCACTAAACTGACTTTAGAGAACAACGGTAAGAAAATCTGTTTCGGTTTCAATAACCTTCATCAGGACTTTGATATCAGGAGAATTGTTCATATAGCGTTGGATGCTTCATATTGTCGGATTTAGATCCATATTTACTTTCATACTGTCCTTTCGGAAAAACAAATACCAAATACATTTCATGGTCGTTGGGATCGTTGGAACTGTCCTTAAACTTCTCTGGATTTAGTTGATATAAATAACAAAATTGGTGGCATTATATCTGACCATTTGTTCGTCTCTAGAGAACTAAAAACTCTTCTCAATAATGGATTAATAGATTGATTGATTTTAACGGCGTGTCAACCCAACTCGGGTTATTTTTATCTCTAGAGCTAAGATGGTTTGGTTTGTTGGGTTTCATGGCATATAAACGTTTATAGGTTATTTAACGCCAAATCCATTTTTATGTAAATAATCTGTTCTATTTAAAACAATTCAGTTTTGCATAAGTACACAATTTAATTGTCAAAAACATTTCCATTTCAAACTATTTAAGCAGTTATATGTAACAATTCAGTTATGTGTAAATACAGTTTTAATGTCGAAAAAAAGTTCTATTTCAAATAATTCAGTTAAGCATAAGCACGCAGTTTAAACGTAAGTACGGTTTAATTGTGAAAAACATTTCTATTTCAAGCTATTCATTTTACTAAAACAATTCATTTTAGCATAAGTATGCTGTTAGTTCTATTTAACCTATAGATAGGACCCTTATCAGGTGCTACCACTCCAGGCCAGAGTGGACCTGGGAGCGATGGCAATGAAGGGGTACTCCGCATTCTCGATAGCTCCAGCACTGCTGGAACCTCACCATCAGATTGTTTAGTGTCATATCCAGGACACTCGTTGGGGGGGGGCTTACCCCTCTGCAGAGGTGCAGCCAGTGTATTCTACAGCCCCAGCCGACTGGGTAATCTAGAGCTTAAAGAATTGCGCTCATTATTCATTTATATCTTTTGTGTAGTTGTTTTTTTTTTACACGGGGCAAAAGAACTCGGGTAATTTTTTTTAACAGATCTATTTGACCCTAAATGGGACCTTAACAGGTACTACCACTCCGGGTCAGAGTGGGCCTGGGAGTAATGACAATGAGGGAGTTCTCCACACTCACCAGATCTCCATAACTGGAGTCTTACAATAGGATGCAGTTTAACCAGATCTAATTAGTCTATCTGGAAAGGTTTAAAAAGAAAAACAGTATGAAAAATAAAGCTAAAAAACGTCCTTACCATTCGTTGCAGTTTTCAGTGACAGTTGCTCCCACTGGATAATAATTGCCGTTCTTATAGCAACTTCCAATTGCACCTGAAAGAAAAGAAAAATGTTTAGATAAAGATAATTGAGAATGTGACTAATAAAAAAAAGCAAGAAAATTTTAAGTTCTTGTCATTATTGAACTGTTGGAAATTAATGGTCGATTTATCTATGTAATTCTGTTCATATTCATAGCTAGATAAGCTATCTATTTTGATAGATAAGCTATCTAAATTTCTGAGATGAAGCTTGATAGGTGTTATTACATAGAATTTTCGGACTGCTGACCTCATCTTTATTGTTATACTCATAACGTTTCGGCCGATATGTCCTTCTTCAGGTTTTTCATGTCGAACTCGGGAGTCAACACAATATCTTGAACTGAACCCTTTATTTGAACCACAGGGGTAGATTATTCCAATTCTGTTAACAATGACTGGGTACAAGAGTTAAACTATTGTAAGTATTCCTTGTTAGTCTTACCAGCTGTTGGGATCGAACCTGCAACCTCAAGATTATTTAACTCAGAAGCACTTTCAAACCAAACGCCTTATTCACTAGGCCATGCGTCCTTGTCTGTTTGTATGTCTTTCTATCATATTCTATTCATATTTATCTAGTCTGGCACAGTTGGAGGTGCCCGTGGTGTCATGGTTATCGTTGTAGGAAATGGACACGGCGACGCGAGTTCAAATCCTGGACGAGACTGATTGCATTTCACATAGCACTAATACCCTTGGGAAAGGTATGAATCCAATTATTCTCCTTCCAGCTATGGGTAAAATAGTTGGGCAGACTAGGTTCTTCAGCCTTGGTGAAGCAGCTAGTCTAGGAGAAGGAAAACTCTGAATTCAAACCTGTTAATCTCCGCTTAAAAAATTGACCTTGTGTTTTATCCTGCCCGAGCGGAGGGGTTAGTAAATATGATCTAGTCTGGCACAGTTTTTGACGGATTGAGATTTTGTGGGCTTTTCGGCTACGAGATCCTCAAAAAAACGGAAAATAGTTGAAGAAAAGTTAAATTCATTTTTAAGAGTGAAATTAATTCATAGAAAAAAAAATTCTCCAAAACATCCGTAAAAAATTCTTGGAAAAACCATTCTCAATTGTCATGAGAATATTTTCTGCTTTGTCGATATGGTGCCATTGTCATCCTGTTTAAATTCTTTAAGATAATTCATCTTGGATAAAGTCATGGACATTTTTCCAAACTGTAACCGTGTCGGTACTATAGTACGGTTGGACCCCTTGGTGGAAAATATCGATAGAAACTACACAAGGATGCTACTTGGAAGCAGCACCCCACAAATCAGCAGCTGTACGGTCATCCCGTAGACCATCCAAGTAAGAGAACCAAGACATGCTGAGCGCAGTTAAAGAAGTGAGGATGAACTCATAATCGACGTTCCGTGGACTCCAACGCATGGACACACCAGTGTTGACCGACCAGCAAAAACTTACATTCATCAGCTCTGTGCAGACACTGGATGCCATGTAGAGGACTTAATAAGAGCGTTGGCCTATTGAGACGAATGGTGCGAAAGAGGGTCAAGAGAATCGATGCTATTTCAACATTAGGTTAATCTACCCTCTGAAGGCTCTCCCACCCGCACGTGGAGATTCTTGGATAGATAGATCGATAGGAATACTACTTAAGACCCATATCTTAATCGGGCATCTTACTATCAATCATCTGCGAAGCTCATCTAAATAAAGTTGGCGATTTTAGTCGAGGGTGACCCGAAAGCTCCCTTTTCAATCGCTACAACACCGCTGTGTAGGGGCAGGCGCTACACCATTCCCTGGATTGCTCCACTTTACTCTTGATCTTTACCTTATAATGCTGAGTGTTAAGCAAGACGGAATCAAGTACCATTTTTTAAGTCTTTGGTATGACTCGACCAGGGATCGAACTCCGATCTCCAGGACCATTGGCGAACACTCAACTTATTAGGCCAATGGCCCGGTTTAAAGCTAATCTATTTAGAATTAATCTCTGTGAGATTCCTTACATTTAAATGTTACTGACTAAATTTAGATGGTTTTATCCAGTCTACGTTCTCACATATTTTTGGTTTCAGAAAAGATTTCTAAGAACCACTTAAAAATATTATGTTTTCTGGTCAGAGAGAGAGAGAGAGAATTAGCCAAACAGACCTGTTAATCAGAAAATTATGTGTTGGTGCGTGTGTGTGGTAATGTGTGTGAGTGCGTACTGTTTCGATCTAAGGTGGGGGACCTGCAGCCTTAAGACCATCAAGTGTGGCCTTCCATAGCCGAAAGATTAATTCAAATTGTTCACCTCCACTTTAAAACCGGATATCCAGTGGTCTTCCCTCCAAAAGCAATCTTTTAAAAAACAATTTCAAAGTTAATAAGATATTCCCTTTTTTTTTCTTTTTATTAATTCATTAGCCTACCTACATCGTGTTTCTCTTCTTTCCCTTTCACTTAAGAGAGTTATGGATTAAAACACCGTTGTTTTTTGTCTGGATTCTTTATTTCTATTATGTCTGTTGTGGTGGATCTGGGGCCCGAGATCCGTATGTGGCCTGCTAAAATACAAAGTGCAACTTTCCATTTTATCCCTGTGCATTCTTGAAAAAAAATAATCTAAAATAGTCACTAAACGATATATATATGATTTGGTTTGGTTGGGTTTTATGGCATATCAACCATTGTAGGTTATTTAATGCCAAATCCTCTTCATACATATATATTAAATATATATGATTTGGTTGGGTTTGGTTTTATGGCATATCAACCATTGTAGGTTATTTAATGCCAAATCCGGTTTTATCATAAATGTTAGATACATATCATTTTTCAACATAAGTCAATAAAGTTAAATAGTTCCTAGAATTGCTATGTATCAGTAGCATCAGTCATTTGTTTACATACAGTTAAATGATCAAACAGTTTTATTTAAAGAAAATTCAATTTAGCATAAGTCATTTGTTTTCCTTCAGTTTAAATGTCAAACAGTTCTAGTTGACCAATCAGGCGCTACTACTCCAGGCCAGAATGGACCTGAGAGCGATGGCAATGAAGGAGTACTCCGCATTGCCCAAAGCTCCAGCATTACTGGAGCCTCACAATTGGATTTTTAATGTCATATGCAGGACACTCATCGTGTGGGGGGGGAGGTCTTACTCCTCTGCAGAGATGCAGTCGGTGTATTCTACAATTCCCTCACCAGCCGACTGGGCTGAAATCAATCAATGTAATCGTTGTATTTTGCTGTGTACTGTCCTTTAGATGTTCTACGATGGCTGTGTTTCCGCATAGTTAAAGCAAAACCTTCAACTACTTCATTTCCTCAATAGTTCCGGTATTTCGAAAGATAAGTGCAATCATTTAAAAAATGTCAATTCATGAGTGCTCTATTGAGCGTAGTGAGTGTACGAGTTTATAAACCAGGTCTTAGCTAAGTAGATAATCATCATCATCATCATCATCATCATGTCGTACCGCTAGCACAGATATCCCTGACCCTCTCTCGCCACTTCTCCCTATCGTTCATCGACTCTGTAACCATGTATCTTTAATTTTGGACTATGAAATTCTGAAAGGAAAGTCTATATTTGTTGTCAGTTAGAACTGATAAAAAGTCAGATACAAAATTTAAGTTAAATTTAACAGCTAAAAATTCTTAAAAGTCAGCATATATCATCATCATCATGTCGTGCCCACCAGCACATATCTCCCTGGCCCTCTCCCGCCGCCATTCTCTATCGTCCATTGCTTCCGGCAGGTCCTCAGGGCTACATCATGTATCGGCACAGAGCTGTTGTGTGTAGGTTCTAGTTGTTCGTCCTGCCTTTGCTCCTCCATGTGAGGGGGTCCCCAGGAGTATGTCCCTTATAAGTTCAGCCTTACTTCTCCAGCAGTGTCCTGCATGTCTGGTTCGTCAACTCAGATAGTTTTCGTGATAGGTGGTAAGTGGCAGGACAGCTGCTGCTTTGTGGGGGTGCTGCTGCTTTCAGAACTTGTTCAATATTGCTCGCAGCATTCTTGTGTAGTTGCCGTCAAGCTTTTTCTCGATATGTTTTGTTTGTGTCCAAGTAGTGCATCCATACAGTAGTATCGACACGACCGCTTCTTGAAAAAAACTTTCATTTTGTCGGTCAGGTCTGACTTCCATATGACCGATAGCTTATCGATAGCTTTAAGTAAGCTGTTGGCGACCGTAGTCGAGGGCAACCAGAAGGCTCCCTTTTCTATAGCTACTACACCGAGGTGTTGGGGAGGGCGTTACTATTTTCCCTGATTGCTCCATTTTACCCTTGATACGTACCTTATATTGCTGAGTGTTACGCAAGGAGGTATTAAGTACCATTTTAAAAGTCTTTGGTATGACGCGACTCGGGATTGAACCCAGGTCTCCCGGAATAACTATACACAAAGGTTATTTTCCAGAATTTCATAGTCCAAACTTAGGGGTGCGTGTTATACATGAGTACGTGTTATACAAAAATGATTATGTTTATTTTGGTTATTTATCAGTAAAAGAAGCAAGGCATTTCGTGTGGTTTAATGGTTAGCAAACTAGACTGATAATCCCTTACTAGTGGGCTCGGGTTTCATCGAGTACCTCATACACGCCCCTTGGGCCACAACTAAGCAAAGCTTAGTAAGTAAAGTAAAGTTGGCGACCGAAGTCGAAGGCGACCAGAAGGCTCCCTTTTCAATTGCTACTACACCGAGGTGTAGGGGAGGGCGCCACTCCTTTCCCTGGAATGTTCCACTTTACCCGTGATACGTACCTTATAATGCTGAGTATTAAGCAAGGAAGTATCAAGTACCATTTTTAAAGTCTTTGGTATGACGTGATTGAACCCAGGTCTCCCGGACTATTGGCGAATACTCTACCCACTGAGCCGGTAAAGCTTAGTAAATAATCATTAATAATGGAAGTATATCTCTTTCATCGTTTTCAACTTGCAAGGACCGCGCCTCGGAAAATCCTCATTGGCTGTGGTATCGTCTCTGCGGAAAACTTGGAGACGAACAGCAGTGGCAAATTTTCGCCACTATTTTCTATATTCTGAATAAAAAAACATTAATATTGCTAGATTGTTTCTCGATAACTTGTAAACTCGTGAGACACAATCGACTCGTTGATACTTTTTAGGGAATGGTAAGAAATTCAAACTTGCGTATGAGAACACACGGACTTCCTGGTTCTGTTGTTTTTAACAAGATAAAGCTGACTTCTTGTATATATAGGTCACAGGGGACATAGGGATTTCCCTTGCACGATATGATATCAATCGTTGGGTATCGTACCCTGATACCTTTGCCTTTTCAGAGATAGAGAGAAAGGAAGAGAAAGAGAGAGAGACAGACAGACAGAGAAGTTTTTCTACTTGTATCTCGTCTGTTTTTCTTTCCTCTCTACGCTTCAGTTGAAGCAGACAGCTGCGTTAACAGCCGGGTAGTCTTTAAAACGTCAGAGATCATACCCCCTAAATGATCCCGTACGAATCGGTATGGGACTGGGAAGTCTAACCCTCTCTTCTAGTAGTTACAACAGAGATACACTGACAGAGAAGAATTATAAGAATTCTACCCATGTCATCAAGAATTAAATTCCAACTACCTTCAGACCTAACCCTGGGGCTTGGAAATACGCTAACTGTATCTCCTTCAGAGAAAAAGGAAGTGTATAACACTAATTTACATATGATGGTGAGGCTCCACTTCTGGAGATCTGCTGAGTGTAGAGTAACCCCTTCTTTGTTTCCAGGTTCACTTTGATCTGGATTGGAAGTACTGGTTAAGGTCTCATCGATAGGGCAAATCGATTTGCTTAAAACTTATAAGTATTCGATAAGAGCATATGACCCATACAGCAGAGTTAGGGTTAGAAAACAAAGAGAGAGAGAGAGAGAGAGAGAGAGAGAGAGAGAGAGAGAGAGCTTTAAATTCCTGAATCCCAGGGTGAGAAAGAGAGAGAGAGAGAGAGTGAGAGAAAGCTCTAGATTCTTGAATCCCAGGAGAGAGAGAGAGAGAGAGAGAAAGAGGGAGAAAGAGAAAGCTTTAGATTCCTGAATCCTAGGAGAGAGATAGAGATAGAGATAGATAGAGAGAGAGAAAGCTTTAGATTCCTGAATCCCTGGGGAGAGAGAGCGAGAGAGAGAGAGAGAGAGAGAGAGCGTCTTAACATTCAAAGGAATTCTATTATCATATTCGAAAAGTGAAAGGCAACAAAAAACTATGAGAAAGATTTCTTCTCTGTGTAATTTAAACAAATATCTTCCAGTCATGCCAAATAAAATGTAAAAATAAATAAATAGATAGATCAGCTTGGAAATAAACCAGAAACTACGACTCAAGAAACCTCTAAATAAACAAAAAAGTTCAATGTGAACAAAGAATGAATGGGATTCTTTAACCTCTAGTCTTAAATTCACCCGAGACGGGTTGATATGCCTCTAAACTCAATCAATCTAGATACCTTCGTGCTATGGTCAGTAAGGAATAGGAATACTATAAACAATTTTGTGCTTGAATGTCATATGTAAGCAAAAAGAAGTTTCCCTATGACGTAGTGGCTAACGAAGCTCGACAGCGATATCGTATTGCATTCCCATTTAAAATTTGACAGAGTTTGTTCAAAAAAGAAGGAAAAAAATGCGGGTTGGGTTCTGAGATTTTTTGAATATCGTATAAGACTTTCGTGACAAAACAAATTTGGGAACCACTGCATAAAGACACAATGAAAAGATTTCCAGGCTAGGAATAACACAAAGTTTTGAGTGACTAGCTGATTTTAACGGCACGTTAACCCATCTAAATTTATTTTATGCCGAGTGGTTAGGGAATCGCGTTCATTATACATTTATATTTACATTTTTTGTGTTGTTTCTTAAGAATTTTTTTCTTGTAAATGGTTCAATCGAATACGACTAATTTTAAAACAAATCTTTTTGACTCCAAGATGGGATCCTAACAAGAACTATCACTTCGGGTCAGGATGGACCTGCGAGTAATGGTAATGAAGAGGTACTTCAAACTTCCCAGATCTCCATAACTGGAACATTTGATGCAGTTTCGTGTCATATCTAGGACATTCTCTGTTGCCACTTGTTTTTGTTTTTTTTGTGGCGGGTATTACCCTTGTTTTTCTATTTGAGGTTTTCGTGGAAAATACTTTAAACTCGGAATCAACGAGAATATTTTAATGAATGTTCCCCGTCTTAGAGATTTTTTAAAACGGGATCAGAGACAGGAGCAATGATTGTCATTTGAAATTTGATCTCTCCCAAAATGACGTAAACGTACAGACGGTTCCAGAAAAATTCTTTCGGAAGAAAAAGGAATCTGTCCACTCCATTCCGGTCATCAATGGCGTAGTTTAAATAACTGACCACAAGGAGAGAGAGAGAGAGAGAGAGAGAGAGAGAGAGAGCTTTAGATTTCTGAACCCTCTGTGGAGAGAGAGAGAGAGAGAGAGAGAGGGGGGGGGAGAGAGAGAGAGAGAAAGCAAGAGAACTAGATTACTGAACCTCAGTAGACAGAGAAACCAGAGAGAGAGAGAGAGAGAGAGAGAGAGAGAGAGAGAGCTTTAGATTCCTGAATCACTGGGGAGAAAGAGTGAGAGAGAAAGGTAGAGAGAGATTTAGATTACTGAATCCCAGGAGAGACAGTGAGAGAGAAAGTGAGAGAGAGAGAGAGAGAGAGAGAGAGAGAGAACTAGATTACTGAACCTCAGTAAACAGGATGAGAGAGAGAGAGAGAGAGAGAGAGAAAGAGTGAGAGAGAGCTTTAGATTTCTGAACCCTCCGTGGAGAGAGAGAGAGAGAGAGAGAGAGAGAGCGAGAGAACTAGATTACTGAACCTCAGTAGACAGAGGAACTAGAGAGAGAGAGTGAGAGAGAGTGAGAGAGAGAGAGAGCTTTAGATTCCTGAATCCCAGGAGAGAGAGAGAGAGAGAAAGGTAGAGAGAGCTTTAGATTACTGAATCCCAGGAGAGAGAGTGAGAGAGAGAGAGAGAGAGTGAGAGAGAGAGCTTTAGATTTCTGAATCCTCTGTGGAGAGAGAGAGAGTGAGAGAACTAGATTACTGAACCTCAGTAGACAGAGGAACCAGAGAGAGAGAGAGAGAGAGAGAGAGAGAGAGAGAGCTTTAGATTCCTGAATCCCAGGGGAGAGAGAGAGAGAGAAAGAGAGAGGTAGAGAGAGTTTTAGATTACTGAATCCCAGGACAGACAGTGAGAGAGAAAGTGAGAGAGAAAGTGAGAGAGAGGGAGAGAGAGAGAGGGAGAGAGAGAGAACTAGATTACTGAACCTCAGTAGACAGAGGAACCAGAGAGAGAGAGAGAGAGAGAGAGAACTTTAGATTCCTGAATCCCCGGGGAGAGAGAGAGAGAGAGAGAGAGAGAGAAAGGGAGAGAGAGCTTTAGATTACAGAATCCCAGGAGAGAGAGAGAGAGAGAGAGAGAGAGAGAGAGAGAGAGAGAGAGAGTGAGCGTCTTAACATTTAAAGGAATTCTATTATCACATTCGAAAAGTAAAAAGCAACAAAAAGCTATGAGATAGATTTCTTCTCCGTGTAATTTAAACAAATATCTTACAGTCGTACCAAATAAAATGTAAAAATAGATAAATAAATCAGCTTGGAAATAAACAAGAAACCACGACCCACAAAGAATTTGAACTGAGATTCAACTTGGAGGAAATCAAGTGGTAAATTACCTTAAACTCCATCGTTGCCCCCTTTTTTTTATTTCACAAGAAAGAAAGAATTCATGTTGGTAGAACGTTATCGCTACTAGCAATGCCACCAGCCTGTAAGATTTAACAAAGAAATGTCCCTGTTAGAGAGGTTTAAAGTATGCTGAGTGTATCCCCTGACGAGATGAAAGACCTCCTAATAAAGTGGGGTCCTAGGTATGACATTGAACTGCATCTGATGGTGAGGCTCCAATTCTGGAAATCAGGAATGTGTTGAATAACTATTCATTGCCATTATTCCCAGGTCCACTCTGATACGGAGTTGTAGTACCTGTTACGATCCCATCTATGACTCAAATAGATCTGTTTAAAAATTGTAAATATTAGATAGGAATACTTGAAACCAGAACAAATTATTTGTGAATACGAACGTACAATGAACGCGATAAGTAAACCTTTAGCATAAAATAACCTTAGACGGGTTAACATGCCGTTAAAATCAATCAAATCAATCGACTTGAAAAAAATACATGTTAATTTTTGTTTATACCCGTATTCCTGTTCCTTTAAAAATGAAGACTATTTAAATGTTTTTTTCAATTATATCATTCTTATAATTGTATCACAAACCTTACGCTGCTCTGCAATTTAAAAATATATATTCTTGTCCTTCTTTCCTTTCTTATTACTTTCCTTCCTTCCTTTTATCATATTCCATTCTTTTTCATTCATAATTCTTTCTTTCTTTCTTTCTTTCTTTCTTTCTTTTACCAGTTTTGGTTTTTTTCTTTTGGCCATCTTTCTTTCTTTTTTCTTTCTTTCTTTCACCAGTTTTGGTTTTTTTCTTTTGGCCATCTTTCTTTCTTTCTTTCTTTCTTTCTTTCTTTCTTTCACCAGTTTTGGTTTTTTTCTTTTGGCCATCTTTCTTTCTTTCTTTCTTTCTTTTACCAGTTTTCGTTTTTTTCTTTTGGCCATCTTTCTTTCTTTCTTTCTTTCTTTCTTTCTTTTACCAGTTTTCGTTTTTTTCTTTTGGGCATCTTTCTTTCTTTCTTTCTTTCTTTCTTTCTTTCTTTCTTTCTTTCACCAGTTTTCGTTTTTATTTCTTCTGGCCATCTTTCTTTCTTTCTTTCTTTCTTTCTTTCTTTTACCAGTTTTCGTTTTTTTTCTTTTGGCCATCTTTCTTTCTTTCTTTCTTTCTTTCTTTCTTTCTTTCTTTCTTTCTTTCTTTCACTAGTTTTCGCTTTTTTTTCTTTTGGCTTTCTTTCTTTCTTTCTTTCTTTCTTTCTTTCTTTCTTTCTTTCTTTTCTTCAGTTTTCAACCCTTCGCAGTATTGATTTTCTATCCAGAACAGCATCATTCCGACCTAACTTGAAATAACCACGAAAAGCTCGCTGTTTAACAATTACATCCATCACTATTAAAAAATGTTTAAACAGCAAACACACGGTGTGCACCGGTCCAAACAATGATCACAACAGATCCTATCTAAAAAAACAAACAAACAAAATTATGATTATAAGACAGTAACTAGATGGAGCTACCATTGCATCTTGCCGAAGTTCACTTGTGTCTCATAGGTGAAAGTTGAAAATGTGGGAGGTATTACTGCTGCCCCCATATATATATATATATATTGGTTAAAAATGTTTGAGCAGTAGAATTTGGTAATAAATAGTACCAAACGCTATCTGTTTTGATGTTATAATGTTACTCAAGAAATAGTAAAATATGGCGTCTTTCGCTCAGAAGATTAGCTTTTTATCGAAAAAAAATCGACGAATTGATTAGGAAACTTTTTAAAGATAAAGCATTTTTAGCCAAGTAGTCCAGATACAATTGTCGTAGGAAATGGGCTCGGCGATAGGAGTTCAAACCCTGGACGAGACTGATTGCATTTCACATAGCAGTAATACCTTTGGGAAAGGTATGAATCCAATTATTCTCCCTCCAGCTATGGGTAAATAGTAGGGCAGACTAGGTTCTTCAGCCTTGGTGAGGCAACTAGTCTAGGAAAAAGAAAACTCTGAATTCAAACCTGTTAAATCCCGCTTAAAAATTGACTTTGTGTCATATCCTGTCCGAGCAGAGGGGATGGTAAATATGGATACAATTGTGTTGCAAATATAAATAAAAAATTCTAGAGTTGAATATGACTCTTCTATATTTATAGATAATTGTGGGTGGTCGCATATTGAAAAAAAATCGTTTGCATGTTGAATTGTGGGAATTTAGTCAACTGTGTTATTTTAATATCTTGTCTTGACAGGGGATCGGTTTGTGAGTACAAAATTTTCCAAGAGAGTTTTAAGTAAACATAGTATAAAAAATTCTGAGTTTTTAATATAAACATCTTTTATTTATACGACTACAAAGGAAACTATATAATGTCGAGATTAATATGATTATACTGGTCTCGCCTTTCCTATATCTTGCTATAAAAAAAAACCTATAAAAATGGCGCCACCCATGAATAAGTACGCAACAACTATTTAAAAAAAAATTATTTATAAAAGTTAATTTTCTGCAAGCCAATGATGCAATTGTTTTACTATTTCTTATGGAACTAGTATTTTTCTCCAAACGTTTCGTTACGATCCTAGTGGTGCAATCATACAATTGTACTGATACAGCAAAAGCTTAGAATTTAAGATTTCCATATGATGTGTTGCTTTCAGTAGATGAAGTCTGCTCTGTTTTCTTTGTTTGATGGCATATCAACTCATTGTTGGTTATTTAATACCATAACCACATTGTAGAAGAACAGCAGTGATGTTCAGCCTAACCGATTGCATATCTGCAGAGGAGTAAGACCCCCCCCCCAACTAGTGTCCTGCATATCACACTAAACAATCTGATTGTGAGCTTTGGACAATGCGGAGTACCCTTTCATGACCATCACTCCCAGGTGACTCTAGCTCGGAATGATAGTACCTGATAGAGTCCTATTTATGTGTCAAATAGAAACGTTTGACATTTACCCCTCTGCAGAGATGCTGTCGGTGTATTCTGCAACCCCCACCAACTGGGTCAGAAGTAAGGACGAATTTATAAGCAACGTTTTCCTGAACTCCTACACATGGTCACACACAGATGTTAGCCTACCAGCAAATACTTACATTTACTAATTCTGCACGGACACTGGGTGTTGTCAAGAAGAGTTGCCAAGAGTGATGACAAATAAGGACGGATGAAGAGAGAGAGAGAGAGAGAGAGAGAGAGAGGGAGAGGGAGAGAGAATGGGGTGAGGAGGAATTTGTGCCGTTCACACGCCTTGATAATGAAGACGAATGAAGAATTGTACAATCAAAACAGATATCGTTAATCATTATTTATTACCAAACTCTACAGCTTTGAAACTCTGTAAGAAAAAATATATTTGCAAAAGTAAGTATAAGAAGTTGGCTTATTTCTCGGACTACTTTATGTCCATATTTTTGGTTACAATGTTTCAATGCTGTAGAGTTTGGTAATAAATAATACCGAACAATATCCGTTTTGATAGTATAATAAAAAATATTGATACCTTAGATTAAGAAGAAAATTAACTTATTTAAAAAATAGTTGGGTGTACTTATTTATTAAGTAATACTGTACATTGTTTTATGTTGTAGAATTGTAAAGGTTCCTAATCCGATTCTTGCTGGTTCATGTATTTCATATAATTTGTCATTTTAAAAAACTCAAGTCATGTTTATTTGTACACATTTAAAAAGTATTTATCATCAACAGAAGGACGTACCGACGCACAGATTCCTTTGACTTGCTCTCACTATCCATCTTTATCGACCATTATTCTTTGCAAGTCTTTTAGACGCTATCCGGTGTTCGTGCTGAGCTGATAAATGTAAGGGTTGTTGGTCGGATAACACCGGTGTATGCATGTGTTGGAGTCCACAAGAGAACGTCATGTATGAGTAAGTCCTTACTTACCTCGTAGTGTTAAGCATGTCTTGCGCATCTGACTGGAATGGTTTGCGAGATGGGAACATGGTCCATCAAAGATTTGATTTAAACAACGCTCAGCATCCTTATGCAATTTCTGTCTAGCTTTTTCTTCATGCGTTTCTTTAAAGTTCAAGTCGTGCAACGATACAGTTGTACTGATCTTGCAACGGTTTGGAAGAAGCATTAATAGCCAAATATCTTAAACAATCTAATGAGTTGTGCTCAAATCAAAGAATTAACAAATGTCAGGATTATGATTTGCCGCCCATTGGCTTAATGGGTACAGTGTTCGCCAATGGCTTTGGAGACCGGGGTTCAATCCTAGGTCGACTTAAAATCTCAAAAATGGTACTTGATAACTCCTTGCTTAATACTCAGCATTATAACATAAGTATCAAGGGTAAAGTAGAGCAATCCAGGGAAAAGAGTAGCACCCTCCCTTACACCTCGGTGTTGTAGCGTTTGAAAAGGAAGCTTTTGGGTCGCCTTCGTCTACGGTCGCCAACTTTTTTTTATATACAAGATAGTGGGGAGGGGAAAGCTATGGTTTAAATTAAATCATTGCTGTTCTTCGAGAAGAGTGTCTTACCCATGAAGATTAATATGCCATTAAACAAAGAAAGCAGAAAAGACATTCAATAAGTTTCCAGACTTTTTTTGTTCAGGCATTTAAAATTGCCGTACACTCTTGAAAGTTCAGTATGTTATTGCTATACATCTTATGAGATGACTGACCAATTCTTATGATTTCAGGTTCAAATAAATAGCTACAGCAGGAATTGGAATTCATCCTACTAAAGCCGGATTGTCACAGCTGGTGAATTTCAAAAATGCAATCTGACTCTTTAGAAGAACGATATGCAATAAAATTCTGTTTTAAACTTGGAAAAAATGCCACAGGAACGTATGGAATACTTCAGACTGCTTTTCGACCATCTTGCAAGAATCAAGCATCAGTTTTTGAGTCGCACAAGAGATTCAAGGAAGCCAGGGAGTCTGTGAGGGATGATGACAGGTGTGGGAGGAGTAAGGAAGTCAACATACCAGAGTTGATTGGCCAAAGGGTTAGGGTTAGGGTTACTATGTTGAGGTTTTAAGGGAGTTCAGGAAGAGATTCCGTCGGAATAGGCCAGCGCTCTTGAAATCGGGTCAGTGGCATTTCCACCAGGACAATACACCAGTCCACAACTCCATCCTTGTCACAGACTATTTTACCAAGATGGGCATCAAGACAGTTCCTCAGGCTCCCTATAGTCGAGACCTTGCTTCCTGTGACTTTTGGTTATTCCATAAGCTCAGAGGCTGTCGTTATGAGACAATTGAGGAGATGAAAGAGGGTGTGACGAAGGTCATTGACACGCTGACACAAGAGGACTTCCATGGGGCCTTCCAGAAGTTTTTGGAACGGTACAATAAGTGCATTACTTCGAAGGGGACTAGAGTTTCATGTATGTACTATCAATAAAAGTGCTCATACGAAAAAAAGTCTGGAAACTTATTTAATGATCCTCGTTCAACAAGACAATAATTTTATAATTACGTGTTACAAGTGTAACTATCATATCAAAACTCGGACTTCCAAATCAAAATGATGACAGTGAAATACCAGATCCTTCTATTAAACAATGAATAATGAAACTTTGAAAATGTTTGTCAACAACGAAATAAACTTTATAAATAGTTCTCTGGGGGAAACACACCAACAAGAAACAGTGCTGTACGGAAATCGCCTTTTTTCAAGGCTCGTCTCGAGCTGTTGTATATTCTCAAAAATTCTTAAATGGCTCAAAGATGGGTTTGATATTTGGGGATCAGGAAATGCTTACAAGACTCATATCAGGGAAGTAAATGGGATAAAGAATAAAATTAACAGTTTTGGGACAAAAATTAGTTCACAATAACTTGACTAGTAATGGCAGACCTCACAAATCTCAAGATTTGGTTTGGTTGCATTTTATGGCATATCAACATTCGTGCCTTATTTAATGCCAATTCCTGTTTATATATATATATATATATATATATATATATATATATATATATATATATATATATATATATATATAAGTTTCATTCTTTTTTCTGTCTAGACAAATAGAGGTTCAGTTTTGATAATTTTTCACTCACTTCATCTCGATAGAAGATGGTATTTTACGAACATAAGAATTGATAGTAAAATATACTTTCATGACACAATAGTGAGTACTGGGGTTAAAAAAAAATAAGAGTATAGCCTGTATAAATTACTCAAATAACCAAAGATTCAAAGACTTTGATGTTTATATCACATGTTTCTTAAAAATCTTTTGCCGTTCTTCCTAATGTGAACTTTTGGATTTCTATTTTTGTTTTGTTTTGTTTTGTTTTTTGGTTTGTTGTTTTATGGCATATCAACACTCATAGGTTATTTAATGCTAAATCCTGTTTACGCACACACCACACAAGCATATACATATATATATATATATATATATATATATATATATATATATATATATATATATTAACGAACCCCTCCGCTCGGGCAGGATACGACACAAGGTCAATTTTTAAGCGGAGTTTAACAGGTTTGAATTCAGAGTTTTCCTTCTTCTAGACTAGTTGCCTCACCAAGGCTGAAGAACCTAGTCTGTTTTACTATTTACCCATAGCTGGAGGGAGAATAATTGGATTCATACCTTTCCCAAGGGTATTAGTGCAGTGTGAAATGCAATCAGTCTTGTCCAGGATTTGAACTCCTGTCGCCATGTCCATTTCCTACGACGATAACCATTACACCATGGGCACCCCCCTCCTCTCTTTCTATATATATATATATACGTATAGCAAAGACGTCCATACACAGTAGTAATTTGCTAAAACAAAAGTTACATCACTTTTGTAACAGATTCTCCCCTAATGATGGCCCAAAGTCGGGCAGAAAGTACTAGGGATACATACAACTATGGACAATACCTAAATCAATTCCCCCCCCCGAATACGATAAAAGTAATACGGGAATTCGAACGGATCCAAAAGAGAATATGTAGGCATAAAATGTCTATTATGTTTAATGAAATTTGCATATACATATATATATATATGTGTGTGTGTGTGTGTGTGCACGTGATTTGTATACAAATAGTTTGTAGGTTACATTATTGGTCAACAAACCAGAGCTCATTTGTTTGTACACGGTTAATGTTTTTAATTATTGCTATTTAAACTAATAGTTCTATTTAACATTAATACTATTATTGTAAGTATTATTTCAGTTTTGCTATCTATAATAATAGTTTTATTTAACATTGATAGTTTTATCTAACACTACTAATACTATTTAGCACTAAACATCTGTTTGCACACGGTTAAATGGTTTCAACTATTGATATCTAACACTAATAGTTTTATTTTTACACAATTAAATGGTTTCAAGAATAGAAAATAATTAAATAGTTCTATTTGATACATTGAGGAGATCCTAACAGATACTTACAATCCGGGACAAAATGGACCTGGGAGTAATGGCAACGATTGGATACTCAGTATTCTCCAAAGCCCTAGGACTGGAGCCTCATTATCAGATGCAATTTAGTGTCATATCTAGGATAGTCATTGATTGATGGTGTGTCTTACCTGTCTAGAGAGATGCAATCAGCGCATCGCACAGCCTCAGCCGGTTGGGCTGCCAGACCTAAAAAATGGAGCCTTAATATCAGATGAAGTTTTGTAACATGCCTATGACACTTCTTTTCTCTGGGAGAGATCTTATCTATCTACAAGGGATATAATCAGTGTATTCTAAGCCCTGTCGATAGAGTGGTCTTGTTTTAAAGAAAATTTGACCATTCACGAAGCATTTGGTCAAAAGTAATGGTTTCTTATAACATACGTGGGATCGTTTAAAAAGTTCTAAGCTTCACCCAGAAAGAAAAGCCATAGCTGAACATTTTTCTTCTTGAAAGAAACTACCACATCGTATAAAACTAGAAAAACTAATTCAGATTTCAGTCTTAATTTCTGTGCAGGCGGGGTCCATACAAAGGGAGAGATGTACGACAAATCTAAAATCTGCGAGAGGCTTTGGACTTTTTGAACGACCTTCGTATTGCGGCATCGAATCTCGATTGTCTGTCAATGTTTTGAGATTTGGATTGCTACTAGAGAAGACTTCACGGTTTCAGCTCACCGTGAGGGGCATCTATTAAATACTGTACGAAAGCTTATTTAAATAATCCTCAATATCGGACTCAGATTTTATGATTTTCCTGACCTTTGACATAGAATTCTTGAATTTCCTCGAACGATATCATCAAGGCAGATCTACAGTTAAAAGGCTCTTCTCTCGTCTTTCAATTCAGATGGAGAAATGTGTATTGCTTCCACCGACAAATGATCCCTCACCCCTGTCTGGCTTCTACTCTTCACATTTTCTGGGAAACGTTGCCACTGGAACTATTTAAGTACATTCGACATTTTCTTCTTTTTTAGGGCAATGACATCATTCATTTCCCGGCAAGTTATTTTTTTTTCTTTAAAGTTGCCTTTTCTATAATCGCATCAACGGGTTGAATACTTTTTACATTTCTCCCGAAAGTAACATGAAATAATTCCAATTTCCTTTTAATTGATTTATTCCTTTTGATGAGAAACATTTAAAACAGAAGTTTTACGCATGTATGCATTTCCGAGTGGCTCTTAAAGATAATACATTTCATAAGAGCAGGCAATAGTCTGAAAGAAATAGAATATAATATGGGAATAATAGCTAATCTATATTATTAATTAGGAATAAAATGTCTGTCTTCTCTAGAGGCTATATGATTTCATATCGAGTTATCAAATTTCCAGTGCATTTTCATAGTAAAAATCATTTCTAATACATTCTTATATTAAAAATTATTTCTTATCTATTTATAGAAAAAAAATCATGTCAAAGACATTTTTTATTGTAAAAATCGTTTCTGGTGCATTTTTATAGTAAAAATAATTTCCAATGCCTAAAGATAATTTTAATACCTTTTTCCATTTTCTTAAAATTGAAAAATCGTTTCCAATGCCTTTTTAAAATAAAACAATTTCCAATGCATTTTAATAGTAAAAATCTTTTCTAATGTATTTTTATAGTAAAAATCTTTTCTAATGTATTTTTATAGTAAGATTCTTTTCTAATGCATTTTTATAGTAAAATCTTTTCTAATGTATTTTTATAGTAAGATTCTTTTCTAATGCATTTTTATAGTAAAATCTTTTCTAATGTATTTTTATAGTAAAATCTTTTCTAATGTATTTTTATAGTAAAAATCTTTTCTAATGCATTTTTATAGTAAAATCTTTTCTAATGTATTTTTATAGTAAAAATCTTTTCTAATGTATTTTTATAGTAAAAATCTTTTCTAATGTATTTTTATAGTAAAAATCTTTTCTAATGTATTTTTATAGTAAGAATCTTTTCTAATGCATTTTTATAGTAAAATCTTTTCTAATGTATTTTTATAGTAAAATCTTTTCCAATGCATTTTTATAGTAGAAATCTTTTCTAATGCATTTTTATAGTAAAAATCTTTTCTAATGTATTTTTATAGTAAAAATCTTTTCTAATGTATTTTTATAGTAAAAATCTTTTCTAATGTATTTTTATAGTAAGAATCTTTTCTAATGCATTTTTATAGTAAAATCTTTTCTAATGTATTTTTATAGTAGAAATCTTTTCTAATGCATTTTTATAGTAAAAATCTTTTCTAATGTATTTTTATAGTAAAATCTTTTCTAATGCATTTTTATAGTAAAAATCTTTTCTAATGTATTTTTATAGTAAAAATCTTTTCCAATGCATTTTTATAGTAAAAATCTTTTTCAATGCATTTTTATAGTAAAAATCTTTTCCAATGCATTTTTATAGTAAAAATCTTTTCCAATGCATTTTTATAGTAAAAATCTTTTCTAATGTATTTTTATAGTAAAATTCTAAAGCAGATGTTACTTTTTCTTTTAAAATGTCGCATCATCCAGTCGAATTATTTTCCATTTTTTTCTTTTAACAGACCCCCACTTTTTTGTCAGTAAATAATAATCATGTTTTTTCTCACTGTTACATAGTTTCTAGCATTCCTATCGATTGTGCATGACATTCAAACAGATTTATTCGATTCATAAATGGGTTGGTTGGTGTGTTGTTTTGTTTTACGGCATATCAACCCTTTTCGGGTTATTTAATGCCGAAGCATAGATGGGACTCTAACAGCTATCACCATTTCGAGTCACAGTGTACCCGGGAGTAATAGCAACGAAGGGGGTTTACACGCTCCCAAGAGCTTCAGAACTGGAGCCTCACTACCCGATGCTGTTTAGAGTTTTATCCAGAACATTAATTTTTAGTGGCATGGATTAATGGCTTTCACAAGGTCAATATTAGCTTCATCCAGGATTTGAACTCTGGTTGCGGTGTCCGTTTCCAAAAACGAGAACTGTTACGCAACAAGCCTCCACACACACACACACAAACACATACACTTACACACACACACATAAATACATAAACTCACACACACACACGCACACACACTCTCACACACTCTCTCTCTCACACACACTCATTCTCACACTCACACACACACACATACTCACTCTCTCATACACACTCACTCTCACGCTCTCTCTCTCTCTCACACACACACACACACACTCAGTCTCTCACACATGCACACACATACACTCACACACACACATATGCACACATATATGTATATGCGTGGCGGGGGTATAGACACGGTGACTCAAGTTTAAATCCAGGACGAGACTGTTTGTATTTCGTATAGCGTTAATACCTTGGGAAAGGTATGAATCCAACCATTCTCTCTCTAGCTATGGGTATATAAGAGATCAGAAGGAGATCTTTAACGTTGCTATGGCAACTGGTCTAGGAGAAGGAAAATTCTAAATTCAAACATGTTAAACACCGCTTTAAAAAATTTACCTTGTGTCGCATCCTGCTTGCGGCGGAGGGTTGGATATATATATATATATATATATGTGTGTGTGTGTGTGTGTGTGTGTGTGTGCACAGAATATTTGACCTTCAGTTTCTTGTGTGCCTCGAAGATATTTGCGCCCAAATGTTTCCTCTCCAATTTTTATTCTTTCTCTCTTTTTCTCATGTTGTAATCATCACTATAACTTCTTTTTCTTCCTTCACACATCATCATCATCATCATTATAATAGTCATTAGGAAGCTTACTAGCAACTCTTGGTACAACTATTAGTATAATAATGATAGACACTGCCGTAATTATACTCGTCGTGACATCTTTTTTTACGCCGATTTCAATAGAAAAAACAAACTTGGGCACAATCCAGTCACAGAGTTTGATTAAGATAAAGCATATGTGTTGTGAGAAGCTCAATTAAACTTTTAAAAAAAGATTCAGTGTCCTAAGTATATTTAACTTGTTTCTTTATTGTTTTCCATTCTTCATTCCTTTATATGTACGCCAACGCCAACGCAATCTTTGTATTATCTCGGTTCGTTAAAAAATGTTTTTTATACCAACTCTTTGAAAGTCCGCCGAAGGCGTTCATTAAGTTCGATGTCGAATCACATATTTTTCGAATTGATATAATTACGAAGGATAAGGGGAAGTACTGTATAATTAGCATTTAATAGTTATCTCTAATTATAAAGTTTATTTTCTCTTTGAAATGCATGAATAAAAGACTAATTAAAATACTGTCTATTTATTTTCGAATTAAACTACTTGAAATATTCCCTTACTCCGGACTTGGATCACAGACATTGTAGGTCAGAGTAAAACTAAAAGAAAGCAAAAAGATATATTTATATATACGTAGACCTTGCGAGAGAACTCAAAAAAGTTATGAAACATGAAAGTGACGGTGATACCAATTGCAACTGGTGCACTTGGTATAATCCCCAAACGATTGGTAAAGAGACAGGAAGACTTAGAAATTATAGGACAAGTAAAGACTATACAGATTGGTTAGAGTACTGAGAAGAGTCCTGGAGATTTGAGGAGACTTGCTGTCACTCAAACTTCAGTGAAAGATCATCAGCTAAAGCTGGTGGGGAAAACTCTTAGGGAGTAACATAGTAACATAATAATGATAATGACCAGATCGAGAGATGATTAAAAAAAAAAAGACGGATTCTAACCCTAACCCGTGGCGCAGCGGATAGAGGCGTTGAGTCTCTACGGTTCCAGGTGAGCATTGTCAGAAGATAGCGGTTTCAAATCCTACCCAAGCCGGCCAGAGGTTTACTTGGTCAAAAACGTGGTGCGGTAGACAACAACTATGGAAGGCAGTAATTACTGGGGATTCGGTTACAAGACTCAGCATTCCTATCCGAGGTCGCGGTTAAATCACCTGAAGAAGGCCAGAGGTGAAATTTGGCCGAAACGTAGTGAAAGAAGAAACAACACAAAAACTACCAAGATGAAGACAAAAAGTCCGCAATAAATAAAAATTAATTCTCAAAGAAAGAAAGAAAGAAAGAAAAAAGAGAACTTGTCGTCTAGTGCATTTTGCTATCCCAGTGGAACCCAATATGAAAATAAAAAAAGCCAAAAAAAAAAAAAAAGCCAAATACTTCGACCTTGCCATAGAACTGAAAAAGCTGTGGAACATAAGGGTGACATTGGTGCCAATTGTGATTTAAGCCGTTGGAACGGTCCTCTAAAAAATTGGAAGTGGTAATGGAAGAATTGGAAGTTAAAGGATGAATAGAGACTATCCAGGCAACAGCATTGCAAAGATTGGCTAGAATACTCGGAAGAGTCCTGGAGACCTGAGGAGACTTGCTATTACTCGGACCCCAGTGAAATACCACCAGCTAACTTTAGCGTGAACAACTCACAAGACTGAAATAATAATAGTCATAAAATAACGGGAAAAAACCCGAAAAAAATGTAGCGCCTTAAAACTAACCCCTTGCCAGTAATAGTGGGAGTCCTGGGCAGGATCTAGAAAGAGACAGATGAACATATAAACAAGATATCTCGGGTATGACACTAAACTGTATCTGATGTTGAGACTCTACTTCAGGAGATCTGGGGAGTATGATGTACTCCTTCATTGCCATTACTCCCATGTCCACTCTGACACAGAGGTACTATAAAGCTCACATCTATGGGTTAAATGTATCTGTTCGATTTTAATATGACCGTGTTTAATAAGAAAATAGAGAAAATACAATAAAATAAAACAAGAAAATGAGATTATAAAAAATAATAAAAAGCTCTTAAGAGACAACTACACAAAAAATGGAGATATGAGCGTAAAATGAACGCGATTCTCTAACCTCTTGGCACTAAATAACTTTAGACTGGTTGACATGCCGTTAAAATTAATCACTCTCTCAATCAGTCTAGTGGAAGAAAAACTTTAAATTCAAACTTTCTTTACTCCGCTGAAAAATTGACCTTGCGTCAGATCTTGTTGCGGAGCAGCTGAGTAAATACACACTGCGTCGCTGACGTCGTTCAAATAAATCAATCAAACAAACCTAATCGTTTCACCGTTTGCGAAGTCGTCCGAGAAACTAATAAAACTGATTATTTCTATTTTTCAGGTCGGCAACGATGATTAGTAATTAGCTGATCACTGTTGACCTTGAACACATAGGAAAGCATTCATCTTATATTTGCTGATCGGAATTTGTCTTCGGCAGAATACTCTTGTATTAATAAAAAACAGCTTTGGTTTAGTGCAATTTAGAATACATAATCAAAGTCTGCGTCGAGCTTCAGGATAAAGTAATAGAAATATTTAACAAGTTAACACAGGTTTATAGCGATTACATTCGATGACAAACACAGGTTTTTAGGGAGCACATGACCCCTTTTTTTAGGGGGGAGATGATGCAGAGTGTGTTAAAGATGATCCTCGTTCTAGTCGACAGGGAGTTTCACGAACTATGGAAAAGGCGACAAAAGTGACAATTCGAATCAGATTCAGTCAATGAGAATGATTGGTAATGAATTAAAATTGATCGATTGGTTAGCAGTAAGAGTTGCGAACCTGAAAAAAAATCTCATTACTTAATAGATGGACCTAGTATAAAAGACACCCAATATTCCTATTTAAAAATATAGATACAATCTTTTAAAAAGGTTTTTATAAGAATTTATCAAATGAAAGAAGACTTATCTCATAACTTGGTTTGATCGTAAGAGTACTGATAATGTAGAGTCTTCTCCAGGTCTACAACTGGTTCGAATTCAGAGTTTTCCTTCTTCTAAATCGGTTGCCATAACAGAGTTAAAGAGCTCAGACGGATCTACTATTTACTCATAGCTGGAAGGGGAATAGTTGGATTCATATCTTTTCTAAGGGTATTAACGGGGTATCGTAGAATTCATATCTTTTCTAAGGGTATTAACGGGGTATAGTTGGATTCATATCTTTTCTAAGGGTATTAACGGGGTATAGTTGGATTCATATCTTTTCTAAGGGTATTAACGGGGTATAGTTGGATTCATATCTTTTCTAAGGGTATTAGCGTTAGACGAAATGCAAACAGCCTTGTTCAGGTTTTAAACTCGGGTAGCCCAGTTTAAATCTACTAACGACGATAACCGTTACGCAACAAATGCCTCCATGTATTACATACGATGTGGCAAATGCTGTATATATTAACAATTTAAAGAAAACATTTACATAGTCATATTTAAGCAGCGCTAAAAATGTTGAATGAGTATTTCTGATTTCCTGTAGAGACAGACTGATACCGAAAAAAAGAAAAAAAAAAAAAAAAGAATGCAGCATAATCGTGGCCAACAAAAACTAAATATCAAATTTAATTATGAGTATTTTCAAGCCCGAAAATTAGGCAAAAGTTTGACAAATCTATAAAGTATGCCTAATGAACAAGGCGATAACTTTGGCATTTGAATGGACCGTGTTGATAACAATAAGACGAATAGAGTATAGTTTCTAATAATTTGGATTAATTCTGTCTGACTGTTCCAATTTACTAGGTTGAGTCAGAAGTTTTGCAATATTTTACTAGTACCTGCAAATTCGCGGAGCGTATGTCATGTCATTAAAGCAGTTCAAGCCGTGGTAAATATTCACTGTGGTTGTTAGTATTGTTGGTTGGTTGGGTTTTATGGCATATCAACCTTTGTGGGTTATTTATCGCCAAACCCATTTTAAAACAAATAATCAGTTCCATTTAAAACAATTCAGTCTAGCATGAGTACACAGTTTAATTGTCAAAAACATTTCTATTTCAAGCTATTCAGTTTATTCAAACAGTTCTAATTCAGCTAATTGTTTAGTATAAGTATAGATTTTGTTTACACAGTTAAAAGTCAAAACAGTTCTATATTAAACAATTTAGTTTTGTGTAAGTACAGTTTCAATGTCAAAAACAGTTTCATTTCAAACAATTCAGTTTAGCATAAGTACACAGTATAAATGTAATTATACAGTTTAATTGTCAAAAACATTTCCATTTCAAGCTATTCAGTTCAGTCAAAGAGTTCTAATTCAAACAATTCAGTTATAGCATTAGTATGCAGTTAGTTCTATTTGACCCATAGATAAAACCCGATCAAATGCTACCACTCCGGGCCAAAGTGGACCAGGGCGCGATGAAGAGGTGCTCCGCATTGCCCAAAGCTCCAGCATCACTGGAACTGGATTGTTTAGTATCATATCTAGGACACTCATTGGTGGTGGTGGTGGTGGTGGGGGTCTTACTCCTCTGCAGAGGTGCAGTCCGTGTATTCTACAGCCTCAGCTGACTGAGCAATGTTAGTATTGTAGTAGTTGGTGCGTCGATATGATGTGTACTGCTTCCCTCCGTATGTGATTTAAAAGCCGTGCGGAGGAACATGTAACGCAGTCTAATTTGGGAATTTATGTGTTACGAATTCGAACGCGGAAGCAACCAAACCGATTTGTTGTGACAAAGGTAAAGGCACAATTGATTCCGATACAGTAACCTGATAGTTAAAGAAATTTCTCTGGGCTTGTAAGAACCTTGATGATCAGACGAGATCAGATAGGCTCATAACCATGGATCCCGATGCATAGTGGCAAAATACGTCGAACAGCACCTGGAGAATATCAGGCGAGCACGACACCGCACAGTCTACCTACAGGATCTTGGTGTAAGATCTTGAGTTGTAGAATTGGGCCTCACGTTACCAAAATATTGCAAAACCTTTGACTCTCCCCATAATGTTAAAAGTAACTTTTACAACATCATAGTGGAATTTATACTTTTCTAAAGTACTGCTTGGGGATAAGTATATTCCAAAGTAAAAAGATTTCTGAATTTCCTTTTACACAGACGTTCATGCTACAAGAGAAAAAAAATAACAAGCATCTCTTCCCGGAGATAGGTAACGAATCCTGACAATCTCTCATAATTATTTCACCCAGTGCCCCAAGTCAAATTTAACAGCTGTGTAATATTTTTAAAATCTTTTCCCTTATAATCAGACGTCTTTTTCTGTTACATTGGCTTTGTCAGTGAGGCTTTGAATATACTGATTGTATACCCCGTAGGGGGCAAGACCCTCACCGACTCCCCTAAAGAAGAGTGTCCTGTGCATCACACTAAACTTGATCTGATAGTGAGGCTCCAGTACTAGAGATCTGGAGAGTGTGAAGTATTCCTTCTTTGCCAGTACTCCCAGGCCCACTCTGACTCGGAGTGGTAGTACTAGTTAAGTTCCCATGGGTTAAATAGATTTATGAGTACATTATATCACATAACCATGTGAAAAAATATATTTAAAAACAACTACACAAAAAAGCAAATCTAAATGAATGCAATTCCCTTATCAACAAGCATGAAATAACTCTAGACGGGTTGAAATGCCGTTAAAATCAATCGATCAATCAATTTGAGAATTATGATTAACACACTAACTAGATCAATCAATCCTGCTGACATTTTTTCAAATCAATTATATACAATACACCTGACAAAAACTGGAGAGTGGATCGACCGAAATACTTTGTTACCAAGAATACAAAGAAGATAATTTATTGTCCGAACAATTTCTTTTATGAGGGTCAGCTGAAACTTTCTAAGGCTGACTAAGATACCCTCATGGAATGTGACCAAATGAGGTTTATTTATCAAGATTCTATCCTTTACGGTTCACACACTTCTTCCATTGGTGTTGCAATGATTGGTTATTGGTTTCTTCCATTAATGGCATATCAGTCTCCATGGGTTATTTAATGCCAAAGCCATCCTTGTAGAATAACAGCAGTGATACTATTTAACCCAAAGCTGGGAGAAAACAGGGTTCATGCCTTTCCCAAGGGTATTAGTTGGAAAGGGAACGTGATAGCAGGACTGGAGTTCTAACTCACTTACTGAAATATCACAGTCCAGAACATTTGCCACAAGGCCACGGAAACTCCCCCATAGCAGATCATATGATCTTTTCAGCAAATAAACTTATCAGTCGACCCCTATTCCTACGGATTTTTACCATGTCAAAGCAAAAATTGCCCAGTCGGCTAGGGCTGTAGAATACACTGACTGCTCCTCTGCAGAGGGATAAGACCCTCCCCCAACGAGTGTCCTGGATATGACACTAAACAATCTAATGGTGAGGTTCCAGTAATGCTGGAGCTTTGGGGAATGCGGAGTACCCTTTTATTGCCATCACTCCCATGTACACTCTGACCTGAAGTGGTAGCACCTGATAAGGGTCTTATCTATCGGTTAACTAGAACTAACGGCATATTTATGCTAAACTGAATTGTTTGATTAAACTGAATTGCTTGAAATAGAAATGTTTTTGACAATTAAACCGTACTTCTATTTAAACTGCGTGCTTATGCTAAACTGAATAATTTGAAATTGAACTGTTTTTTGATTTTGAAACTGTACTTACACTAAACTGAATTGTTATATATAACTGCCTGAATAAACTGAATAGTTTGAAATAGAAATGTTTTTGACAAATTGTGTCATCATTATCATCCTCATGTCGTTCCGCTAGCACGGATATCCCTGACCCTCTTTCGCCACTTCTCCCTATCGTTCATCGCCTCTGGCAAGTCTTCAGGGCTACTTCCCGTATCCTCACATTACTGCTGCATGTATGTTCGAGCTGGTCGTCCTGCTTTTGCTCAGCCATATATGGGGGTCCATAGGTGTACATCACTTATGAGCTCGTCCCTGCTTCTCCACCAGTGTCCTGTATGTCTGGTTCGTCTAACTTGGATAACTTTCGTGATGGGAGGTTGGTGGCTGTATAGTTGGTGCTTTTTGGGGTGTTGCCGCCAGAACTACAAATTGTGTACTCCTGCTAAACTGAATTGTTTGAAATAGAACTGATTATTTACATAAAAATGGATTTGGCATTAAATTACCTACAAAGGTTGATATGCCATAAAACCAAACCAAACCAAATCAAAGCAAAAAGTTAAGTAAATTAAAACTTATCATCCCACCCTTCCCGTATGCATAAAATAGTACAACCTTATACGTTTGAAAACTTGAAGAATAATTTTTAAAAATGAATATATAAGAATCTTTAAAACATGAAGCTTTGTCAATCTCTATAATTAATTTGACGAATATCTTTTTTCCCCAAAAATGTGTGTGGCATTTTAAAAGGTTAGTTTTGAGTTTCTGCTAACCAATACGTCTTCAGATGGTTAAGAGCAGCAGATACGTTTAACTAGACTTGAAGCAAAGAGTACAAGAATTGAAGTCTTACCGAGAGGTCATTGATTAATGCCGAGTTGTTTTCTTATTGGCGTTGATTGACGTTCCGAGTGGGTTACGTTAAAAAAAGTTAGTGAAAATGTAAAGGAAAAGAAATGAAGGCCCTAAAACTGCAAAGAAAGCCCCCATCTTGTAAACTTAAAAGGTTCACACGAGAACGAGAACGAGAACTTTACATTAGAATCAATGAACTCATCTTGGCTTACAAAGCTGTATTTATCTACTAAAATTTGCTTACTACAGACCACAGGCCTCAGGTTGCTTACAGTAATTGCAGAAAGTCTCTCCGATAACCTAAAGTGCTCGACCATAATTGAAGCCTATCAGAAGGACATGATTACTTTTGAGATAGTCTTCTCTCCCGATGTCATTCAGAAAACCTATAATGTTCAGAGATATGAAATATGACCCACTTGGAAGCGAACAGAAAAAGTTCACACGAAAATTCTTAAGCCTAGATCAAGAGTGGTGAGTTTGTGGTCTTAAAAGTCCCGTATGCAGCCTTTCTAAACCATCAAGTCAGTCCTAGATGAAAGACCAATTAAAATTGCCGATATCCTGTTGTCCTAACGCTTCTTTTTGCAAAAAGCAATGTAAAAGAAAAAAAAAAGGCAGTAAAAGTCTCGAAAAGTTTTTCATTTATTTTAAGTAGTATATATTTATTAAATTTAGAACACGTTACTAGCAAGTTTAAATTTTCGATGTTTTTATAAATACCAAAATGATATACGCGCAGAGCAGATAATGAAACATGGAATTCCCGTTGTGTAGTAGTTAATGTGTCGGACTGCGAGATCGTAGGATGCAAGTTCGAACTCCAGTAGCGCAATTATGTTCATTTTTGGACTATTACCCTTCGGAAATGCATGAACATTCTTATTCCTCCTGCTATAGGTTAAAATGTACCATTACTGCTTTTCTAAAAGAAAGGCTTAAGCATTAAATAACCCACGAAAGTTGATATATCCTTAAAAACAAAGAAACTGAATTTATAAGGGACCACATAAAACTCTCGATGACTTTGAGATATAAACGGTGTAATTAGTTAATAATATATTTCAATGTGCCTTTCAGAAAGGTTTTCCCCTACAAGACAAAGCTGTTTGAAAGGAAGCAACTTCTCAATAATCCATTGCATATAACATCCACTCATGATATAATGAACCTTACAAGCTTAAACTGATCATATTTCTAAGTCAAGAATTAAAGTGCATATTATTAAAGAATCTATTGATCTTAACGGGATGTCAAAGTTTATTTTATACCTAAGGGTTAGTTTTATGGCACATCAACCATTGTAGATTAACGCCAAATCCTTTTATATATATATATAAACAGTTCAATTTCAAACAGCTCAGTTTAGTATAGGCATAGATTTTTGTTTACACACTGTTAAATGTCAAAACAGTTCTATTTCAAACAATTCAGTTTAGCATTAGTACCCAGTTAAAATGTCAAAACAGTCCCATCTCAAACAATTCAATTTAGCATAAGTACACAGTTTAGTTTTATTTGACCCTTAGATAGGATCCTATCAGGTGGTATCACTTCGGGTTAGAGTCGACCTGGGAGCGATGGCAATGAAGGGATACTCTGCATTCTCCAACGTTCCAGCTTTACTGGAACCTCACCATCAGATTGTTTAGTGTCATATCCAAGAGACTCGTTAGGGGGTCTTAGCCCTCTGTAGATAAGCTGTTGGTGTATTCCACAGCTATCCCCCACGTCCAGCCGACTGGGTAGCCTAAGGGTTGGGGAATTGTGTATGTTGATACTAACATTATTTGCACAGTTTCTTTTTTTTTTTTTTTTTTGCAGACGGTTATCAAGTATTCCTATCTAATACAAACAATTTGAAAACAGTTTGTTCAAATACCATAGTGGCAGAAACTAACACTACGGGTTTTCGTGAACCTGGGAGTAATGTCATCGAAGAGGGCACATTCAAATTATACAAAACCCCGTCAACGAGACGTTTTGATTGCTTAGTCATATAGTAAAATGGTATGATACATTTCCCGCTCAAGGGTCTGCAACATTTTTTCTTTCTCTTAAGTCGTATATACAATTTAGAGGAAGTCCTCGTGGGGCAGTGGCTAACCTACTGGACTGCCAAATCGTAGAAAATGAGTTCGAACTCCAGTGGTTCTATTACGTTCACTTTTGAAAGAATACCTTTGGGAAAAGCATGAACTCACATATTTCCCCTAGTTATCGGGTAAATAGTATCACTAGTGTTTTTCTACAGGGATTGAGTAGGTATTAAATAACCTCCTCATGTTTTTATGCCATAAAACAAAGAAACCAAGAAACAAATATATATACATATATATTAACATAGACTATAATAATTGCTACACAAAGTTTCATATACAACAAGTTATTTAATTTAATCTAATTTTTATTTGGCTGTATTATATATATATATATATATATATATATATATATATATATATATATATATATATATATATATATATATATATATATAATGTAGGTATTTATATCTGTGGGTGGGACTATTAAAATTGCCATTCAGAGTTTCATGCTATATATGATATTGAGTAATTTGAGTTTCAATATATTACGAGTTACTTAATTTAATCTAATTTTTAATTGACATTATATATATATATATATATATATATATATATATATATATAGTAAATTTCTAAGTTGGCCGAACGTAGTCGACGGTAACCCGAAGACTCCCATTTCAATGATAACTACAATGAGGTGTAGGGGAGGGCGCTAGCCCTTTCCTGGATTGCTCTACTTACCCTTGATTCATACCTTATAATGATGAGTGTTAAGCAAGGAGGCATCAAGTATCATTATTTGAGTCTTTAGTATGACTCGTTGGGATTGAACTCTGGTCTTCCGGACCATTGCCGAACACTTTACCCACCATGTCTTTATATATATATATATATATATATATATATATATATATATATATATATATATATATATATATATATATATATATATATATATATATATATATATATATATATATATATATATATATATATATGCTCATTGGCTTAATAGGTAGCGTGTTCAGCAAAGATCCAGGAAACTGGGGTTGAAAATAAATGAGTTCGAACTCCCTTATCCCTCCAGCTATGGTTAACCAGTACGACTACTGTTCTTCTACAGGGATGGCTTGGGCATTAAGCAACCCACGAAGTTTGATATGCCATTAAATAAAGAAACCACAAACATGATTGTGTGTGTGTTATGAATTAACAAGCAATTTCAAAATGACCTGAAAATATCAAAAGGTTCCTCATTCTTAGCGTTGATGTTTAGAGAAAAAAATAGAGCTTCAGAAAATAAATTTCTTTTGCAGCCACAATAAACAACAGACTCAGTTTTAAAATGCGAAGTGAGGAAGATGAATTAATTATTTAGAGTGTTTCTACCAATGAAAAGCTTGCTGGAATATCCATAATAAATTTCAAAATCAGAAATTAACTTTTCTTTCATTCTTTTTTTCTGTCTAGACAAATACGGGTTCAGTTTTGATAATTTTTCACTCACTTCATCTCGATAGAAGATAGTATTTTACGAACAATAGAATTTATAGTAAAATATACTTTCATGACACAATAGTGAGTACTGGGGTTAAAAAAAATAAGAGTATAGCCTGTATAAATTTCTCAAATACCTTGACTAACCGAAGATTCAAAGATTTTTATATTTATATCACATGATTCTAAAAAAATCTTTTGCCGTTTTTAATGTGAACTTTTGGATTTCAACCAGTAATAGCTTTTCCAATTTTTTTTTTCCTTCCTATTTTTCGTTTTGCTTTTATTTTTGCCGTTGGTTGGTTGCTTTTCAGTGTAAATCAACACTCGTATGTTATTTAATGCCAAATCTTGTTTATATATATGTTTATATATCTTGTTATATATATATATATATATATATATATATATATGGAATAGATCTAGCACTATGAAGAAATGAAAAAAAAAAAGTATTCCAAATTTGTTATGATAGAAAGTCTACATTAAACGTTTCGGTTTTGATGACCTTCATCGGGACTTTAAGATGGCGAAATATGTTGTTTGAGCAGCGATGAATGTTTATTTCTTTTCTCCTATTATTTTGATAAATAGCTATATATACATGTGTGTGTGTGTGTGTGTGTGTGTTAAGGAAACTTTGTAGATAATATTATTTTTAAACGAGCCATACTTCATTTATTAGCACACAGTTAAATGGTTTCAAACATTGCTATCTAGCAATCTTCAATCGGAGTTTCTTTCTCCTAGAGTGGTTGCCAAACCCAGGTTAAAGAATCCTATCTACACAACTATTTACACATAAGTTGGTGGGCGTGACATATGGATTCATGCCTTCCCTTAGAGCATTAGCGTAAACTGAAACGCAAAGAGCCTCGTCCAGGATTTGAACACGGGTTACCGATCCCATTTCCAGCTACAATGATCGTTACGCTGTGACGTTAAATATATTTATCGGTCACGTCCTCTAGTTTCCCCACAAAATAGGCAATTCCGTTGTGAAGAACACACTAAGCACTTTAGAAATTCAAATATGTCCATGATTTATTTTACGGGCAATAACTGGGCCTCTCTCTTTCTCTCTCTTTCTCTCTCTCTCTCTCTCTTTCTCTCTTTTTTTTACTGGGAAATAACTGAGCCTCTCTCTCTCTCCCACTGTCTTTCTCTCACTTTCTTTATGTCTCTTTTTTCTACGGGCAATAACTGATCCTCTCTGTCTCTCTCTCTGTTTGTTTCTCTCTCTCTCTCTCTCTCTCTCTTTGTCTCTTTTTTACGGACAATAACTGGGTCTCTCTCTATCTATCTTTTTCTCTATCTCTCTCTCTTTCTCTTTGTCTCTTTTTTTACGGGCAATAACTGCCCCCTCTTCCTCTCTCTCTCTCTCTCTCTATCTATCTTTTCCTCTGTCTCTTTTTTTACAGACAATAACTGGGTCACCTTCTTTCTCTCTCTTATCTTTTTCTCTGTTTTGTTCTCTTTCTCTTTTTTCTCTATCTTTTTTTTCTCTGTTTCTTTGTTTTTCACAGGTCTCTTTCTCTCTCTCCTATCTCTATCTCTTTTAATTTCTCTCTCTTTCTCTGTCTCTTTTTTTTTGGCAGTAACTAAGCCCCCCCCTCTCTTTTTCTTGATATCTTTTTTTTTTCACAGTCAATAATAACTGGGCCTTTCTCTCTTTCTCTATATCTTATTGTATCATGTTCCGCAGCCTTTTCAACTCTCTAGCGAGATCCTAGTATTTGCTTATCTTTCGTTTTCTTTCATTTTCTCTCTGTGGTCTGATTGAACAGCAAAATCCACTAGATGATAAATAGTAGTTGTTGCAGTTATTATTATCATTATTATTATTATTACTTTTAACGTTTTTCACCCCCAACGTTAGCCGATGGTTTCTTTCTGGAGTTTGAGTGACAGCAAGTCTCCTCAAGTCTCCAGGACTTTTCTCAGTATTCTGGATGATCTCAATAATGCTGTTGTTTGGATGGTTTCCACTCGCCCTCTTATTTCCAAGTCCTCCAGTCCTTGTACCAATCCTTTGGTGACTGTACCAAGAGCACCAATTACAATTGTTATAATTGTCGGTTTTATATCCCACAATTTTTTCAAATCCCAAGCAAGGTCTAGGTACTTATGCCTCTTTTCGCATTCTTTCAATTTTACTATGTGGTCAGCCGGGACAGCAAAATCCACAATTCGGCAAGTTCTCTATTTATTTATTTATTTTTTTATTATTACAAGGTCTGGTCGTCTGGCCGAGATTAGATGACCCGTTTGTTTCTCAAAATCTCAGATGAGTTTGTGCGTCTCATTCTCCAGGACAGATGTTGGGTTGTGGATATACCATTTGTTCGTATGGTCAAACTTCAGTTTCTCACCCAATCGTGTCTAGTCTTATTCGCTTTCTGTGCTAATTTGCTGCATTCACTTATAATGTGATTGATCGTTTCGCCTCTATCATCCCATAATCAACATCTGCTGTTTTGTTGCGTCTTATCTATTCTTACTTTGATATGATTGGTCCTTATGGAGTTGCTTTGTATTGCTATCATTATTATTATTATTATTATTATTATTATTATTATTAACTCATTAAAGGCTGCTTTCGGAGGCCGTCCAATTGAATGTCAAGTCATATTCTATTTATTTAATTATTGTTATAACCCCTTGTGAATAAATAGATAAATAAGGAGAAATATACCATAATTGGCATTTAATAATTATCTCCCTTAGAAAATTATAATGATTGAAGTTAGCAATGGCATCGCTAACAAAAATCTCTCTACGACACGCTATTTTTAATGTGTTGCGTAACATACCAAAATCTTATGATATCGATGCAAAAAAACAAAAATAAAAAAAACTTCATAAATATCCATAATGTTATTTCGTTATTAGTAATTAATTATTATGAAGTTGACACTAAAGGATTTAAAAAAGAAATTAATGTTATGAAGTGACCCCCTGGAAAGAAATGTGGATGATCCCTATGGCTTAACCTACACAAAAGGGCGGGACAGGAAATTCAGTTTTAAGATATTTGCAGTTGATGAAAACAGATGTAAAAAATGGCAAAAACGAATTTGGTACATCCTTTTGCAATTATGACAGTGTATGACTAGTTTCCTTTTTATTGTCGTCTGACTCTTTGGAATTATGATTTACACATGCTTAAACGAATTTGTTGGATATATATATATATATATATATATATATATATATACATATATTTTGTTGGATATATATATATATATATATATTGTTGGACACACACACACACACACACACACACATATATATATATATATATATATACATGCGTTGTATATATCCAACAAAAGAATTACTGTTTATATAATTGTAACTGTACGCTAACATCTCTCTCTCTCTCTCTAATAATAATAATAATAATAATAACAACAACAACAACGTATACATAGGTCAAACAACTCTTTCTCGCTGACTACTTATACTACTTATCTAACAACAGCCTCGCAAAAACTCATCTTAACATAGAATGAAAGTCTATCTTTATTTCTATCGATATTAAATATTTGACTTATGATAAGACTTTAATGCATTTTTTAAATAGTTTTTTTCTTCTTTTAGTTTCTTTTATGTTAATTCGTATTTCCACGTGTTCATGAAGGGGAAACCATTGCCTCACTTATAAACCGTTTCTGATAATATGGACACATTTATTCAACATCAACGCCATTTGCAGGATGCAATACAAAGTGAATAATTCTGCTGAACACAGCTGGTTTTAATTCACACAGCAAAATCATCACAGATACTTCATAAAATAAGTGTTAAAGAAAAACCTTTGAATAAAATCGCAAACTGCCTAGTATATAAGATATGTTTAGCAATATGTAGACACATATTATATTATCACAGTGGCTGACTAGCTATCACTCTCCCTATCTATCTATCTATCTATCTATCTATCTATCTATCTCATCCGATTTCATCTCTCTCTCTCTCTCTCTCTTATATATATATATATATATATATATATATATATATATAAACCGGTCTATTGGTAGAGAGTTCGCCAATGGCCCGGGAGACTGGGGTTCAATTCCACGTCGAGTTGTACCGAAGACCCAAAAATGGTACTTGATGGTTCCTTGCTTAACACTCAGTTTTGTAAAGTAGGGATCAAGGGTAAGTGGAGCAATCCAGGAAAAGGAGTAACGCCCTCCCCTACACCTCGGTATTGTAGCTATTAAAAAGGAAGTCTTCAAGTCGTCGTTGACTATGGTCGGCCAACTTTACTTATATATATATATATATATATATATATATATATATATATATATATATATAAAAGTAAAGTTGAGCACTCTGGCGAAGGAATTGTCGGCCACCGCTCGCATAATGCAAAGCTCTTCGAAAAAATTGAGCACTCTGGTAGCCGATAGAGTATAAAAAATGTAAACAAACGGCTGCTGCTGCTGTTGCTAAATAAATACCTTAAAAATTCCTGGTCCGCTTGGTGGCTGAGAGGTCTGAGACTTAGTCTAACGTAAAGTTGGACGGGTTTCGATCCCGGCTTCGAGCGTCCTGCGTGTCTAGAACGAAACAGTCTGTCTGTGGATGACTATATATATATATATATATATACACGTACCACACTGTCAGTAGAACTTAGACCCAACAAGGTAAGACCCGACAAGAAAAGGGTTTCCTCGGTATGACATTAAATTGCATGAGAAGATGCGATTCTGGAAATCTGGGGATGGGTGTAGAGCACCACTTGATTGCCATTACTTCCAGCTCCATTTAAATCTGGAATGATAATTCCCGTAAGTGCCCAATCTTTAGGTAAAAAAATCTGTTAAAAATTATTCGCATTTGATAGGAATACACAGATGCATTCTTGTGCGCAAACAAATGATTATAGAAAAGTAAAAATGATTATAGAAAAGTAAAAAAAAAAAAAAAAAAAAAAAAGCAATCTAAATATTGTTGAAATTGTAATCATGCATTTTAAAATTGATCAAATTTCAGCATTGAATGAACTATAAGGAGTTGATATGCCGTTAAAGGAATGAAGTAAACATATATGTGTGTGTATGATTGTGTGCATGTATGAATGTGTTTGTGTGAGTGTGTGCATAAATTTGTGCATGTGTATGCGTGAGTGTGTATGAATGTGTGTGTGTGCATAGTGTAACGGTTATCGTTACAGAAAATGGAATCAGTGGATGAGGTTATTTGTCTTCAAGATCATTTATCATTTCTCTCGAACCGACTCATTGGTCTAGTGGGTAGAGTGTTCGCCAATGGTCCGAGAGACCCGGGTTCAACCCCAGGTCGCGTCATACCAAATACTTTAAAAATGGTACTTGATGCTGCCTTGATTAACACTCAGCAATAAAAGGTACGTATCAATGGTAAAGTGGAACAATCCAGGGAAAAGAGTAGCACCCTCCCGTACACCTTGGTGTAGTAGCTATTGAAGAAGGAAGAGAGAAAGAGATAGGTAGTATGGTGAAAGGAAGAAGGAAGAGAGAAAGAGAAAGGTAGTATGGTGAAAGGAAGAAGAAAGAGAGAAAGAGAAAGGTAGTATGGTGAAAGGAAGAAGGAAGAGAGAAAGAGAAAGGTAGTATAGTGAAAGGAAGAAAGAAGAGAGAAAGAGAAAGGTAGTATGGTGAAAGGAAGAAGGAAGAGAGAAAGAGAAAGGTAGTATAGTGAAAGGAAGAAGGAAGAGAGAAAGAGAAAGGTAGAATAGTGAAAGGAAGAAGGAAGAAAGAAAGAGAAAGGTAGTATAGTGAAAGGAAGAAGGAAGAGAGAAAGAGAAAGGTAGTATAGTGAAAGGAAGAAGGAAGAGAGAAAGAGAAAGGTAGTATAGTGAAAGGAAGAAGGAAGAGAGAAAGAGAAAGGTAGTATAGTGAAAGGAAGAAGGAAGAAAGAAAGAGAAAGGTAGTATAGTGAAAGGAAGAAGGAAGAGAGAAAGAGAAAGGTAGTATAGCGAAAGGAAGAAGGAAGAGAGAAAGAGAAAGGTAGTATAGTGAAAGGAAGAAGGAAGAGAGAAAGAGAAAGGTAGTATAGTGAAAGGAAGAAGGAAGAGAGAAAGAGAAAGGTAGTATAGTGAAAGGAAGAAGGAAGAGAGAAAGAGAAAGGTAGTATAGTGAAAGGAAGAAGGAAGAGAGAAAGAGAAAGGTAGTATAGTGAAAGGAAGAAGGAAGAGAGAAAGAGAAAGGTAGTATAGCGAAAGGAAGAAGGAAGAGAGAAAGAGAAAGGTAGAATAGTGAAAGGAAGAAAGAAGAGAGAAAGAGAAAGGTAGAATAGTGAAAGGAAGAAGGAAGAGAGAAAGAGAAAGGTAGAATAGTGAAAGGAAGAAAGAAGAGAGAAAGAGAAAGGTAGAATAGTGAAAGGAAGGAGGAAGAGAGAAAGAGAAAGGTAGAATAGTGAAAGGAAGGAGGAAGAGAAAGAGAAAGGTAGTATAGTGAAAGGAAGAAAGAAGAGAGAAAGAGAAAGGTAGTATAGTGAAAGGAAGGAGGAAGAGAGAAAGAGAAAGGTAGTATGGTGAAAGGAAGAAGGAAGAGAGAAAGAGAAAGGTAGTATGGTGAAAGGAAGAAGGAAGAGAGAAAGAGAAAGGTAGAATAGTGAAAGGAAGAAAGAAGAGAGAAAGAGAATGGTAGTATAATGAAAGGAAGGAGGAAGAGAGAAAGAGAAAGGTAGTATAGTGAAAGGAAGGGGGAAGAGAGAAAGAGAAAGGTAGTATAGTGATAGGAAGGAGGAAGAGAGAAAGAGAAAGGTAGTATAGTGAAAGGAAGAAGGAAGAGAGAAAGAGATAGGTAGTATGGTGAAAGGAAGAAGGAAGAGAGAAAGAGAAAGGTAGTATGGTGAAAGGAAGAAGGAAGAGAGAAAGAGAAAGGTAGTATGGGGAAAGGAAGAAGGAAGAAAGAAAGAGATAGGTAGAATAGTGAAAGGAAGAAGGAAGAGAGAAAGAGATAGGTAGTATAGTGAAAGGAAGAAGGAAGAGAGAAAGAGAAAGGTAGTATAGTGAAAGGAAGAAAGAAGAGAGAAAGAGAAAGGTAGTATAGTGAAAGGAAGAAGCAAGAGAGAAAGAGAAAGGTAGAATAGTGAAAGGAAGAAAGAAGAGAGAAAGAGAAAGGTAGTATAGTGAAAGGAATACGGAAGAGAGAAAGAGAAAGGTAGAATAGTGAAAGGAAGAAAGAAGAGAGAAAGAGAAAGGTAGTATAGTGAAAGGAATACGGAAGAGAGAAAGAGAAAGGTAGAATAGTGAAAGGAAGAAAGAAGAGAGAAAGAGAAAGGTAGTATAGTGAAAGGAAGAAGGAAGAGAGAAAGAGAAAGGTAGAATAGTGAAAGGAAGAAAGAAGAGAGAAAGAGAAAGGTAGTATAGTGAAAGGAATAAGGAAGAGAGAAAGAGAAAGGTAGAATAGTGAAAGGAAGAAAGAAGAGAGAAAGAGAAAGGTAGTATAGTGAAAAGAAGAAGGAAGAGAGAAAGAGAAAGGTAGTATAGTGAAAGGAAGAAAGAAGAGAGAAAGAGAAAGGTAGTATGGTGAAAGGAAGAAGCAAGAGAGAAAGAGAAAGGTAGAATAGTGAAAGGAAGAAAGAAGAGAGAAAGAGAAAGGTAGTATGGTGAAAGGAAGAAGGAAGAGAGAAAGAGAAAGGTAGAATAGTGAAAGGAAGAAAGAAGAGAGAAAGAGAAAGGTAGTATAGTGAAAGGAAGAAGGAAGAGAGAAAGAGATAGGTTGTATGGTGAAAGGAAGAAGGAAGAGAGAAAGAGAAAGGTAGTATGGTGAAAGGAAGAAGGAAGAGAGAAAGAGAAAGGTAGAATAGTGAAAGGAAGAAGGAAGAGAGAAAGAGAAAGGTAGTATAGTGAAAGGAAGAAGGAAGAGAGAAAGAGAAAGGTAGTATAGTGAAAGGAAGAAGGAAGAGAGAAAGAGAAAGGTAGTATAGTGAAAGGAAGAAAGAAGAGAGAAAGAGAAAGGTAGTATAGTGAAAGGAAGAAGGAAGAGAGAAAGAGAAAGGTAAAATAGTGAAAGGAAGAAAGAAGAGAGAAAGAGAAAGGTAGTATAGTGAAAGGAAGAAGGAAGAGAGAAAGAGATAGGTAGTATGGTGAAAGGAAGAAGGAAGAGAGAAAGAGATAGGTAGTATGGTGAAAGGAAGAGATAGGTAGTATGGTGAAAGGAAGAAGGAAGAGAGAAAGAGATAGGTAGTAAGAAAGAAAGAGATAGGTAGAATAGTGAAAGGAAGAAGGAAGAGAGAAAGAGATAGGTAGTATAGTGAAAGGAAGAAGGAAGAGAGAAAGAGAAAGGTAGTATGGTGAAAGGAAGAAGGAAGAGAGAAAGAGAAAGGTAGTATAGTGAAAGGAAGAAGGAAGAGAGAAAGAGAAAGGTAGTATAGTGAAAGGAAGAAAGAAGAGAGAAAGAGAAAGGTAGTATAGTGAAAGGAAGAAAGAAGAGAGAAAGAGAAAGGTAGTATAGTGAAAGGAAGAAGGAAGAGAGAAAGAGATAGGTAGTATGGTGAAAGGAAGAAGGAAGAGAGAAAGAGATAGGTAGTATAGTGAAAGGAAGAAGGAAGAGAGAAAGAGAAAGGTAGTATAGTGAAAGGAAGAAGGAAGAGAGAAAGAGAAAGGTAGTATAGTGAAAGGAAGAAGGAAGAGAGAAAGAGAAAGGTAGAATAGTGAAAGGAAGAAAGAAGAGAGAAAGAGGAAGGTAGTATAGTGAAAAGAAGAAGGAAGAGAGAAAGAGAAAGGTAGTATAGTGAAAAGAAGAAGGAAGAGAGAAAGAGAAAGGTAGTATAGTGAAAGGAAGAAAGAAGAGAGAAAGAGAAAGGTAGTATAGTGAAAGGAAGAAGGAAGAGAGAAAGAGATAGGTAGTATGGTGAAAGGAAGAAGGAAGAGAGAAAGAGATAGGTAGTATAGTGAAAGGAAGAAGGAAGAGAGAAAGAGAAAGGTAGTATAGTGAAAGGAAGAAGGAAGAGAGAAAGAGAAAGGTAGTATAGTGAAAGGAAGAAGGAAGAGAGAAAGAGAAAGGTAGAATAGTGAAAGGAAGAAAGAAGAGAGAAAGAGGAAGGTAGTATAGTGAAAAGAAGAAGGAAGAGAGAAAGAGAAAGGTAGTATAGTGAAAAGAAGAAGGAAGAGAGAAAGAGAAAGGTAGTATAGTGAAAGGAAGAAAGAAGAGAGAAAGAGAAAGGTAGTATAGTGAAAGGAAGAAGCAAGAGAGAAAGAGAAAGGCAGAATAGTGAAAGGAAGAAAGAAGAGAGAAAGAGAAAGGTAGTATAGTGAAAGGAAGAAGGAAGAGAGAAAGAGAAAGGTAGAATAGTGAAAGGAAGAAAGAAGAGAGAAAGAGAAAGGTAGTATAGTGAAAGGAATAAGGAAGAGAGAAAGAGAAAGGTAGAATAGTGAAAGGAAGAAAGAAGAGAGAAAGAGAAAGGTAGTATAGTGAAAAGAAGAAGGAAGAGAGAAAGAGAAAGGTAGTATAGTGAAAGGAAGAAAGAAGAGAGAAAGAGAAAGGTAGTATAGTGAAAGGAAGAAGCAAGAGAGAAAGAGAAAGGTAGAATAGTGAAAGGAAGAAAGAAGAGAGAAAGAGAAAGGTAGTATGGTGAAAGGAAGAAGGAAGAGAGAAAGAGAAAGGTAGAATAGTGAAAGGAAGAAAGAAGAGAGAAAGAGAAAGGTAGTATAGTGAAAGGAAGAAGGAAGAGAGAAAGAGATAGGTTGTATGGTGAAAGGAAGAAGGAAGAGAGAAAGAGAAAGGTAGTATGGTGAAAGGAAGAAGGAAGAGAGAAAGAGAAAGGTAGAATAGTGAAAGGAAGAAGGAAGAGAGAAAGAGAAAGGTAGTATAGTGAAAGGAAGAAGGAAGAGAGAAAGAGAAAGGTAGTATAGTGAAAGGAAGAAGGAAGAGAGAAAGAGAAAGGTAGTATAGTGAAAGGAAGAAAGAAGAGAGAAAGAGAAAGGTAGTATAGTGAAAGGAAGAAGGAAGAGAGAAAGAGAAAGGTAGAATAGTGAAAGGAAGAAAGAAGAGAGAAAGAGAAAGGTAGTATAGTGAAAGGAAGAAGGAAGAGAGAAAGAGATAGGTAGTATGGTGAAAGGAAGAAGGAAGAGAGAAAGAGATAGGTAGTATGGTGAAAGGAAGAAGGAAGAGAGAAAGAGATAGGTAGTATGGTGAAAGGAAGAAGGAAGAGAGAAAGAGATAGGTAGTATGGTGAAAGGAAGAAGGAAGAGAGAAAGAGAAAGGTAGAATAGTGAAAGGAAGAAAGAAGAGAGAAAGAGAAAGGTAGTATAGTGAAAGGAAGAAGCAAGAGAGAAAGAGAAAGGTAGAATAGTGAAAGGAAGAAAGAAGAAAGAAAGAGAAAGGTAGTATAGTGAAAGGAAGAAGGAAGAGAGAAAGAGAAAGGTAGAATAGTGAAAGGAAGAAAGAAGAGAGAAAGAGAAAGGTAGTATAGTGAAAGGAATAAGGAAGAGAGAAAGAGAAAGGTAGAATAGTGAAAGGAAGAAAGAAGAGAGAAAGAGAAAGGTAGTATAGTGAAAGGAAGAAGGAAGAGAGAAAGAGAAAGGTAGAATAGTGAAAGGAAGAAAGAAGAGAGAAAGAGAAAGGTAGTATAGTGAAAGGAATAAGGAAGAGAGAAAGAGAAAGGTAGAATAGTGAAAGGAAGAAAGAAGAGAGAAAGAGAAAGGTAGTATAGTGAAAAGAAGAAGGAAGAGAGAAAGAGAAAGGTAGTATAGTGAAAGGAAGAAAGAAGAGAGAAAGAGAAAGGTAGTATGGTGAAAGGAAGAAGGAAGAGAGAAAGAGAAAGGTGGTATAGTGAAAGGAAGAAGGAAGAGAGAAAGAGAAAGGTAGTATAGTGAAAGGAAGAAGGAAGAAAGAAAGAGAAAGGTAGTATAGTGAAAGGAAGAAAGAAGAGAGAAAGAGATAGGTAGTATAGTGAAAGGAAGAAAGAAGAGAGAAAGAGAAAGGTAGTATAGTGAAAGGAAGAAGGAAGAGAGAAAGAGAAAGGTAGTATAGCGAAAGGAAGAAGGAAGACAGAAAGAGAAAGGTAGTATAGTGAAAGGAAGAAGGAAGAGAGAAAGAGAAAGGTAGTATAGTGAAAGGAAGAAGGAAGAGAGAAAGAGAAAGGTAGAATAGTGAAAGGAAGAAGGAAGAGAGAAAGAGAAAGGTAGTATAGTGAAAGGAAGAAAGAAGAGAGAAAGAGAAAGGTAGTATAGTGAAAGGAAGAAGGAAGAAAGAAAGAGAAAGGTAGTATAGTGAAAGGAAGAAGGAAGAGAGAAAGAGAAAGGTAGTATAGTGAAAGGAAGAAAGAAGAGAGAAAGAGAAAGGTAGTATAGTGAAAGGAAGAAGGAAGAGAGAAAGAGATAGGTAGTATAGTGAAAGGAAGAAGGAAGAGAGAAAGAGAAAGGTAGTATAGTGAAAGGAAGAAGGAAGAGAGAAAGAGATAGGTAGTATAGTGAAAGAAAGAAGGAAAGGTAGTATAGTGAAAGGAAGGAGGAAGAGAGAAAGAGAAAGGTAGTATAGTGAAAGGAAGAAGGAAGAGAGAAAGAGAAAGGTAGTATAGTGAAAGGAAGAAGGAAGAGAGAAAGAGAAAGGTAGTATGGTGAAAGGAAGAAGGAAGAGAGAAAGAGAAAGGTATAATAGTGAAAGGAAGAAAGAAGAGAGAAAGAGAAAGGTAGAATAGTGAAAGGAAGAAGGAAGAGAGAAAGAGAAAGGTAGAATAGTGAAAGGAAGAAAGAAGAGAGAAAGAGAAAGGTAGAATAGTGAAAGGAAGGAGGAAGAGAGAAAGAGAAAGGTAGAATAGTGAAAGGAAGGAGGAAGAGAAAGAGAAAGGTAGTATAGTGAAAGGAAGAAAGAAGAGAGAAAGAGAAAGGTAGTATAGTGAAAGGAAGGAGGAAGAGAGAAAGAGAAAGGTAGTATGGTGAAAGGAAGAAGGAAGAGAGAAAGAGAAAGGTAGTATGGTGAAAGGAAGAAGGAAGAGAGAAAGAGAAAGGTAGAATAGTGAAAGGAAGAAAGAAGAGAGAAAGAGAATGGTAGTATAATGAAAGGAAGGAGGAAGAGAGAAAGAGAAAGGTAGTATAGTGAAAGGAAGGGGGAAGAGAGAAAGAGAAAGGTAGTATAGTGATAGGAAGGAGGAAGAGAGAAAGAGAAAAGTAGTATAGTGAAAGGAAGAAGGAAGAGAGAAAGAGATAGGTAGTATGGTGAAAGGAAGAAGGAAGAGAGAAAGAGAAAGGTAGTATGGTGAAAGGAAGAAGGAAGAGAGAAAGAGAAAGGTAGTATGGTGAAAGGAAGAAGGAAGAAAGAAAGAGATAGGTAGAATAGTGAAAGGAAGAAGGAAGAGAGAAAGAGATAGGTAGTATAGTGAAAGGAAGAAGGAAGAGAGAAAGAGAAAGGTAGTATAGTGAAAGGAAGAAAGAAGAGAGAAAGAGAAAGGTAGTATAGTGAAAGGAAGAAGCAAGAGAGAAAGAGAAAGGTAGAATAGTGAAAGGAAGAAAGAAGAGAGAAAGAGAAAGGTAGTATAGTGAAAGGAAGAAGGAAGAGAGAAAGAGAAAGGTAGAATAGTGAAAGGAAGAAAGAAGAGAGAAAGAGAAAGGTAGTATAGTGAAAGGAATAAGGAAGAGAGAAAGAGAAAGGTAGAATAGTGAAAGGAAGAAAGAAGAGAGAAAGAGAAAGGTAGTATAGTGAAAGGAAGAAGGAAGAGAGAAAGAGAAAGGTAGAATAGTGAAAGGAAGAAAGAAGAGAGAAAGAGAAAGGTAGTATAGTGAAAGGAATAAGGAAGAGAGAAAGAGAAAGGTAGAATAGTGAAAGGAAGAAAGAAGAGAGAAAGAGAAAGGTAGTATAGTGAAAAGAAGAAGGAAGAGAGAAAGAGAAAGGTAGTATAGTGAAAGGAAGAAAGAAGAGAGAAAGAGAAAGGTAGTATGGTGAAAGGAAGAAGCAAGAGAGAAAGAGAAAGGTAGAATAGTGAAAGGAAGAAAGAAGAGAGAAAGAGAAAGGTAGTATGGTGAAAGGAAGAAGGAAGAGAGAAAGAGAAAGGTAGAATAGTGAAAGGAAGAAAGAAGAGAGAAAGAGAAAGGTAGTATAGTGAAAGGAAGAAAGAAGAGAGAAAGAGAAAGGTAGTATAGTGAAAGGAAGAAGGAAGAGAGAAAGAGAAAGGTAGAATAGTGAAAGGAAGAAAGAAGAGAGAAAGAGAAAGGTAGTATAGTGAAAGGAAGAAGGAAGAGAGAAAGAGATAGGTAGTATGGTGAAAGGAAGAAGGAAGAGAGAAAGAGATAGGTAGTATGGTGAAAGGAAGAAGGAAGAGAGAAAGAGATAGGTAGTATGGTGAAAGGAAGAAGGAAGAGAGAAAGAGATAGGTAGTATGGTGAAAGGAAGAAGGAAGAGAGAAAGAGAAAGGTAGAATAGTGAAAGGAAGAAAGAAGAGAGAAAGAGAAAGGTAGTATAGTGAAAGGAAGAAGCAAGAGAGAAAGAGAAAGGTAGAATAGTGAAAGGAAGAAAGAAGAAAGAAAGAGAAAGGTAGTATAGTGAAAGGAAGAAGGAAGAGAGAAAGAGAAAGGTAGAATAGTGAAAGGAAGAAAGAAGAGAGAAAGAGAAAGGTAGTATAGTGAAAGGAATAAGGAAGAGAGAAAGAGAAAGGTAGAATAGTGAAAGGAAGAAAGAAGAGAGAAAGAGAAAGGTAGTATAGTGAAAGGAAGAAGGAAGAGAGAAAGAGAAAGGTAGAATAGTGAAAGGAAGAAAGAAGAGAGAAAGAGAAAGGTAGTATAGTGAAAGGAATAAGGAAGAGAGAAAGAGAAAGGTAGAATAGTGAAAGGAAGAAAGAAGAGAGAAAGAGAAAGGTAGTATAGTGAAAAGAAGAAGGAAGAGAGAAAGAGAAAGGTAGTATAGTGAAAGGAAGAAAGAAGAGAGAAAGAGAAAGGTAGTATGGTGAAAGGAAGAAGGAAGAGAGAAAGAGAAAGGTGGTATAGTGAAAGGAAGAAGGAAGAGAGAAAGAGAAAGGTAGTATAGTGAAAGGAAGAAGGAAGAAAGAAAGAGAAAGGTAGTATAGTGAAAGGAAGAAAGAAGAGAGAAAGAGATAGGTAGTATAGTGAAAGGAAGAAAGAAGAGAGAAAGAGAAAGGTAGTATAGTGAAAGGAAGAAGGAAGAGAGAAAGAGAAAGGTAGTATAGCGAAAGGAAGAAGGAAGACAGAAAGAGAAAGGTAGTATAGTGAAAGGAAGAAGGAAGAGAGAAAGAGAAAGGTAGTATAGTGAAAGGAAGAAGGAAGAGAGAAAGAGAAAGGTAGAATAGTGAAAGGAAGAAGGAAGAGAGAAAGAGAAAGGTAGTATAGTGAAAGGAAGAAAGAAGAGAGAAAGAGAAAGGTAGTATAGTGAAAGGAAGAAGGAAGAAAGAAAGAGAAAGGTAGTATAGTGAAAGGAAGAAGGAAGAGAGAAAGAGAAAGGTAGTATAGTGAAAGGAAGAAAGAAGAGAGAAAGAGAAAGGTAGTATAGTGAAAGGAAGAAGGAAGAGAGAAAGAGATAGGTAGTATAGTGAAAGGAAGAAGGAAGAGAGAAAGAGAAAGGTAGTATAGTGAAAGGAAGAAGGAAGAGAGAAAGAGATAGGTAGTATAGTGAAAGAAAGAAGGAAAGGTAGTATAGTGAAAGGAAGGAGGAAGAGAGAAAGAGAAAGGTAGTATAGTGAAAGGAAGAAGGAAGAGAGAAAGAGAAAGGTAGTATAGTGAAAGGAAGAAGGAAGAGAGAAAGAGAAAGGTAGTATGGTGAAAGGAAGAAGGAAGAGAGAAAGAGAAAGGTATAATAGTGAAAGGAAGAAAGAAGAGAGAAAGAGAAAGGTAGAATAGTGAAAGGAAGAAGGAAGAGAGAAAGAGAAAGGTAGAATAGTGAAAGGAAGAAAGAAGAGAGAAAGAAAAAGGTAGAATAGTGAAAGGAAGGAGGAAGAGAGAAAGAGAAAGGTAGAATAGTGAAAGGAAGGAGGAAGAGAAAGAGAAAGGTAGTATAGTGAAAGGAAGAAAGAAGAGAGAAAGAGAAAGGTAGTATAGTGAAAGGAAGGAGGAAGAGAGAAAGAGAAAGGTAGTATGGTGAAAGGAAGAAGGAAGAGAGAAAGAGAAAGGTAGTATGGTGAAAGGAAGAAGGAAGAGAGAAAGAGAAAGGTAGAATAGTGAAAGGAAGAAAGAAGAGAGAAAGAGAATGGTAGTATAATGAAAGGAAGGAGGAAGAGAGAAAGAGAAAGGTAGTATAGTGAAAGGAAGGGGGAAGAGAGAAAGAGAAAGGTAGTATAGTGATAGGAAGGAGGAAGAGAGAAAGAGAAAGGTAGTATAGTGAAAGGAAGAAGGAAGAGAGAAAGAGATAGGTAGTATGGTGAAAGGAAGAAGGAAGAGAGAAAGAGAAAGGTAGTATGGTGAAAGGAAGAAGGAAGAGAGAAAGAGAAAGGTAGTATGGTGAAAGGAAGAAGGAAGAAAGAAAGAGATAGGTAGAATAGTGAAAGGAAGAAGGAAGAGAGAAAGAGATAGGTAGTATAGTGAAAGGAAGAAGGAAGAGAGAAAGAGAAAGGTAGTATAGTGAAAGGAAGAAAGAAGAGAGAAAGAGAAAGGTAGTATAGTGAAAGGAAGAAGCAAGAGAGAAAGAGAAAGGTAGAATAGTGAAAGGAAGAAAGAAGAGAGAAAGAGAAAGGTAGTATAGTGAAAGGAAGAAGGAAGAGAGAAAGAGAAAGGTAGAATAGTGAAAGGAAGAAAGAAGAGAGAAAGAGAAAGGTAGTATAGTGAAAGGAATAAGGAAGAGAGAAAGAGAAAGGTAGAATAGTGAAAGGAAGAAAGAAGAGAGAAAGAGAAAGGTAGTATAGTGAAAGGAAGAAGGAAGAGAGAAAGAGAAAGGTAGAATAGTGAAAGGAAGAAAGAAGAGAGAAAGAGAAAGGTAGTATAGTGAAAGGAATAAGGAAGAGAGAAAGAGAAAGGTAGAATAGTGAAAGGAAGAAAGAAGAGAGAAAGAGAAAGGTAGTATAGTGAAAGAAGAAGGAAGAGAGAAAGAGAAAGGTAGTATAGTGAAAGGAAGAAAGAAGAGAGAAAGAGAAAGGTAGTATGGTGAAAGGAAGAAGCAAGAGAGAAAGAGAAAGGTAGAATAGTGAAAGGAAGAAAGAAGAGAGAAAGAGAAAGGTAGTATGGTGAAAGGAAGAAGGAAGAGAGAAAGAGAAAGGTAGAATAGTGAAAGGAAGAAAGAAGAGAGAAAGAGAAAGGTAGTATAGTGAAAGGAAGAAGGAAGAGAGAAAGAGATAGGTTGTATGGTGAAAGGAAGAAGGAAGAGAGAAAGAGAAAGGTAGTATGGTGAAAGGAAGAAGGAAGAGAGAAAGAGAAAGGTAGAATAGTGAAAGGAAGAAGGAAGAGAGAAAGAGAAAGGTAGTATAGTGAAAGGAAGAAGGAAGAGAGAAAGAGAAAGGTAGTATAGTGAAAGGAAGAAGGAAGAGAGAAAGAGAAAGGTAGTATAGTGAAAGGAAGAAAGAAGAGAGAAAGAGAAAGGTAGTATAGTGAAAGGAAGAAGGAAGAGAGAAAGAGAAAGGTAGAATAGTGAAAGGAAGAAAGAAGAGAGAAAGAGAAAGGTAGTATAGTGAAAGGAAGAAGGAAGAGAGAAAGAGATAGGTAGTATGGTGAAAGGAAGAAGGAAGAGAGAAAGAGATAGGTAGTATGGTGAAAGGAAGAGATAGGTAGTATGGTGAAAGGAAGAAGGAAGAGAGAAAGAGATAGGTAGTAAGAAAGAAAGAGATAGGTAGAATAGTGAAAGGAAGAAGGAAGAGAGAAAGAGATAGGTAGTATAGTGAAAGGAAGAAGGAAGAGAGAAAGAGAAAGGTAGTATGGTGAAAGGAAGAAGGAAGAGAGAAAGAGAAAGGTAGTATAGTGAAAGGAAGAAGGAAGAGAGAAAGAGAAAGGTAGTATAGTGAAAGGAAGAAAGAAGAGAGAAAGAGAAAGGTAGTATAGTGAAAGGAAGAAAGAAGAGAGAAAGAGAAAGGTAGTATAGTGAAAGGAAGAAGGAAGAGAGAAAGAGATAGGTAGTATGGTGAAAGGAAGAAGGAAGAGAGAAAGAGATAGGTAGTATAGTGAAAGGAAGAAGGAAGAGAGAAAGAGAAAGGTAGTATAGTGAAAGGAAGAAGGAAGAGAGAAAGAGAAAGGTAGTATAGTGAAAGGAAGAAGGAAGAGAGAAAGAGAAAGGTAGAATAGTGAAAGGAAGAAAGAAGAGAGAAAGAGGAAGGTAGTATAGTGAAAAGAAGAAGGAAGAGAGAAAGAGAAAGGTAGTATAGTGAAAGAAGAAGGAAGAGAGAAAGAGAAAGGTAGTATAGTGAAAGGAAGAAAGAAGAGAGAAAGAGAAAGGTAGTATAGTGAAAGGAAGAAGCAAGAGAGAAAGAGAAAGGCAGAATAGTGAAAGGAAGAAAGAAGAGAGAAAGAGAAAGGTAGTATAGTGAAAGGAAGAAGGAGAGAGAAAGAGAAAGGTAGAATAGTGAAAGGAAGAAAGAAGAGAGAAAGAGAAAGGTAGTATAGTGAAAGGAATAAGGAAGAGAGAAAGAGAAAGGTAGAATAGTGAAAGGAAGAAAGAAGAGAGAAAGAGAAAGGTAGTATAGTGAAAAGAAGAAGGAAGAGAGAAAGAGAAAGGTAGTATAGTGAAAGGAAGAAAGAAGAGAGAAAGAGAAAGGTAGTATAGTGAAAGGAAGAAGCAAGAGAGAAAGAGAAAGGTAGAATAGTGAAAGGAAGAAAGAAGAGAGAAAGAGAAAGGTAGTATGGTGAAAGGAAGAAGGAAGAGAGAAAGAGAAAGGTAGAATAGTGAAAGGAAGAAAGAAGAGAGAAAGAGAAAGGTAGTATAGTGAAAGGAAGAAGGAAGAGAGAAAGAGATAGGTTGTATGGTGAAAGGAAGAAGGAAGAGAGAAAGAGAAAGGTAGTATGGTGAAAGGAAGAAGGAAGAGAGAAAGAGAAAGGTAGAATAGTGAAAGGAAGAAGGAAGAGAGAAAGAGAAAGGTAGTATAGTGAAAGGAAGAAGGAAGAGAGAAAGAGAAAGGTAGTATAGTGAAAGGAAGAAGGAAGAGAGAAAGAGAAAGGTAGTATAGTGAAAGGAAGAAAGAAGAGAGAAAGAGAAAGGTAGTATAGTGAAAGGAAGAAGGAAGAGAGAAAGAGAAAGGTAGAATAGTGAAAGGAAGAAAGAAGAGAGAAAGAGAAAGGTAGTATAGTGAAAGGAAGAAGGAAGAGAGAAAGAGATAGGTAGTATGGTGAAAGGAAGAAGGAAGAGAGAAAGAGATAGGTAGTATGGTGAAAGGAAGAAGGAAGAGAGAAAGAGATAGGTAGTATGGTGAAAGGAAGAAGGAAGAGAGAAAGAGATAGGTAGTATGGTGAAAGGAAGAAGGAAGAGAGAAAGAGAAAGGTAGAATAGTGAAAGGAAGAAAGAAGAGAGAAAGAGAAAGGTAGTATAGTGAAAGGAAGAAGCAAGAGAGAAAGAGAAAGGTAGAATAGTGAAAGGAAGAAAGAAGAAAGAAAGAGAAAGGTAGTATAGTGAAAGGAAGAAGGAAGAGAGAAAGAGAAAGGTAGAATAGTGAAAGGAAGAAAGAAGAGAGAAAGAGAAAGGTAGTATAGTGAAAGGAATAAGGAAGAGAGAAAGAGAAAGGTAGAATAGTGAAAGGAAGAAAGAAGAGAGAAAGAGAAAGGTAGTATAGTGAAAGGAAGAAGGAAGAGAGAAAGAGAAAGGTAGAATAGTGAAAGGAAGAAAGAAGAGAGAAAGAGAAAGGTAGTATAGTGAAAGGAATAAGGAAGAGAGAAAGAGAAAGGTAGAATAGTGAAAGGAAGAAAGAAGAGAGAAAGAGAAAGGTAGTATAGTGAAAAGAAGAAGGAAGAGAGAAAGAGAAAGGTAGTATAGTGAAAGGAAGAAAGAAGAGAGAAAGAGAAAGGTAGTATGGTGAAAGGAAGAAGCAAGAGAGAAAGAGAAAGGTAGAATAGTGAAAGGAAGAAAGAAGAGAGAAAGAGAAAGGTAGTATGGTGAAAGGAAGAAGGAAGAGAGAAAGAGGAAGGTAGAATAGTGAAAGGAAGAAAGAAGAGAGAAAGAGAAAGGTAGTATAGTGAAAGGAAGAAGGAAGAGAGAAAGAGATAGGTTGTATGGTGAAAGGAAGAAGGAAGAGAGAAAGAGAAAGGTAGTATGGTGAAAGGAAGAAGGAAGAGAGAAAGAGAAAGGTAGAATAGTGAAAGGAAGAAGGAAGAGAGAAAGAGAAAGGTAGTATAGTGAAAGGAAGAAGGAAGAGAGAAAGAGAAAGGTAGTATAGTGAAAGGAAGAAGGAAGAGAGAAAGAGAAAGGTAGTATAGTGAAAGGAAGAAAGAAGAGAGAAAGAGAAAGGTAGTATAGTGAAAGGAAGAAGGAAGAGAGAAAGAGAAAGGTAGAATAGTGAAAGGAAGAAAGAAGAGAGAAAGAGAAAGGTAGTATAGTGAAAGGAAGAAGGAAGAGAGAAAGAGATAGGTAGTATGGTGAAAGGAAGAAGGAAGAGAGAAAGAGATAGGTAGTATGGTGAAAGGAAGAGATAGGTAGTATGGTGAAAGGAAGAAGGAAGAGAGAAAGAGATAGGTAGTAAGAAAGAAAGAGATAGGTAGAATAGTGAAAGGAAGAAGGAAGAGAGAAAGAGATAGGTAGTATAGTGAAAGGAAGAAGGAAGAGAGAAAGAGAAAGGTAGTATGGTGAAAGGAAGAAGGAAGAGAGAAAGAGAAAGGTAGTATAGTGAAAGGAAGAAGGAAGAGAGAAAGAGAAAGGTAGTATAGTGAAAGGAAGAAAGAAGAGAGAAAGAGAAAGGTAGTATAGTGAAAGGAAGAAAGAAGAGAGAAAGAGAAAGGTAGTATAGTGAAAGGAAGAAGGAAGAGAGAAAGAGATAGGTAGTATGGTGAAAGGAAGAAGGAAGAGAGAAAGAGATAGGTAGTATAGTGAAAGGAAGAAGGAAGAGAGAAAGAGAAAGGTAGTATAGTGAAAGGAAGAAGGAAGAGAGAAAGAGAAAGGTAGTATAGTGAAAGGAAGAAGGAAGAGAGAAAGAGAAAGGTAGAATAGTGAAAGGAAGAAAGAAGAGAGAAAGAGGAAGGTAGTATAGTGAAAAGAAGAAGGAAGAGAGAAAGAGAAAGGTAGTATAGTGAAAAGAAGAAGGAAGAGAGAAAGAGAAAGGTAGTATAGTGAAAGGAAGAAAGAAGAGAGAAAGAGAAAGGTAGTATAGTGAAAGGAAGAAGCAAGAGAGAAAGAGAAAGGCAGAATAGTGAAAGGAAGAAAGAAGAGAGAAAGAGAAAGGTAGTATAGTGAAAGGAAGAAGGAAGAGAGAAAGAGAAAGGTAGAATAGTGAAAGGAAGAAAGAAGAGAGAAAGAGAAAGGTAGTATAGTGAAAGGAATAAGGAAGAGAGAAAGAGAAAGGTAGAATAGTGAAAGGAAGAAAGAAGAGAGAAAGAGAAAGGTAGTATAGTGAAAAGAAGAAGGAAGAGAGAAAGAGAAAGGTAGTATAGTGAAAGGAAGAAAGAAGAGAGAAAGAGAAAGGTAGTATAGTGAAAGGAAGAAGCAAGAGAGAAAGAGAAAGGTAGAATAGTGAAAGGAAGAAAGAAGAGAGAAAGAGAAAGGTAGTATGGTGAAAGGAAGAAAGAAGAGAGAAAGAGAAAGGTAGAATAGTGAAAGGAAGAAAGAAGAGAGAAAGAGAAAGGTAGTATAGTGAAAGGAAGAAGGAAGAGAGAAAGAGATAGGTTGTATGGTGAAAGGAAGAAGGAAGAGAGAAAGAGAAAGGTAGTATGGTGAAAGGAAGAAGGAAGAGAGAAAGAGAAAGGTAGAATAGTGAAAGGAAGAAGGAAGAGAGAAAGAGAAAGGTAGTATAGTGAAAGGAAGAAGGAAGAGAGAAAGAGAAAGGTAGTATAGTGAAAGGAAGAAGGAAGAGAGAAAGAGAAAGGTAGTATAGTGAAAGGAAGAAAGAAGAGAGAAAGAGAAAGGTAGTATAGTGAAAGGAAGAAGGAAGAGAGAAAGAGAAAGGTAGAATAGTGAAAGGAAGAAAGAAGAGAGAAAGAGAAAGGTAGTATAGTGAAAGGAAGAAGGAAGAGAGAAAGAGATAGGTAGTATGGTGAAAGGAAGAAGGAAGAGAGAAAGAGATAGGTAGTATGGTGAAAGGAAGAAGGAAGAGAGAAAGAGATAGGTAGTATGGTGAAAGGAAGAAGGAAGAGAGAAAGAGATAGGTAGTATGGTGAAAGGAAGAAGGAAGAGAGAAAGAGAAAGGTAGAATAGTGAAAGGAAGAAAGAAGAGAGAAAGAGAAAGGTAGTATAGTGAAAGGAAGAAAGAAGAGAGAAAGAGAAAGGTAGTATAGTGAAAGGAAGAAGGAAGAGAGAAAGAGATAGGTAGTATGGTGAAAGGAAGAAGGAAGAGAGAAAGAGATAGGTAGTATAGTGAAAGGAAGAAGGAAGAGAGAAAGAGAAAGGTAGTATAGTAAAAGGAAGAAAGAAGAGAGAAAGAGAAAGGTAGTATAGTGAAAGGAAGAAGGAAGAGAGAAAGAGAAAGGTAGTATAGCGAAAGGAAGAAGGAAGAGAGAAAGAGAAAGGTAGTATAGTGAAAGGAAGAAAGAAGAGAGAAAGAGAAAGGTAGTATAGTGAAAGGAAGAAGGAAGAGAGAAAGAGAAAGGTAGTATAGTGAAAGGAAGAAAGAAGAGAGAAAGAGAAAGGTAGTATAGTGAAAGGAAGAAAGAAGAGAGAAAGAGAAAGGTAGTATAGTGAAAGGAAGAAGGAAGAGAGAAAGAGAAAGGTAGTATAGTGAAAGGAAGAAAGAAGAGAGAAAGAGAAAGGTAGTATAGTGAAAGGAAGAAGGAAGAGAGAAAGAGAAAGGTAGAATAGTGAAAGGAAGAAAGAAGAGAGAAAGAGAAAGGTAGTATAGTGAAAAGAAGAAGGAAGAGAGAAAGAGAAAGGTAGTATAGTGAAAGGAAGAAAGAAGAGAGAAAGAGAAAGGTAGTATAGTGAAAGGAAGAAGGAAGAGAGAAAGAGAAAGGTAGAATAGTGAAAGGAAGAAAGAAGAGAGAAAGAGAAAGGTAGTATAGTGAAAAGAAGAAGGAAGAGAGAAAGGAAAGGTAGTATGGTGAAAGGAAGAAGGAAGAGAGAAAGAGAAAGGTAGAATAGTGAAAGGAAGAAAGAAGAGAGAAAGAGAAAGGTAGTATAGTGAAAGGAAGTAGGAAGAGAGAAAGAGATAGGTAGTATGGTGAAAGGAAGAAGGAAGGTAGAAAGAGAAAGGTAGAATAGTGAAAGGAAGAAAGAAGAGAGAAAGAGAAAGGTAGAATAGTGAAAGGAAGAAAGAAGAGAGAAAGAGAAAGGTAGTATAGTGAAAGGAAGAAGGAAGAGAGAAAGAGATAGGTAGTATGGTGAAAGGAAGAAAGAAGAGAGAAAGAGAAAGGTAGTATGGTGAAAGGAAGAAGGAAGAGAGAAAGAGAAAGGTAGAATAGTGAAAGGAAGAAAGAAGAGAGAAAGAGAAAGGTAGTATAGTGAAAGGAAGAAGGAAGAGAGAAAGAGATAGGTAGTATGGTGAAAGGAAGAAGGAAGAGAGAAAGAGAAAGGTAGTATGGTGAAAGGAAGAAGGAAGAGAGAAAGAGAAAGGTAGAATAGTGAAAGGAAGAAGGAAGAGAGAAAGAGAAAGGTAGTATAGTGAAAGGAAGAAGGAAGAGAGAAAGAGAAAGGTAGTATGGTGAAAGGAAGAAAGAAGAGAGAAAGAGAAAGGTAGAATAGTGAAAGGAAGAAGGAAGAAAGAAAGAGAAAGGTAGTATCGTGAAAGGAAGAAAGAAGAGAGAAAGAGAAAGGTAGTATAGTGAAAGGAAGAAGGAAGAGAGAAAGAGATAGGTAGTATGGTGAAAGGAAGAAGGAAGAGAGAAAGAGATAGGTAGTATAGTGAAAGGAAGAAGGAAGAGAGAAAGAGAAAGGTAGTATAGTAAAAGGAAGAAAGAAGAGAGAAAGAGAAAGGTAGTATAGTGAAAGGAAGAAGGAAGAGAGAAAGAGAAAGGTAGTATAGCGAAAGGAAGAAGGAAGAGAGAAAGAGAAAGGTAGTATAGTGAAAGGAAGAAAGAAGAGAGAAAGAGAAAGGTAGTATAGTGAAAGGAAGAAGGAAGAGAGAAAGAGAAAGGTAGTATAGTGAAAGGAAGAAAGAAGAGAGAAAGAGAAAGGTAGTATAGTGAAAGGAAGAAAGAAGAGAGAAAGAGAAAGGTAGTATAGTGAAAGGAAGAAGGAAGAGAGAAAGAGAAAGGTAGTATAGTGAAAGGAAGAAAGAAGAGAGAAAGAGAAAGGTAGTATAGTGAAAGGAAGAAGGAAGAGAGAAAGAGAAAGGTAGAATAGTGAAAGGAAGAAAGAAGAGAGAAAGAGAAAGGTAGTATAGTGAAAAGAAGAAGGAAGAGAGAAAGAGAAAGGTAGTATAGTGAAAGGAAGAAAGAAGAGAGAAAGAGAAAGGTAGTATAGTGAAAGGAAGAAGGAAGAGAGAAAGAGAAAGGTAGAATAGTGAAAGGAAGAAAGAAGAGAGAAAGAGAAAGGTAGTATAGTGAAAAGAAGAAGGAAGAGAGAAAGGAAAGGTAGTATGGTGAAAGGAAGAAGGAAGAGAGAAAGAGAAAGGTAGAATAGTGAAAGGAAGAAAGAAGAGAGAAAGAGAAAGGTAGTATAGTGAAAGGAAGTAGGAAGAGAGAAAGAGATAGGTAGTATGGTGAAAGGAAGAAGGAAGGTAGAAAGAGAAAGGTAGAATAGTGAAAGGAAGAAAGAAGAGAGAAAGAGAAAGGTAGAATAGTGAAAGGAAGAAAGAAGAGAGAAAGAGAAAGGTAGTATAGTGAAAGGAAGAAGGAAGAGAGAAAGAGATAGGTAGTATGGTGAAAGGAAGAAAGAAGAGAGAAAGAGAAAGGTAGTATGGTGAAAGGAAGAAGGAAGAGAGAAAGAGAAAGGTAGAATAGTGAAAGGAAGAAAGAAGAGAGAAAGAGAAAGGTAGTATAGTGAAAGGAAGAAGGAAGAGAGAAAGAGATAGGTAGTATGGTGAAAGGAAGAAGGAAGAGAGAAAGAGAAAGGTAGTATGGTGAAAGGAAGAAGGAAGAGAGAAAGAGAAAGGTAGAATAGTGAAAGGAAGAAGGAAGAGAGAAAGAGAAAGGTAGTATAGTGAAAGGAAGAAGGAAGAGAGAAAGAGAAAGGTAGTATGGTGAAAGGAAGAAAGAAGAGAGAAAGAGAAAGGTAGAATAGTGAAAGGAAGAAGGAAGAAAGAAAGAGAAAGGTAGTATCGTGAAAGGAAGAAAGAAGAGAGAAAGAGAAAGGTAATATAGTGAAAGGAAGAAGGAAGAGAGAAAGAGAAAGGTAGAATAGTGAAAGGAAGAAAGAAGAGAGAAAGAGAAAGGTAGTATGGTGAAAGGAAGAAGGAAGAGAGAAAGAGATAGGTAGTATGGTGAAAGGAAGAAGGAAGAGAGAAAGAGATAGGTAGTATAGTGAAAGGAAGAAGGAAGAGAGAAAGAGAAAGGTAGTATAGTGAAAGGAAGAAAGAAGAGAGAAAGAGAAAGGTAGTATAGTGAAAGGAAGAAGGAAGAGAGAAAGAGAAAGGTAGTATAGCGAAAGGAAGAAGGAAGAGAGAAAGAGAAAGGTAGTATAGTGAAAGGAAGAAAGAAGAGAGAAAGAGAAAGGTAGTATAGTGAAAGGAAGAAGGAAGAGAGAAAGAGAAAGGTAGTATAGTGAAAGGAAGAAAGAAGAGAGAAAGAGAAAGGTAGTATAGTGAAAGGAAGAAAGAAGAGAGAAAGAGAAAGGTAGTATAGTGAAAGGAAGAAGGAAGAGAGAAAGAGAAAGGTAGTATAGTGAAAGGAAGAAAGAAGAGAGAAAGAGAAAGGTAGTATAGTGAAAGGAAGAAGGAAGAGAGAAAGAGAAAGGTAGAATAGTGAAAGGAAGAAAGAAGAGAGAAAGAGAAAGGTAGTATAGTGAAAAGAAGAAGGAAGAGAGAAAGAGAAAGGTAGTATAGTGAAAGGAAGAAAGAAGAGAGAAAGAGAAAGGTAGTATAGTGAAAGGAAGAAGGAAGAGAGAAAGAGAAAGGTAGTATAGTGAAAGGAAGAAAGAAGAGAGAAAGAGAAAGGTAGTATAGTGAAAGGAAGAAAGAAGAGAGAAAGAGAAAGGTAGTATAGTGAAAGGAAGAAAGAAGAGAGAAAGAGAAAGGTAGTATAGTGAAAGGAAGAAGGAAGAGAGAAAGAGAAAGGTAGAATAGTGAAAGGAAGAAAGAAGAGAGAAAGAGAAAGGTAGTATAGTGAAAGGAAGAAGGAAGAGAGAAAGAGATAGGTTGTATGGTGAAAGGAAGAAGGAAGAGAGAAAGAGAAAGGTAGTATGGTGAAAGGTAGAAGGAAGAGAGAAAGAGAAAGGTAGAATAGTGAAAGGAAGAAGGAAGAGAGAAAGAGAAAGGTAGTATAGTGAAAGGAAGAAGGAAGAGAGAAAGAGAAAGGTAGTATAGTGAAAGGAAGAAGGAAGAGAGAAAGAGAAAGGTAGTATAGTGAAAGGAAGAAAGAAGAGAGAAAGAGAAAGGTAGTATAGTGAAAGGAAGAAGGAAGAGAGAAAGAGAAAGGTAGAATAGTGAAAGGAAGAAAGAAGAGAGAAAGAGAAAGGTAGTATAGTGAAAGGAAGAAGGAAGAGAGAAAGAGAAAGGTAGAATAGTGAAAGGAAGAAAGAAGAGAGAAAGAGAAAGGTAGTATAGTGAAAGGAAGAAGGAAGAGAGAAAGAGAAAGGTAGTATAGTGAAAGGAAGAAAGAAGAGAGAAAGAGAAAGGTAGTATAGTGAAAGGAAGAAAGAAGAGAGAAAGAGAAAGGTAGTATAGTGAAAGGAAGAAAGAAGAGAGAAAGAGAAAGGTAGTATAGTGAAAGGAAGAAGGAAGAGAGAAAGAGAAAGGTAGAATAGTGAAAGGAAGAAAGAAGAGAGAAAGAGAAAGGTAGTATGGTGAAAGGAAGAAGGAAGAGAGAAAGAGAAAGGTAGAATAGTGAAAGGAAGAAAGAAGAGAGAAAGAGAAAGGTAGTATAGTGAAAGGAAGAAGGAAGAGAGAAAGAGATAGGTAGTATGGTGAAAGGAAGAAGGAAGAGAGAAAGAGAAAGGTAGTATGGTGAAAGGAAGAAGGAAGAGAGAAAGAGAAAGGTAGAATAGTGAAAGGAAGAAGGAAGAGAGAAAGAGAAAGGTAGTATAGTGAAAGGAAGAAGGAAGAGAGAAAGAGAAAGGTAGTATGGTGAAAGGAAGAAAGAAGAGAGAAAGAGAAAGGTAGAATAGTGAAAGGAAGAAGGAAGAGAGAAAGAGAAAGGTAGTATCGTGAAAGGAAGAAAGAAGAGAGAAAGAGAAAGGTAATATAGTGAAAGGAAGAAGGAAGAGAGAAAGAGAAAGGTAGAATAGTGAAAGGAAGAAAGAAGAGAGAAAGAGAAAGGTAGTATGGTGAAAGGAAGAAGGAAGAGAGAAAGAGAAAGGTAGAATAGTGAAAGGAAGAAAGAAGAGAGAAAGAGAAAGGTAGTATAGTGAAAGGAAGAAGGAAGAGAGAAAGAGAAAGGTAGTATGGTGAAAGGAAGAAGGAAGAGAGAAAGAGAAAGGTAGTATAGTGAAAGGAAGAAGGAAGAGAGAAAGAGAAAGGTAGTATAGTGAAAGGAAGAAAGAAGAGAGAAAGAGAAAGGTAGAATAGTGAAAGGAAGAAAGAAGAGAGAAAGAGAAAGGTAGAATAGTGAAAGGAAGAAAGAAGAGAGAAAGAGAAAGGTAGTATAGTGAAAGGAAGAAGGAAGAGAGAAAGAGATAGGTAGTATGGTGAAAGGAAGAAGGAAGAGAGAAAGAGAAAGGTAGAATAGTGAAAGGAAGAAAGAAGAGAGAAAGAGAAAGGTAGTATGGTGAAAGGAAGAAGGAAGAGAGAAAGAGAAAGGTAGAATAGTGAAAGGAAGAAGGAAGAGAGAAAGAGATAGGTAGTATGGTGAAAGGAAGAAGGAAGAGAGAAAGAGAAAGGTAGTATGGTGAAAGGAAGAGAGAAAGAGATAGGTAGTATGGTGAAAGGAAGAAGTAAGAGAGAAAGAGAAAGGTAGTATAGTGAAAGGAAGAAGGAAGAGAGAAAGAGAAAGGTAAAATAGTGAAAGGAAGAAAGAAGAGAGAAAGAGAAAGGTAGTATGGTGAAAGGAAGAAGGAAGAGAGAAAGAGAAAGGTAGAATAGTGAAAGGAAGAAGGAAGAGAGAAAGAGATAGGTAGTATGGTGAAAGGAAGAAGGAAGAGAGAAAGAGAAAGGTAGTATGGTGAAAGGAAGAGAGAAAGAGATAGGTAGTATGGTGAAAGGAAGAAGGAAGAGAGAAAGAGATAGGTAGTATGGTGAATTGAAGAGAGAAAGAGATAGGTAGTAATTCCAATTTGTGAGAAATGCTATATATTTTTTTTCAGCCATATTCCACTTTTCTTTTACGTACTTGTATTTATCAATTTACATAGATGGAAGGAAAATATAAAATGCCTGGCTGTATTAATTAACTAAGCTTTTTGCTTAGATGCGGCCCAAGGCCATATGAAAAGGGCACTCAATGAGACTCGAACTCACTCGTGTAGGTTTGCTAGTCGATCTTGCTAACCATTACACCACCAGAGGCAGCCGAAAAAAAAAGCATGTTTTTGTGTGAACATGCCAATGTTTTTTTTCCTGAAAATTTCCCGTTTCACAGGCGACTTCCTATTCAAACATATGTTACTCTTTTCCTTTTTCTTTGGCCAACATCATCCGACACTTTCCGTCTTTACCAAACCCAGGCCATTTAGGCGATGTTAAAGAGTGCACTATTGTGTCTGTTAAATTTAGGATCACTCAATATACAGACATCCATTTGGCAAATTTTATATCTTTATTCTTGTTTCATCCTCTCAGCAGCCGAGGGTGTACAGCAATTAAAAATATCTGTCAATTACTCAAACCTTTCGCTAAATCATCAAAAGTATTCAGTTTAGAATTGTAAAGAAGTCTAAATTATCCTACAATCTTAAAAAGGGAAAATACATTTTAAACTATATACCGTATAAACCCATATAATGAATGACCCCTAATTTTTAACTACGAAAGTGTGTCTTTATCATATATTACATGTAATGAACGCTCCCTGGGTCAATGAGTAGAGTGTTCGCCAATGGTCTGGGATATCGGTTCAATCCCTGTTCGAGTCATACCAAAGACCAATAAAATGGTACTTGATGCCTACATCATCATCATCATCATCATCATCATGATGTCGCGCCATCAGTACGGATCTCCCACCACCCTTCTTTATCGTCCATCACTTCCGGTATGTCTTCAAGGCTAAATACTGCATCGGCGCAGATGTATATAGGTCCTAGCTGGACTTCCTGTCTTTGCTCGTCCATGTGAGGGGTCCACTGGAGTACGTCACTTATGAGTTCGTCCCTACTTCTCCAACAGTGTCCTGCATATCTGGTTCATCTAGCTTGGATAGTTTTCGTGATGAGTGGTAAGTGGCCGTACAGCTGCAGCTTTGTGGAGTGCTGCCTTAAGGACTTGTTCACTACTGCTCGCAACACTATAAGGTACGTATCAGGGGTAAAGTGAAGCAATCCAGTGAAAGGAGTAGTGCCCACTTCTACACCTTGGTATAATAGCTATTGAAACGGGAGCCTTCGGGTCACCCTCGACTAAGGTCGCCAACTTTACTTTTTTACTTACGTGTTATGAATAACCCAAATCTTTTAACCACAAAAAGGTGTTTTATCATATATTACATGTAATGAACGATCCCTAATTCTTATATACAAAGAACTGCTTTTATTATATATTGCGTGTAATGAACGACCCTTAATCTTTATATACGAAAAGCGGTTTTTATCATATTTTACGTATAATGAATGATCCCTAAATTTTGGCTGTGCTAACCAACAAAAATACTTCTTTTATATTCAGTCACATAAAGAGAAAACATTCAAACATTTATTTCTACTTTCAAAACTATTATAGTACTATAAAAATCAATTCAATACCGTAAATAAACAATGTAGTCTAGACTTTGATGTTTGTCTCCCATGTTTATTTGAATATTCCAATCATACCAAAATCTCACCAATACTGACTGCATCACTGAAGAGGGGTAAGACCCCCCCCCGAATGAGTGTCCTGCTTTTGACATTAAACCATTTGATGGCGAAGCTCCAGCCTTGGAACTTTAGGGAATGTGGAGTATCACTTAATTACCATTGCCTCCAGGTCCACTCTGACTAGGAGTGGTAGCATCTGATAGGGTCCTATCTATGGGTCAAATAGAACAGACTGTATGCAGACAAATGAGTGTTGTTGAATAGTGACATAGCAATACTTGAAACCATTTAACTGTGTGCAAAAAGCGCTCAAGATCGTTTAAGAATGTTATCAACTAAATGGGTTAACAAATCATATATATATATATATATATATATATATATATATATGTGTGTGTGTGTGTGTGTGTGTGTGTGTGGTGCAATCAATAAGTTTCCGGACTCTTTTTGTACAGGCATTGAAAATTGTCGGACACTCTTGAAAATTAAGTATGTTATTGCTATACATCTTATGGGATGACTGACTAATTCTTATGATTTCACGTTCAAATGAACAGCTACAGCAGCAATTGAAATACACCCTACTAAACCCTGATTGTCACAGCTGGTGAATTTCAAAAATGCAATCTGGACGTGAGGACACTTTAGAAGAACGATATGCGATAAAATTCTGTTTTAAACTTGAAAAAAAATGCCCCAGAAATGTATAGAATGCTTCAGACTGCTTTTGGACCATATTGCAAGAATCAAGCATCAGTTTTTGAGTGGCATAAGAGATTCAAGGAAGGCAGGAAGTCTGTGAGGGAGGATGACAGGTGTGGGAGGAGAAAGGAAGTCAATACACCAGAGTTGATTGGCCAAAGGGTTAAGGTTAGGGTTACTATGTTGAGGTTTTAAGGGAGTTCAGGAAGAAATTCCGTTGGAAGAGGCCAGCACTGTTCAAATCGGGCCAGTTGCATTTCCACTAGGACAATGCACCAGTCCACAATTCCATCCTTGTCACAGACTATTTGACCAAGATGGGCATCAAGACAGTTCCTCAGCCTCCCTATAGTCGAGATCTTGCTCCCTGTGACTTTTGGTTATTCCCTAAGCTCAGAGGCTGTCGTTAGGAGACAATTGAGATGAAAGAGGCGAAGGTCATTGACACGCTCACACAAGAGGAATTCCATGAGACCTTCCAGAAGTTGTTGGAAGGGTACAACAAGTGCATTGCAGTCGGAGGAGATTACTTCGAAAGGGACTAGAGTTTCATATGTGTACGATCAATAAAAGTGCCCATACAAAAAAAGTCTGGAAACTTATTTAATGATCCTCGTATGTATAAAGAGGATTTGGTCTTAAATACCCTACAATGGTTGAGGTGCCGTAAAAATGAACCAAACCTGAAATACCATCGCTGATACACAACAGCATTGATAATATAATTATGTATGTAATTGATTAAGTACCCTTGCGAGGCATTAATTACTTTTTTTGTATAGTCTATGCGGAGATGCTTTGTATCGAAATTACGGCAAAGTTATATTCAGAAACAAACTCAGCTTCAACCTTTTAAAAACATAACTCGTTTAATGAGCAATGCGTCGTTTTTGAGGTGACAAAATTGCTCTAAAAAAGTCGTCCTTTAAACAAGAACAGAAAGGAGGTAGCGCGCTTGGTGTAACGGTTATCGTTATATGTAATGGAATAATATTTATATATTTGAGATTCTTCCTTTAAAAGGTAATCGGCAAAGCAGTAATTTGTCTGCAGAAATAAAGCTAAAATAAAAAGCCGCTTAGATTCTCTCGAAAGTAGAGCACAGGTGGATTATCAAAATAGTTACAAATCACAACACCTGTTCCACTCTGACCTGGAATGGTAATACATTCCAGGGCTCCTTCTATAAGTCAAATAGAAATATTTAATCCTGTACTATACTTTCGGGCAATTTGGCTTAATGAGTTGAGATTTCGCCAATGGTCCAGGAGACCGGGGTTCAATCCCAGGTCGAGTTCATACCAAAAACTCATAAAATGGTACTTGATGCCGCCTTGCTTAACACTCAGCATTATAAGGTGACGATCAAGAGTAAAGTAGAGCAATCCAGGTAATGGAGTAGCGCCCGTGGTTTGCTATTGAAAAGGGAGCCTTCGGGCCCACCTCGATGAAGGTCGCCAACCTTACTTTACTTTTTACTATACTTGAAACTATTTAACTGTGTGCTTACAAATGATTAATGTTAAATTGAAGTATTTGTGTTAGATAGCAATACTTGAAGCCACTTTATGTCCTGTGTATATCAGAAGGCGCTGGGAGCTTTGGAGAATGTAGAGTACCCCTTCATTGCCATTAATCTCAGGTCCACTCTGACCCGGAGATTGTCGTTGATATTAAACGAAATTGTTGATAGTGAGTAGTGGTACTCGAAGCCAATTAACTGTGTGTAAACAAACAATTAGTATTAAATCTGATTGGAATACTTGATAAATAGAATCAAATAGCTATGCTTGAAATCATTTAACAGTGTACAAATAGTTTGGTTTGGTTTCTTTGTTTTGAATAGCATATCAACCTTTGTAGGTTATTTAATGCCAAAGCCATTCTCCTAGAAGAATAGTGGTACTATTTAACTCATAGCTGGGAGAATAAGAAGGTTCATACCTTTCCCTAGGGTATTTGCCCGAAAGTGAATGTAATAGCACGACTAGAGTTCGAACTCGCGTACCACGATTCCGCAGTTCATTACTTTAACCATTACACCCTCTGAGAAGAATTTGTGTTAGATAATAATACGTGTAACCATTTGGGAAAGGTATGAATCCAATTATTCTCCCTCCAGCTATGGGTAAATAGTAGGACAGACTAAGTTCTTCAGCCTTGGTTAGGCAACTAGTCTAGGAGTAGGAAAAACTCTGAATTCAAACCTGTTAAACTCCGCTTAAAAATTGACCTTGTGTCATATCCTGCCCGAGCGGAGGGGTTGGTAAATGTAAATACGTGTAACCATTTGAATGTGTGCAAACAATAAATAGCTATGCTCGAAACAAATTGGTTCTATGCAAACAAATGAACTCTAACTCGTTTAAAAATAAAGTTACCTATAAACTATTTGCTTACAAATTAAATTTATTTGTATAAACAGGATTTGGCATTAAATAACCATCAAGGGTTGATATGCGATTAAACTAAATAAGCTAACTAGCCACACCTGTCATACATGTAGACAAGAATACGAGCGGAAGCGCTTGAAATCAGATTAAAATACATAGAAATTACGTAACGGTAATTTCACTTAAGATGAAATCTCAGTTGTGTTAAATTCCTGCTGCAGACATTAAATTATGGAGGCGTTCGTAGCGTAATGGTTTCAGTCATTGGAAATGAACATGGTAACTTAGGTTCAAATCTTCGATGAGGCTGTTTCCATTTTATACAGCTCTATTACCCTTGGGAAAGGTATGAATCCAACTATTCTCGCCCTAGGTATTGGTAAATAGTAGAGCAGCGTGGGCTCTTTAAAACGGTCTAGGAAAAGAGCAATCAGTCTAGGAGAAGGAAAACTAAATTCAGACCTATTAACTCCGCTTAAAATTGACCTTGTGTCACATCCTGTGAAGTGGTTGCTAAATATATACAAACTTTAAATCTCTTACAAGCTCAAAAAGCCACATCCGGACTTGTCATGGTTAAGTATTCTTTTAGAAAATTCTCATACGATATGCATACTCAAGTTAGACGTCGTAACCATTATATATATATATATATGTGTGTGTGTGTGTGTGTGTGTGTGTGTGTGTGTGGATGGCAATATATATGCTCTCCCAGTGGGTTGGGTACTTGAGTGGGGAATTGCCGGCTGCCACATGCGTGCAAATGCAAAGCTCACCTTATGAATTGAGCAATTCTGTAGCCGATAAGCATATATGAATATATACCTTAAAAAATTCATTCGCTTTCGCTGAGATGACGATAGGTGCGGAGTAAGATACCTGACTGACGTGAAATGAGCCGGGTTTCAATTCCAGCTAGTAGTATTTTGCATGTCTAGCCACATTGAAGAGTTGCGATACAACTAAGCAGTCTGTCTTTGAATGACTATATATATATATATATATATATATAGTCTTGCACTAGCACCACGGGTAGTGAAATGGTTAGCAAGGGAGACTTGCAAACCTTCACGAGTGAGTTTGAGTTTCATTGTGTGCTCCATTCAATCGGCCTTGTGCCATATCTATAGTCCTGCACGTTAGCCACTACGCCATGGTGACCCCCTCCTTTCTAGAATGGTTTCTGTGACAGAAAGTAAATGACCGTACTAGTGATGATTTGTAACCTGCTGTTTTAAGGATTTTTGACTATGTCTTTAATTGGTATAACTTATTTTTCTTTTGATATCTGACAATCTAAATATGCACCACTTCCTTTGTGGGTTTGTAGAAATCGTAATTTTTGTGGATAAACATTTAAACAGGAACTAAATGCCTTTTTAAATATACTATTAATACCTCATGTTATCGTAAAATAAACATATTTTTTTCTACTTTAAACAAATATCAGTATTTGTACTAATTTTGATGCAAAGCCGATAGTTCAAGTGTTGACACTAGTATTCAAATATATATTAACAAATTTTTTTTAAAAGGACAAAAAAAAAAAAAAACCCTAACAAAACAAAACAAAAACGGAACGCTTTGCACTATCTCAAGTATATGACTATTCTGATTTTGAGAAAAGTTTGTAGATACAGTGGCTGCAAAAGTTTTCTTAAAACGTTACCTAAAATTACTTGAATTTAACATGCTTCGAATTCCCATGCAAACAGAATTTCTCATGGCACCGTAGCCAGCTTCCCTGTGGGCAAGACTTAGAATACGCTCACTGTATCCCCTGTAGAAGTATCAAGCCTTCCTCTAAAAGGGGTGTCCTGAGTTTGGCACTAAACTGCGCCTGTTGGTAAGACTCCAATTCTTGAGATTTGGGGAGTATGGAGCGGCCCTTCACAGGCATTACTCTTAGGCCGACTCTTGCCCTGAGTGATAGTACTCGATAGGCTCCAATCTAAGGATCAAATAGATTCATGGATCATATAGATCTATGGATCAAAAAGATCCGTCTAAAAAGTATTCTTTTTCAATTAGACCAGCTACAAACAAATGACCCTCAGCATTTTAAGAAACAACAACACAAAATGTAAATATGAACATTATATGAACTCGATTCCCAAACCTCTAGGCATAAAATAACCATAGACGGGTTGATATCAATCAATTGTGAGACTAGGTTGTTAATCATATTTACCAACCCCTCCTACTCGGGCAGGATATGACACATGGTAAATGTTTAAGCGGAGTTTAACAGGTCTGAATTCAGAGTTTTCCTTTTTCTAGTCTAGTTGCCGCACCAAGGCTGAAGAACCCAGTCTGTCCTATTATTTACCCATAGGGAGAATAATTGGACGCATACCTCTCCCAAGGGTATTAATGCTATGTGAAATGCAATCAGTTTCGTCCAGGATTTGAACTCGTGTCCATTTTTTACGACGATAACCATTACACCACGGGCACCTCCTTAGCCTAGGTTGTTAATACATAGTAAAAAGCTTCGTGGCTAACTGAGGTTTGCGGTAGGATCCGAGCGTAGTATCCTCGTTGGATTGGCTAGTTGGTTGATTGGCTTTACGGCATGTCAAGCATTTTTAGGCTATTTAATGCCAAGATAAATTTCTTGTGTTTTTTTTTGTTACTGCAATTATATGGTTTTAAATAACAATTCATATTTGACAATAATCATCAGTTTACCAACGTTAATATGGTTTAAGTATTTCTATTTAATGCAAATAATTTTCACACAATTCTCTTTGATCCATAGATCAAACAGTTAAAGAAAGCAAAACAATATCATTTATCTATCTTTATTAGAAATAAGCAAATGTCGACAGTACCACCAAAAAATAAACAAATACACCGGTTAATAAGTTTAACATATTAAAACGTCAATACAGACAATAAACGTCGTAAAGTTACAAATGGGTCTTCAAAGTCTCAAGTCAATTTCCAGGGTTCAGCATTCACAGTCAAATATCACTTTGACAGCATTCACAGTCAAGTCATTTTGTATCAATTTTGTAAACTCACAAATAGTTTTTCAATGTCTCAAGTCAATTTCTAGTGTCCAACATTCACAGTCAGTCACAAGGCAAAAATTCAAATATAGAATAGCCACCATTTTACAGTAATTGGAAGATTCCATATTCCCAGAATGCAACGCCAAGTTGATATATATATCAGACAAAAAATTGTGAATTATTTATATCAAATAAATATTCATTGGATGCCCCATTCATTCGGCCTTGTGCCACATCTAAGCAAAAAGCTTAGTAAATTACTAAATCAAAGGAATAGTTTAACAGCTCTCTTAACCTTTTGTTTTTATAAAAAAGATAATTTTCTTCGAAACCGAAGAAAGCAATATTTTATTATTTCTCCTAGAATATTATTCATTTAAAACTGGTATTATAAATAGGATGTCAATATCCTTTGCTGAGGGGTGAGACTCTTCTCGAAAGGGTTGTCCTAGGTATGACTCTAAACTTCATTTGATTGTCCGGCTTCAAATCTGAAGCACGAAGGAGTGTGGAGTGACCCTTCATTGACATTACTCTCAAGTCCTCTCTGACTCGGAGTGGCAGTACCTGTTAGAATCGAATCTATGGGTCAAATGGATCTGTTAAGAAATCATTCGTATTCAATAGGAATACCAATATAAAATTAATCAATACTAATATAATGATATTAAAATAATATTAATATTAATATAATACTTGATGCCATGAAATTTTAAATTATATGTATTAAGAATAGTTACTTCCGGATATAATTGTTTAAAGATTATTATTATTCATTTTGAAACTATATAACTGTAAATTATTTAGTTACTTTATTTGATTACATACAAACCTTCGTGGGTTATTTAAAGCCAAAGCTACTTTTACAGGAAAACAGAATCAGTAATATTTAAGCCATTGCGAGGAGGATAAAAAAGTAAATAACTTTCTCTAGGGTGTTAGTCCAAAAGTGATCGAAAAAGCATGACCAGGATTCGAACTCACTTACTACGATGTCGCAGTCCAACACGTTAGTTACCTCACAGATACTCAGATGGGAAATTATTTTTAAGAATAATAACTAGAGATTATAATTGTAATTCGTTATCGTCGTAGGAAATGGACATGGCGACACGAGTTCAAATCCTGGACGAGGCTGATTGCATTTCACATAGCACTAATACCCTTGGGAAAGGTATGAATCCAATTATTCTCCCTCCAGTTATGGATAAATAGTAGGGCAGTCTAGGCTCTTCAGCCTTGGTGAGGCAACTAGCCTAGGAGAAGGAAAACTCTGAATTCAAACCTGTTAAACTCCGCTTAAAAATTGACCCTGTGTCATATCCTGCTCGAGCGGAGGGGTTGGGTAAATAGGATAAGAGTGTTCATGCCTTTTCTATCTGAAAGAGAACGTAATAGTGTGACCGGAGTTCGAGCCCGCTTACTGTGAGGTGATAATCTAAAACTTTGACCATTACGCCACCAGGATTCTACCCAGCAGCTAGCATTACTTACTTTTACCATATACTAGCTTTTCTTTATCGTGCTGGAGACAAATCATTTTATGAATCCAATAGACGATAAAGCATCTCTGGGTTAAAAACATTTTGCAATATCATTAATACTTTGGTTGGAATGACCATTTCTTTTCTCGAATGTCACAAAACTTTAACGATTATTTTTACTTGTCTTCAAGTTTAGCAGGTATGAAAAAGAAGATAATGATTCGTTATAGCCTTATTGGTGTCTATTTTTCTTTCTTTGTTTATTTCTATCATTTTTTTTTTCTTTTTACATCCCTTTTCACCTTTTTTGTGTCCTGTAAATAAGCACAATACCAGTAAAAAATTAGAATTGTAATCTGAGACTTTTTTGGCATAATAGGTTTTAGGGAAAGATGATAAAAAACAAGTTAAAGAATTACACTTATTCGCCTGCTTTCTCTGTTTCTCAAACACACACACATACGGTTATCATCGAAGGAAATGGACACTGTAATAAGGGTTCAATTCCTGGACGAGGCTAACTTCTTTTCGCATAGCGCTAACACTCTTGGGAAAGTTATGAATTCAATTATTTTCCCCATGGGTAAATTATTTTCCCTCCAGCTAAAGGTAAATAGTAGGGCAAACTGGGTTCTTTAGCCTTGGTTAAGCAACCAGCATAGGAGAAGAAAAACTGATTTCAAACTTTTTAACCTCTGCTTAAAAATTAACCTTGTGTCACATCCTGCCCGTGCGAAGGGGTTGGTAAATACATATATACATATATATATATATATATATATATATATATATATATATATATATATATAAGTAAAGCTGGTGACTAGAGTCGAGGGCGACCAGAAGGCTCCCTTTTCAATAGCTACTACACCGAGGTGTAGGGGGAGGGCGCTACTCCTTTCCCTGGATTGCTCCATTTTACCCTTGATACGTACCTTATATTGCTGGGTGATAAGGTGGTATCAAGTACCATTCTTAAAGTTTTTGGTATGACGCGACCTGGAATTGAACACTCTACCCACTAGACCAATATATATATATATATATATATATATATATATATGATAGATATTTTGTATTTAAGGAGCAGATTTTCTTGAATGGATATTCTATTAGAAAAATGGCTGGTAAGGATTTTGGGTTGAGTCTTTTTATTTGCCTTTTTATGTTCCCGACCAAGATGTCTCCAAGGAGGATTAAGGCTGGTTAATAACTGTCCGAAATCTCTGATGTTGTAACTCGAGTACATATACTTTTGATCTTCATTGGACATCATCAATGATGTGGGTAATGACTATGCTATAGATTATGAGATGTCGAAAGTACGCACTCGTCTTACAATATCAGAGTTTTCGGACAATTATTAACCAGCCTTAATCTTTAGTTGCAACATTTAGTTCCCGAACATAAAAGGCTTATAAAAACTTAATTTCAAATCTTTGACATCTTTGATAAAATAAGCTTACAAGAAATATATATATATATATATATATATATATATATATATATCGCGCGTAAAATTTGACCTGTACTTTGTTTCATATGCATGCATATTAATAGAAAATCTTTAAAGATTGAATTATTCAAAAATTCTCCTCTCTTTCCCAACTTTTTATTTATTTATATAATAGGCGTTGCTTCATTTTTCAACCTTTTTTCATAAGTTCTTAGCCGTAATTGTTTTTCCACTTGCTGGGATTTGGCTTCCCTGACTCATAAAGAAGGTGAAGAAAACCTTGACATTTTCCCTTTTCTACCCACGCATTGTATTTTGGATTTTAGAAGGACAGTATTTGGCCTACAGTAGGAATCGAATCAAGTTATACTTTAACTGTGGGAGAGATCAACTAAGAAACGATTGCGAGTATTCTCGAAGAAAAACCTCAGACTATGTGTATGCATGTTGTAACACAACAAAATGCTACTGAATGAGAAATAACCAAAACGGAGGTTGGAAATGAAATGGAAATCTTTATAACATTAACAAAATACAATACTCACCAGTGATGTGAAGCAGGTAACCGCTGGTAGGGACTACTTACTATATTTTCCCTATTTGTTGTACGTCCTACCAACCGGAGTTTGGCACAAGGTCTTTCTTACGGTAGATCCGGGCGCAAGACATTTGCTCCAAAAATGACTCGGGCCCCGTCGGCATTCTCCTAAAATGGGTCGCCCCAAGTGCCAAGCAATAAACCTAGCTTCGCCGAAGAGAATTAGAGCCAGGGTGAGAGACGTCCCTTTGAGGCTCGAGGGTGGGGTTCGGCAGCGTGACATGATTGCTAGGCTTCCCCGGCACCTACATCGGGGAGCCTTGACCTTGAGAAACATCGCCGCCAAAGGCAGTTGGGATATTTTCACCTCCTCACAATACTGTCCAATATATTCATGAGGAATTGGAAATACCGACTCTCTTTTCTACGACGATAACCGTTACGCCATGAGGGTTATTTGCATATGGAACATTGAGTAAGGCTCTCCCTAATAAACATTAAAATGGTGCTCAAATTATTGAAACTTGAATCCAAATGGTTTTCTAAGCCCCACTAACAAGGATTTTTCTTCTCGTTCTCATTGGGAATAACGAAAATAAAACAAGGGACACATAACTCGTGTAAATGCATGTCAGAAAATCAGAGATCGTTTTGACGTTGTATTTTCATTGTAAATAGAAGACAAACATTATTAAAAAAAAATCTGACAAATTACTTGAGGAATGTTTTCCGAATGGTTAGCAACAAAAATTTGTCTCGAAAAAAATATTTTTTCTTTTATTTTCCGTTAGACGGAATCAGTCTTATTTAGATGTGCCCTATTATCTTTCGAATCTTGCTAACTCGAAATTTTAAACAAGTTCTTCAGGATTCTTTATACATTATGATTGAGAGTGTCTTACCGGAAACGATAGCCGATAGGGACGGATGGCGAAAGAGAATCAAGAGAACCCATGCAGTTGTCACTTATTGATGATATTGATAAAATGACCGTTGCGAAAGTCTATCCTAATGAACAAATTAGTTTCAAACTCTCTTTAATTTAAAATCCGTAACACTCTGTAAACGAGAATACACTTTGGCCTTCAATATGCAGGGTACACATTCCAAATGGATGGTTGTTTCAGTTATTTAATGCTGAAATCCGTCCTAGAGTGTTCGCCAATGGTCAAGAAGACAGGGGTTTAATCCCAGGCCGAGTCATACCAAATATACAAATAATGGTACTTGATACCTCCTTGCTCAACACTCAGCGTTATTAGGTACGGATCAAGGGTAAGTTGAACAATTCCGAGAAAGGAGTAGCACCCTTCCCTACCTCTCGGTGTGGTAGTTATTGAAAAAGAGCCTTTGGGTCGCCTTTGAATACGGTCGGCCAACTTTCATATGATAAGAATTATTTTAAAATGCTTATAACCCTTATAGCTTCAAGCGACTTCTTTGTAGAAATAATCCATGCACAACTAAATAGTTTCAGGTATTCATTTCTAATACAAATAATTTTCAAACATATCTATTTAAACCATAGATGGGGCTCTAACAGATGTGGATCCGTAGTTGTAATAACTACGGATCAGAGTGGATCTGGGAGTAATGGACAGAAGGGTGACTCCTCAGGACTCCAGAACTGGAGTCTCACCACCAGTTTAGTGTTATATCCCGAATACTCCTTTTGTTGGGGTTTAGGGATGCAATCAACATATTCTAAAACCCTCCGACAAGCTAAATAGTATGTATACGTTATCGAAATTATCAAATAATATATCGTAAGATTTTTTTCTTAAATTATCAAAGGAAGACTTATTTCTAATTTTATTTTCTCTCCATAGCGTACACTTGTTGACCTCTTAGATTCTTTGGAACCGTCCCCAGGCGATAGCAACTGCAACGCCTCGGAAAAGGTAATCGCTGGCGCAGAAAAAAGTGTCCCGCGGGAGGCGAAAGTGACACCAATGATACGAAAAATGTCGGCTTCGTTGCCGTAGGTACCAGTGGTCTCAAACGCTGTTGGTTAGAAATTCTAACAATCTGTGCGACGAGTGTATCTCATCGGCTTTGTTAGCATTGTTACTTGGTCGTAAAATGAATACAAGAAGTCATCTGCCACGAGATGTAATAAACAATTACGGTGGCTCAAAGCGAGATGTGACGTCACCAGAAAGGCGCTGACTGATTTTATTTTATCAGGAAAAGACGATTGGAGTTTGTAATCTTAGATAACAGTTATAAATAGTTTTAGTTATCGTACAAATAATTCTAAAACAAACAAACAAACAAACAAACAAACAAACAAAAAAAAAAAACAATCTGATAACTGCGAGAGTTATTCAATAAGATAAATTTTGCCTAAGTTGTTAGCAAGATGAAGTATTGTTTGCTGTTGCAACTTTTCCTAAAAAAAGGAATTGGTTCTTTCATGTCCCAGAAGACTGTCAATATGACCATCCTCACGGCTCCTGCACCTGGAACATTTGCATGACCGAAGAGTCAGTGTATTCACTTCATGGACTGTCTTTTCGACTCAGGTTCATAGTGAAACCTTCGCGTTTAGCCTATTTGTAAATGTTTTCGCTCAAAAGCTACGATTCTGTACACATGATAAATTCTTCTGTAAATTTCACATGGTTTGTACTTCTCAGCCATCAAAATTTTGATGACAGAACTCTGTTCAAGCTTGGAGCACTATTTGATTTGCTGCCATTTTAAATAGCCTCGAAAGAAATATTTTTGTGAGATTAGAATAATCTTTGCTATAAATCAATTCTAAAGAATGCAGAATTTACATTTTTGGAAAAAATTCTGAGAAAAACTTTATTTTGATTTTTAAAAAATCCCTTTTGTTTGTAGAATGGCCCTCGTATTAATAGGTCCTTCCTCAGTAATAAAAAAAGAATCCTCCTTATTTATTGAATGACCCTCGAAGTTTTATAAAGGAGGTATTAGAGTTTTACATGTACTGGAACACCGGAACTACCTTTCATCATAAGATAACTAAAACACCGCTCTTTTTGAGGTCCTAATTATATATAACATTGTAAGCAAATGGTACGCTGGTTTGAATAGATAATAAAAAAGAAAAAAAAAGCCTACAGAAAGAAGAGATAATAAAGTTCAACATCTCGTTCGGTAGGATAGGTGGAACAAGATATGCTCGATCTAGTATTCTATACTGAAAATAGCAGTTTAACCAGAACTTAGCCGGTCGATCGAGTCTAGTGATGGTGTGGGGCTAGCTGGAACGATGAATCTAAATAAAAGACGATGTATTTCTCGAAACGTTTTTTTTTTTTGTGTTCTCGTGTTCAGAGAATATATGAACCTTTCATTGTTTCGAGAAGACTCGATTTTAGAACGAAGAAACTACTCCGCGCGTTATGTTCGTTCGTCATGTATTTTCCCCGACTTCAAGGAGCTCAGAAACTGAAAGGAGAGAATAAAACAACAGACGTCCAAACGCTTGAAACGTTGTATTTTTCTGTTTCTCTCTCCTTATCCTTCACCGATATTGCAGTCGTCTGTGATTATGTTACACATATAATACGCAAGGTGTATTTGGAGGTGCCCGTGGTGTAATGGTTATCGTCGTAGGAAAAGGACACGGCGACAAGAGTTCAAATCCTGGACGAGAATGATTGCATTTCACATCGCACTAATGCCCTTGGGAAATGTATGAATCCAATTATTCTCCCTCCAGCTATGGGTAAATAGTAGGACAGACTAGGTTATTCACCCTTGGTAAGGCAACTAATCTAGGAGAAGGAAAACTCTAAATTCAAACCTGTTAAACTCCGTTTAAGAATTGACCTAGTGTTATATCCTGCCCGAGCGGAGGGGTTGGGTAAATATATATAATACGCAAGGTGATTTGGGGGTTAAAAATAGGCCTTATAAGGCAGAAATCTTATGTGAGAACACCAGTCTTTGCCTTCAAAATATCTTTTCCGACCATCTCCCATTTATGGAGGTGCCCGTGGTGTAATAGTTATCATCACAGGATATGGACACGGCGATACGAGTTCAATTCCTGGACAAGACTGATTCCATTTCACATAGCACTAATACCCTTTGGAAAGGTATGAATCCAATTATTCTCCCTCCAGCTATGGGTAAATAGCAGGGCAGACTAGGTTCTTCAGCCTTGGTAAGGCAACTAGTCTAGGAGAAGGAAAACTCTAAATTCAAACCTGTTAAATTCCGCTTAAAAAATTGACCTTGTGTCATATCCTGCCCGAGCGGAGGGGTTGGGTAAATAGGATCTCCCAGAGGTAACACATCCGGTTACTCAAACGACAAGGTGAAAATCTAGTTCTCTTTCAATTTGCTGTGTTTTAAAGGGAAGACGATAGTTTCGCTCGTCTATGCGGACATCCACTACACTACACTGAAAGTTGTTTTTTTAATTTATAGACATATATATAGAAACTGTATACAACCAAAAGTACCCGAAAATATAGGCTGTTGAGCACGTATTTCTATTACAAACACTTTTATGCATTCACTCACACAAACATTTCCTTATTCATTGTATTTTTGTTTCTTCTTTGGTTGACGCATCAATAAAAGTTATTACCTTCCAAGAATTGTCTTAAATTTCTTCCAGAATAAAACGTCTCATTCTTCATTTCTCTAAACTTATATATTGGAAAATAGGAGGCGCTCGAGGTGCTATGGTTATCGTTGAAATAAATGGACTCGGTGAAACGCGTTCAAGACCTGGACAAGGCTGTTTGTATTTCACATTGCGCAAAATACCTTTGGGAAAGGCATGAATACAACTTTTCTCCCTCCAGACGTGGATAAATAGTAGGGCAGTCTGGCTCTTTAATCTTGGTATGGCAACTGGTCTAGGAGAAGGAAAATTCCGAATTCAAACCTGTTAAACTCCTCTTGAAAACTGATCTTGTCTCACATTCTGTTCCTGCGAAGGGGTTGGGTAAATAAAAATATCCTAAAAAATACAATATTATAAATCGAAAAGTGTTACTTTTATTTTTGCTCGTCTGTAACTTTAGGCAATATGAGAGTGAAATATCTGTGTACACTCCCAAGGATTAAACTTTTCGTCTCTCGCACTTCTGTACCGTCTCCAACATTCGAGATCTGCTTGTAATATCTATACCTGCTCCTGGGTCATGTTTTTGTTTTCGGGCGTGATGTGACCAAAAAGTGGGGTTGAACCTTGTTCACGGGATTCCGACTTCGAGCCTCTTAGATAACAAACTCTTGATTCTACGTAAAGTATACAGATACTACACTCTGATTTTAGGCAGAAGTGCTTATCAGTATGCAGATAATCCTATTATTTTTTAACCATATATATATATATATATATATATAACAGTTTTGGTTGTCACTAAATCACTTTGTGAGTTTGTGTCGAACCAAGTGCAATATAATATGGAGAGTGTTCAAGATCTGGGATAGAGCTATTATATAATAATAATCATCATCATTATCATCATGTCGTGCCAGTAGCACGGATATCCCTGACCCTCTCTCGCCACTTTCCCCTATCGTTCATCGCTTCTGGCAGGTCTTCAGGGCTACATCCCATATCCTCACATAGCTTCTGAATGTATGTTCGTGCTGGTCGTCCTGCTTTTGCTCGGCCATATGTGGGGGTCCATAGGAGTACATCACTTATGAGCTGGTCCCTGCTTCTCCAGCAGTGTCTTGCATGTCTGGTTCGTCTGACTTGGATAGCTTTCGTGATAGGAGGCAGGTGGCCGTAATAATAATAAATAAATATATATTAGATATATATATTTAATTCATGGAATTTAGACTGCGAACCCTGGGTTTCATGGAGTTTTCTTAACTGCCTGATGATTTCTGTTTTGCAAAAACTCCATGAAACCCATGAATTAAATATATATATCTAATATATTATATATATATATGTATATAGTATAAGCTATATTTGGCTTACGAGCACGTGTACACACATACACACACAAACATGCACTCACACACACACACACATACACACACTGAGGCCAACTTAAATTACATCTAACAATTTGCTCATATTTTTTCAATTTTCCTGTTTTTATCTTTAACTTTTTCGACTATGTCTTCAGTATTATTCAGCAAGCAAGCTTTTAGACCCATCAAAAAACTAATTGAAAGCGAAGCAAAAAAAAGGTCTACTCCAGATTTTCTTCATTTTGGGAGGAAGCTAATTCCCTCCTCCTCCCATCCACAAATGTAGCGTAATCTCGCCTGCCCCCACCTTCTATTCCATCAAAATCTTTCCTACGACAGGGGCACCCATCCTAGTCACGTAACTAGTCGCGTAACCCCTTATTACCCACCCTATCAGTAAAAAAAAAACAAGAAGAAAAAAAGAACCAAAAAACCTTGAAACATCAGAACCGACCCTCACATGCTGAAGACGTCCACCATTTTCTTTCTTTCTTTTTATTTATTTATTTATTTATTTATTTGTTTATTGCATTGGCTCCCTAAAGAAGTCAGTTACTTCTTTCCTGTTCTGACGTCTTATGCGAATATCTTGGCACACCCTTCTATTAGTCACTAAGACCCACCATTTTCGGGGGCTTCTTTTTACAATTTCCATGTTTGGTACCGCAAAGACAACTGCCAAAATTTGACATCTTCAGCTTTGAATCCTTCATCTCATACCGCTGAATGTTCTTTCTTTCTTTCTTTCTTACACACACACACACACACACACATACATACATACATACATACAAACAGATATACGCACACACACACGTGCGTGTGTGTATGTAAGTATGCATGTCTGTGTGTGTGGAGGCACGCTTAGCGTCGTAGAAAATTAAATTGGTGACACAATTTCATTTCCTGGACGACGTCGTTTGTGTTTCATTTCCCGCTTATACCTTTCCCGCCATTGCTTTTGGGAAATGCATGAACCTTTCCCTACCCCGAGCTATGGGTAAATAATTAGGAATATTGGGTTCTTTAGCCTCGGTAAGACAATCAATCTATGAGAATGAAAACTCAAATCTATTGTACCCCTCTTAATAATTGACCTTATGTCGCATTCTGCCTATGGCAATAAATATTACATACATACATTAGTTTGTTGGCTACCGTAGTCGAGGGCAACCTGAAGGGTTCTTTTTCAATAGCTACTACACCGAGATGTAGGAGAGGGCGCTACTCCTTTCCTCGTTGTCTGCCTTGTTATCTATCTATCCATCTATCTTGATATCTGTTAATCTATCATGTTAGATTGTTTCTATCTATCTATCTCTCTATCTATCTATCTATCTATCTATCTATCTATCTATCTATCTATCTATCTCAGTCTGTTCATATCTATCTATCTATCTATCTCAGAAGGTTGATATTTATTTATATATCTTAGTCTGTTCCAATCTATCTATCTATCTATCTATCTATCTATCTATCTATCTATCACTTTTCCAACATTTTTCCCCTCTTTTTTTTAGACACTGCTACCTCCGCCTGCAATTGCTTTTATCCAGATGAAAAAAGAATCTCCCTTACAAAAGACGCTAAAAAACTATCTGCACATATGATTTCACTTTCTTCTGTAAAACAGGAAATATTTTGAAAGTGTCTCCTTTAACTAAACGATTCACAGGTGCATCTATTGTACCTCAAAATAAATAAATACAAATTGAAATAATTTTTATGGAACAGCTCACAAGTGAAATTACATTTAGTACCAGATAGATAACCGCCAAGTCATCAACCAAGCTTGATATATTTCGCTTTAATATACATTGAGTGGTGTTATTGATTGTGACTAAACTTGGTGTATGTAAATAAAAACACGGTCGTCAAAGACGAAGAGTTCTTTGGTCTTTTAATATACTAAAAATGGTATTTCTAACGCCATCCTTTACTTTCATGGCTTTTGTAAGCGCAAAACATTCTTAGATCTCAAAAGAAAAAGTCGTAATTATTATTTTTCAATCTAATGTGGAAGTCATCCTTCCACTCATCAATCTGTTTAAGACATTATTCTAGAATTTTGGTTTATAACATACTAGCCGTAATACCCACAGGCTGCTTCTTTCTATCTCTCTTAGTCTGTTTGATTTATCTGTTTGTCTTCGTATATATATATATATATATATATATATATAACGATAAAACCATATTATTTAGGATAAGGGCTTTTGTAATTTTTTATGATTATTTTGACTAAATAAGGAGATAAATTGAAAAAGTCAATTTCTTTTAGTATTGAAATTTGAAATTATACTGGATTTAACAATTTTTCGGCGTTTTCTATTATGTATATAAACAAAAATTTTGAAATCTTTAAATCAAAGTTGTTATTAGTTTTCAAATCTCTATCCCCCTCCTCTCTCTCTCTCTATTTCTCCCTCTCTCTCTATTTCTCTCTCTCTCTATTTCTCTCTCTCTATTTCTCTCTTTTTCTCTCAATTTCTCTCACTCTATCTCTCAATATATTTCTCTCTCTATATATATATATTTCTCTCTCTATCTCTCTTTCTCTCTCTCTCTCTATTGCTCTCTCTCTCTATTTCTCTCACTCTCTATCTCTCTTTCTCTTTCTCTCTCTTTTTATTTCCCTCTCTCTCGATTTTTCTCTCTTTCTCCCTATTTCTCTCACTCTTTCTCTCTCAATTTCTCTCTCTCTCTCTATTTCTCTCTTTCTATCTCTCTCTATTTCTCTCTCTCTCTCTATTTCTCTCTCTCTATCCCTTAATCCCTCTGACCAAACGTTTATTTATGTTTCCTTTACTCAAATCTCTTTTACGCAGAAAAATTCGTTTTTGTTCATTATGGGATGTTTCATCCACATATTTTTTTTTTTTATAACAATCCAGACGTTGTATAGCGAGAACTCAAGCCTTCGATTAAATGTGGCCATTATTTTAATCATTGATCACATTCTTAATTAGATAATTAAGAATGTAATTAAAGAGTTAGAGACTTTTTGATTTCAAGGTTGTTTTAGTTTTAGTTTTAGTTTGTTTTATTTCGATGTTGAAATGTCCTGATGAAGATTCAATGTTTTATATTTAAAAAAATGAAACGTTTAACTTTGGCAAATGATTCAAACCATAATTAAAATCATACTCCGAATATCTTGTGTTTTTTCATATTTGCACATTTTATATATATATAGTCATCCACAGACAGACTGTTCCGTTGTATCACAACTCTTCAGTGTGGCTAGACGCGTAGGACGCTTGAAGCTGGGATCGAAACCCGCCCAACTTTACATTAGACTTAGTATCATTCCTCTCAGCTAGTAAGTGAACCACGTCAGCTCGGGAATTATAAGGCATTATATAGTAGCTTTCGTTTGTTTACATTTTTGCCTTTCCGGATACCAGAGTGCTCAATTCATTCGAAGAGCTTTGCATTAGGCGAGTGGCAGCCGTTTATTTCTTCGCCAGAGTGCTCAACCCCCGTGGGGGCGTGTATATATTGTCATACACACACACACACACACACACACATATATATATATATATGTGTGTGTGTGTGTCTCTGTGTGTGTGTGTGTGTGTGTGTGTATTTATTCTCCAACCCCTCTGTGCAAGGAGGATACGACGTAAGGTCTACATTTTATGTGTAGTTTACAAGTTTAGAATTGGAAGTTTTCCTTCTCCTAGAATGGTTTCCATTCCAAAGCTAAAGAGCCAGTCTGCCCTACTATTTTATCCATAGTTTGAGGGAGAATAGATGGATTTATACCTTTCCTAAGGGTATTAGCGCTATATGAAATGCAAACAGCTTCGACCAGGATTTGAACTCGGTCCGTCGTGTCTACAAGCGCTTCCTATATATACATATATAAATATATATATACCCCGACATACACACACAAAGACCACCAAAACCCCTAAATGACCCTGATATTAATTTCAATTTCAGACTTTTATATACAAATACTCCCACCCTAACAGAACCTGAGTGTCACGTTTTGAAACTCAAGACCGTTACTATGTATATGTGTGTGGGTGGGTGGCTTTGCCTTTGTTTTCATTAAAGTTATCACAAAACCATTTGTTCCTAAATTTTCATTTCGCGTTGCTTCACTGGCACAAGCATCTGCGTAGGTGGCATATTCTTCAAATGCAACGAAAAAGTCAAAATACTAAGGCAAATTGCGCCCTTCATTAAAACATAATAAAATAAAATAAAAACCTTTTTGACTTGTACATAAAAGTTATTCCCAAAAATTATTACTTTTATTCATGAAAATGAAACAATAAAATGACAAATAACACAGATATTTATAAAAACCAACTTTTAAAAATCATTATGAAAATTTGATATCCTATGATAATGATACTGTTATGGGGACATATCCTACCATACCCCAAAGATGGACTCGTCCAACCTAAACATATTCTCCGAGCTTAGCTCGCTCGGGGGAAACAAATTCTCTTTCCTTGCGAGACATATGACAGACGGACTGCAAGCCGAGCACGGCTAGTACTTCCTTTGTATGACTTCCGTTTTCTGCTATTACAGTAACGTTTACCTATCCCCCATTGTTTGAGTTGTTCTTCCTCCGGTCTTACCTGAAGACCACAACAGATACAATATGGGAGGTGTGGAGTACCATGTCATTGCTATTACTCCCAAGTCCACTCTGAACAGAAGTTGTAGTACCTGTTAGGGTTTCATCTATGGCTCATATAGATCCCTTTAAGAATTATTTATATTCAATGGAAATATTGCCCAGTCGACTGGGGATGTAGAATACACTGACTGCACCTCTGCAGAGGGGTAAGACCCTTCCCAAACGAGTATCCTGGATATGACACAAAAGAATCTGATGGTAAGGTTCCAGTGATGCTGGAGCTTTGAGGAATGCAGAGTACCCTTTCAAGGCCATCACTCCCAGGTCTACTCTGGCTCGGAGTGGTAGCACCTGGTAGTGTCTTATCTATGGGTTTAATAAAATTAACTGCATACTTATGCTAAACTGAATTGTTTGACTAAACTGAATAGCTTGTTATAGAAATGTTTTTGACAATTAAACTGTACTTACATTTAAACTGTGTAGTTACGCTAAACTGAATGGTTTGAAATTGAATTATTTTTGACATTGAAACTGTACTTACTCAAAACTGAATTGTTATATATAGAACTGTTTTGACATTTTACTGTGTAAAGAAATCTGTACTTACGCTAAACTGAATAAGCTGAATTAGAAATATTTGAATAAACTGAATAGTTTGAAATAGAAATGTTTTTGACAAACTATGTACTCATCCTAAACTGAATTGTTTGAAATAAAACTGATTATTTACTTAAAAATGGATTTGGCGTTAAATAACCTACCAAAGTTGATATGCCATAAAAAACCCAACCAACCAACCAACCAACCAACCAACCAACCAACCATTCAATGGGTAAAATCAAGATTAGTTACTTTGTTTACAAAGGATTATTATACGTCATTTGAAAAATATAACTGTAAATAAATGTTTATTATCTAAAAGAAATAATTACTTGAAATCATATAATTATTTGTATTAGATAGGAATACTTGAAACTATCCAAACGTGAGAAAATTATTTGTATTAGATAGGAACACATGATATCGTATAACTGTGTGCAAAAAAAAAAAATGCTCAAGAAATATATAAATGTGCAATGAACGCGTTTCCCTAACGTGTAAGCATAAAATAACCATCGATGGGTTGACATCCCGTTAAAATCAATCAATCAATCAATCAATCATCAATAATTTACAATAAAGATAAAAACGGTAAAGAACGAATTTTCTCATTTGTCAACAATGAAGTCAGTTTATTGCGAAAAAATGTCCATATTATGTGTTCATATTTTTAAAAAAGCCTGACATGTAAACGGCTAATAATACCCTGAGTTACCATGACAACTTAATTTCTCATTCCTTACCGATGTAAACCTATGCAACACATATTAATCCGACGGATTAGGGTTTATGCAATGTAATAATCTGTGTTTATCTTAGAGAAAGTTTAGTTGATAGTTGATTTCAAATTTCTGGCATATCTGATACATTTGATATTTCGCTCTGCCAAAATTTGATACGATTATCCCCAAACCGTATTTATTCAATCAAAATAATTACATGAGTTTTAACGTCATTTTATTCATTTTTTCTATTAATATATATATATATATAT
>OY757931.1:11145213-11322713 GCA_963585895.1 Sepioteuthis lessoniana | reverse complement strand
TTGTATTGGCAGCTGTTGAGTTCGTCATATGAGATGACAATATATATATATATATATATATATATATATATATATATATAGTCTGCCAGTATACAAAGCATTCAACTGCGGTTAGTTTGACAAAAGAAAACGTACGCTAATACATGTAGCGTTCGGTAATAATTTTTTGCCCACAAGTAAATGTTTAATCTTATTTTTCATTTTGTTACAGGTAGATACATAACTTATAACCACAGTTTTCTGAAGACCTAAATGGTTTAATGATGCAAATTGAAATTATAATCCTATGCTTTGTTTTTGTTTTTTATAGAATTTGTTAATATTTTTTAAAAGTTACACTCGGAGTAAATACATAACGAAGTTGCCAGAGTATGATTGGATAAGTTATATAGTTTGGTAGTATTGTGAGTAATTATGGAATCATTTAGGATTAATTATAATGATACTTTAGCCCCGAAACCATGTCTGACACCTTATTGGTTTGGTTGGATTTAATGGCATATCAACCATAGTAGGTTATTTAATGCCTAATCTTCTTTATACACACATATTAAATATATGTTTTGGTTTCGTTGGGTTTTATGGCATATCAACCATTGTAGGTTATTTAATGCCTAATCTTCTTTATACATACATATTAAATATATGTTTTGGTTTCGTTGGGTTTTATGGCATATCAACCAATGCCAAATCCTCTTTGTAGATATATATATCAAATATATGATTTGTAAACACATTTTGTTGATAACATTTTTAAACGAGCCTGAGCTCATTTTATTTGCACACAGATACTTTCAAGTATTGCTATATAACAGTCACAATTTCACATCAGTCATTTGATTGCACAAATAGTTTGTAGGTATTTTCACTTTGAAATTAGTTAGAAGCAATTTGTTCGTACACTAGTTTTGCTATTGCTTCTAAAATGATTTCAATTATTGCTATCAAACGCTAGTAATTCTATTTGATATTAATCATTTGTTTGAACACAGGGAAGTGCTTGCAAGCATTGCTATTTAATACTAACTATTCTATTCAACACTGTTCATATATTTGCACACTTCGTAATACCAGTAATTCAATTTAACATTCTTTTGTATGCATACAGTTAAATGCTCAAACAGTTCTATTTTTAAAAAATCGGTTTAACGAAAGTATTTTGTTTGCATACAGTTTAAATGTCAAGCAGTTCTATTTGACCCATAGATAGGACCCTATCAGGTGCTACCACTCCGGGCCAGAGTGAATCTCAAAGTAATAGTAATGGAGCCTCGCCATCAGATGGTTTAATGTCATATCCAGGACACTCGTTGGGAGAGTTTTACCCCTTTACAGAGATGCAGTCGGTATATTCTATAGACCCAGCCGCCTGGGCTACTGACTCCTGTGTCAACATCTGATGACAGCTTTCTTGGCGGCAGGAGGTTGCATTTTGTGAACATAAACACTTCTTTTTGTACGATAAATTGATATGAATTTTTCATTTTCATCTATAATCATAACACTGTTTCCACTTGCATATTTTTTCAGGGTATATATATATATATATATATATATATATATATATATACGTAAGTGTATGCGTATATTGGAGTTTGGTTTGGTTAGGTTTCTTTGTTTAACGGCATATCAACCTTTGCGGGTTACTTAATGTCAGATACATCTTTCAAGAGGAACAGTAATGGTACTATTTAACCTACGGCTGTGAAGTTATAAAAAGAAAGTGAAGTTTCAGCCGATGCATTTTCCCACCCTCATTTGGTGTATAAGTAAAAATAAAGTTGGTGACCGTAGTCGATGGTGACCCGAAGGCTTCTGTTTCGATCGCTACAACACCAAGGTGTAGGAGAGGGAGCTAATCCTTTCCCCGGATTTATCCACTTTACCTTTGATCCGTACCTTATAATGCTGAGTGTTAAGTAAGACGGCATCAAGTACCATTTTTGCGTGGTATGTCTTGAACTTGGATTGAATCCCGGTCTCCTGTACCGTTGGCGAACACTAAATACAAGGTCATATATGATACACATGGTTGGCTGGTTGGTTGGTTGGTTGTGTTTTATGGCATATAAAACCTTGTGGGTTACTTAATGCCAAAAACAGTATCTCAACCGTTGTGGGTTATTTTATGTCAAATTTTGTTAATACATATATATTTTAAATATATGATTTGTTATTAACATTGTTTTTAAACGAACCGGAGCTTACTTGAACCCATTTAACTGTGCGTAAACAAATAACCCTAACACTACTAGTTATATTAGCATACTGTTAAACAGTTTCATGTATTTTTATCTAGCAGTAATAGTTAAATAGTTTCAAGTATTTCTATCAAGCAGTAATAGTTATATTTGCACGCAGTTAAATGGTTTCAAGTACTGCTATCAAACACTTATAATTCTATTTAAAATTAATTATTTGTTTGCACTCAGTTAAATAACTTCCAGTATAGAAAAGATAAAATATTTCTATTTGACCCAAAGATGGAACCCTAACAGACACTACTACTCCGAGTCAAAGTGGACTTGATAGTAATTGCAATAAGTACTCCACCTTCCCTAAAGCTCCCAGACTGGAGCATCGCCATCCTACGGTTTCGTGTCATACTCAGGACACTCATAGCGGAGATGCAGTCGGCGTATTCTACAGCCTCAACCGACTGGGATATGATATAATATGATATGATATGATAAATATATATATATATATATATATATATATATATATATATATATATATATAAAATTAACTTAAATTTAAGTTAATTTTATAATTGGCTCCACTCGTGTTGAGCACTCTTGTAATTGTAGCATTGCAGTGTTCACGGAAGGTTTTAGTTTTCTTTTGGCCAACTGACTGCACATCTCTTGATTTTTTAAGGGGTGTGAAGGGGTTGGCCTTTTCTTTCTTTTTGTCCTATAATATTTTTTCTTTTTCCCCCGGGTGGTGATTCGAGATATTTTTATCTCTTGTACCTGGCGTTTTTTTTTCTTTTTTTCTAGTACCGTGAATGCTGGTAGATGTTAGATTAGTATATATATATATATATATCACCATCTTACAGTTTCGTGTCATACTCTGGACACTAATAGCGGAGATGCAGTCGGCGTATTCTACAGCCTCAACGGACAGGGATATGATATGATATGATATGATATGATATATATATATATATATATATATATATATATATATATATCACCATCTTACAGTTTCGTGTCATACTCTGGACATTAATAGCGGAGATGCAGTCGGCGTATTCTACAGCCTCAACGGACAGGGATATGATATGATATATATATATATATATATATATATATATATATATATATATATATATATATATATATATACATATATATATCTCAACAGACAGTAAATTAGTTCATTTTCACTAATTGCATCATTTATGCCAAATTGTATAATTTATATGTTGTCATTTTTTAAACGTTTCCAGTTTTTTTAAAAAACTAGTTAAAAGGTCTGATCATGGCTATGGAATGCACTCAAACTTTTCTCATTAAATGTAATAATTTTCAGTGGGGGAACGTTGCCAAATGAATAAATGAATAAATGAAATAAAGAAATAAAAAAAAACTATATGAAAGTCTAGACGAACTGGGTAGTTTTTTTTTTACTTCATCAATCGGTAGATGGAACATAAAATTCTCTGGTCATTTCCATCCTCTAGTTTTTCTTTCATTTTTCTGTAACGATATATATATATATATTCTTTATATATATCTTTATGTATTTATTTATATATCTTTCTTCATAAATTTTTTTTTTCATCTTTCTGCAACGGTTTATACACACACACACACACACACACACACACACACACACACACACATATATATATAGAGAGAGAGAGAGGGGGGAGAAAAAGAGAGTCAGAGTGAAACGTAACGTAGAAATAAAGATGAGCTAGCCTTTATTGTCCTCCAGTATAGTGTAATGGCTATCAACGTTGGAAACGGACACGGTGACCCGAGTTCAAATCCTGATCCTGACAGTTTTCATTTCACATAGCAGTATTAACCTTGGGAAAGGTATGAATTCAGTTATCCTACCTCCAGCTATGGGTAAATAATGGAGCAGACTGGGCTTTTTAGCCTTGGTATGGCAACCGATCTAGGAGAAGGAAAACTCTGAATTCAAACCCTTTAAACTCCACTTAAAAATTAGCCTGTGTTCAACTCGTGCGGAAGGCTTGGGTAAACACAAACACACACATACGTACACACACACACACACACACACACACACACGAACACACGGACACAAACACACACACATACGAATACACACGCACATATATGAACACAAAAACACATGTATACGAACACACACGGATACAAACATACATGCACACACATACAAACACACACACACATACGAACACACACACACACACACACACACACACACACACACACACACACACACATACGAATTCACACACATATTTGAACACAAACACACATACGAACACAATCATACAAACACACGCATACGAACACACACGGACACAAACACACTCACCCACACACACATATGAACGCACAAACACATACACACACAAACACACACACACACACACACACGCGCATATGTAAGAGTGTACATTGGTTTGTCTTCAAATGACATTTCAACATAATTGAAGCGGAAATGTCCCCTTGTATTTGGTCTAAAGCTTCTTTACTAAAAATCTTCTTTATGCATGACACCTTCTGCCGGCGAAGCTTTGAATATGTTAACTCTATCTTCTACAGAAGATTTAGATCCCCCCCACCAAAGGGTTGTCCTGGGAATAACATTCAACTGCATCTAGTAATGAAGCTCCCGTCCTAGAGATCTGAAAAGTATAGAGTACCTCCCTTAATCCCCATTACTCCCAAGCCCACTCTGACCTCGAGTGATAGTACCTGTTAGGGTTCCATCTATGGTTCAAATAAAATTGTTAAATAGGAATACTTGATACCGCATAACAGTGTAAAAAAACTCTAAAGAGACAACTAGAATGAGCGAGATTCCCTAACCGCTAGGCATAAGATAACTCTAGACGAGCTGACATGTCGTTAACACCAATCAATCACTACAGTTTTTCATTTTGATCAGCTAACGCGAAAATCGCCAACCAAAGTTAGCAAACACCAGCAAATATGTAAGAAAACAAATAAGTAAATATCCCCCCAACCCCCCCAAAGAAACAAATCGGCTTATCCAGAATTACTCCATGGAGTGGCAGCTCCTTGTAGGCTTCTGACAACCGCCTAACGCCATATGCTATCTTCACAGGCACGCCCCGTGTGGGCGGTATTAAGCGTTTCGTTTGACTCACTAGGTCCCAGGGGGCCATCCCCACCCAGGCAATATCTGCTTTGTAGGGCTGAGTTCATTGCTTGGGACCCCAATAGGGGAATACCGACGGAATTAAGCATTTTTTGTGACGGCTGCGCATGAGTCTCGAGTCGTACATGGCTCCCCACAATAAAATGACCTTGTGTCAAACCCTACCTGGTGGGAGGTTGGATAAACAACCAGAACTACTCCACGGAGTATACGCTCAGAATAGTGTCGACTTGTGACACAGAGAGTGTAATATGCTACTACGTTCATTTCGCCCGCATCAATTGAATTCTATTTTTGTGGTATATATATATATATATATATATATATATATATATATACACAATAGCAAATGCTAATCTTTAAAAAAATCAATTCCCGTGTGCCTCTTTAAAAAAAGCTTTAAAAACTAAAGTATATATAAGTTCATCCGCTCCTCAATGTACTTATGTATTGGAGTACTTACTCATATTGTGGATGCAAGCGAGGACCGTTTTGATAATTGTTGTTCAATTTATTCACAGTTAAAAATAGAATGAACTTTTCCCATTAAAAAAAAAATTCTTTTCTTTGTCAAAGAATGTAGAATTGTGTTTCAGGTTAATTTTTTTTTTTTTTTACCTATTTCTAAAAATAACAACGAATAATTTTGTTGCTTAGTTTCTTAGTAAATTGTTTCTTAATTTCGTGGGTTATTTTTCTTTTCTTTAAATTTTCTTTAGAGCGTTTTTTTGGGTTTTTTTTTTAACTACAGAAGTAAAAATATTCTAAAAGCGTCCATTTTTTTGTTTGTGATAAGGAAATTCTTTTCACTGAGAGGAAGACACTTTTAAAAGGGTAATTACGATTATACGCTGAAATTTTCGCTGGTGTTTTTGTAGCGTATATCAATTCTCCCCTTTTTTATCTCCTTCTCTTTTCATCTTTTTAGATCGTTTCAATCCTTTTACTTTCTTTGTCCATTTGGCAGTAAACCTTCTTTTAGACAAGTTTCATTTAGTATGACACCCGCATTGTTTATTCAATTTTTAAGCAAGTTTTTATGAGGATTTGTTTGTTCGGTTGATTTCTTTTATGGCATATCAACCATTGTTGGTTATTTAATGTCAAATCTTGTTTATACATATACATTAAACACAATTTGTAAATATTCACAGTTAAATGATTCTAAGTATTGCTATGTATCGCTAACAATTCAATTAAGCATAAGTCATTTGTTTATACTCAGTTAAATGTAAAAACAGTTCTATTTCTGACAATTCAATTTTGCACAAATCATTTGTTTGCACTCAGTTTAAAAGATTTATAATAATTCATTTATTTTCACAGTTTAAATGTCGTGCAAGTCTATTTGACCCATAGATAGGACTCTATCAGGTGCTACCACTCCGGGCCAGTGTGGACCTGGGAGCGATGGCAATGAAGGGGTACTCCGCATTCCCCAAAGTTGCAGCATTACTGGAGTCTCACCATCAGATTGTTTAGTGTCATATCCAGGACACTCATTGGGGAGGTCTTACCTCTCAGTAGAGATGCAATCGGTGTATTCTACAGATCTCCCCCCAGTCAACAGGGCTAATTTCATGCGGTGTAAGATGCTGAAAATGTGGATGAAGCTAATTTAAAAGCTGTCCAAGTTTTTATTTTCTGATTTTGTTCGAATACTTTTGATCATCTTTATCAAAATGTAAGTTGGCGTAGTGTTGTGTTTGAAATGGTGATGTCATTAAGGACTATTGTGAATTTTTAAATGAATACTATCATTGTATCCTATCAACATTATATATATATATATATATATATATTCAAGAAAAACCAAAATTCGGTCACTGCTAAGAGCATTGATATGAATCAATATCTCCAAAAGGATTTAACCGGACTTTTTCTTGAAGGATTTTTTGCTCTGTGATATTTACATTGAGCTCTTTACCAGGAATATTCAAATATTTAAAATTTGAATAAAGTTCATCTTCCTAGGAAGCAGTATCTCATCGGCCGAGACAGACATCGACACGCGACTAACAAAGGCAAGGACAGCTATCAATAGCCTATTGGTCATATGGAAGTCAGACCCGACCGATAAAATGAAACGCAGTTTCTTCCAAGCAGCGATCGTGTCGATACTACTATATGGATGCACTACATGGGCGCTAACAAAATGGCTCGAGAAAAAGCTTGACGGCAACTACACAAGAATGCTGCGATCAATATTGAACAGGTCCTGGAGGCAACACTCCACGGCCGACTACCACCCATCACGAAAACTATCCAAAGTTAGACGAACCAGACCTGCAGGACACTGCTGGAGAAGTTGGGACGAGCTCATAAGTGATGTACTCCTGTGGACCCCTTCACATGGCCGAGCGAAAGCAGGGCCACCAGCTCGAACCTACATACAGCAGCTCTGTAAGGATACGGGGTGTAGCCTTGAGGACCCGCCGGAAGCGATGAACGATAGTGAGAAGTGGCGAGAAAGGGTCAAGGATATCCGTGCCAATGGCATGACATGATGATGATGATATATATATATATATATATATATATATATATATATATATATATATATATATATTGCAGTCCAAATAAAAGAAAACAAATTCGAAGGTAAATGACATATTAGAATTTTACTAATATGTCTACACTTGAATATCCGTTTAAGACTTTTATTCAGCAGTTTGTTTTCAGCGTGTTTTAGAGTGTATAACTTTTACTTTCCGACACAATCTACAGCTTTTTCTAGAATAAACCATTTTTTTTTGGTTTGGTTTCTTTGTTTAATGGCATATCAACCTTTGTAGGTTATTTAATGCCAAAGCCATTCTCCTAGAAGAACAGTAGTGGTACTATTTAACCCATAGCTGGGAGGATAAGGGGGTTCATACCTTTCCCAAGGGTATTTGCCCGAAAGTGAACATAATACCGCGACTTGAGTACGAACTCGCGTACTAATATTCCGCAGTCCATCGCTTTAACCATTACACCACGAGGACACCCCCTTCCCTTCTTTTTACAATAAACTACTTTTGATCTTTGGGGAGATTTGCCTATTTCCTCTTTTATTTGGCGTACGTATTTTGGCAATGTTTTCCTAATGGTATATTTTCTGTTGTTATAGTCGAGTTTATGGTACTGTCATCTATTTTCGCAACTCTTTTCATTGACATCTAACTATAACTTTTTATTATTGTTACGTGGTTTTCTATATCTACAAAGTAAGAAGGCTCAATATTTGTGATTAAGCAAAATGTAGTTATAAGTTTTAATAGTGTAGATACAGTCAACGACATTTCATAATTGTCAGTTTGTCGTTTTTTCGATCATTAGACTAAGTCTCTCTCTCTCTCTCTCTCTCTTTCTTTCTTTCTCTCTCTTTACATATATATATATATGTGTGTGTGTGTGTATGTCTAAGCACGTGTGTTCATGCCTCTGTGTGTGTGTGTGTGTGTGTGTGTGAGTGTGTGTATGTAAGTATGCGTGTGTGTGTTATTATCTTTAATTTTTGGTTCAGTGTAGATTCTTTGTTTAAAGGTATATCAACTTTCATGAGTTATTTAATGCCAAAAATATCCTTGTAGAAAGAAGGGTAGTGGTACTACTATTCAGCCCATAGCAGGGAATATAAGGGATTTCAAATCTTTACCAATCCTATTAATCTGAAAGTGAACGAAATAGTGGGACTTGAATTCGAACTCGCTTACTAAGATCTCGCAGTCCAAAACGCTAGGCACTACCCTATCAAGACTTCCCACTCTTGAGTTTTGCCATGGTGACTTTCCTTATAATTTTCTTTTTCCATTCCACATCTTACAAAAACAACAAAGTTATAAAAACCGCGACAGAAAAAGCAAAGAAGTTCAAATCAAAAGAAAGACCTTTTTTTTTTTTACTTTTTATAAAAACATCCTTTTAATGAGACTTGTAATAGGCAAAAGTACGTCTGCAGTTCTAAAAAGAGCCCCCCACCAACACTAAAAAAAAAAAACACAAAAAAAACTAACGGGTGTATTTCTGACTTGTTACTTTTTATATGGATGACCTAAAGTGCCATAAGAAGAATACATAATGCAGCTGCTGTGTATTTCAGTTCACCTATACTTGACATTTAGGTGACGGCCATTGCTAATTTGCTGAAGTCGGCGGACCTTATGTTTCTCCATCCCGCCCAAAGAGGTGGCCTGAGTATAAAACTAAACTGCATATGATAGTGAGGCTCCATGTTTGGAGTTTTGGGGAGTGTGGAGTACCCCTTCATTGCCATTACTTCCAGAACTACTTTTACCTGCAGGGAAACTACCAGTTAGTACATCTACGTGTAAAATATATCTTTTTGCAAATTATTTGTATTCAAAAGGAATAGTTGATATCATATAACAATGTGCAAACAAAAACAAAACAAAAAAAATTCTTATGGAACAAAAAAAAAATGTGAATATAAATATATAACGTACGCAATTCCCTAACTTCTCGGTATAAAATAACCCCAGTAAAAATCAATAAATCAATCAATCAGCTGAGATGACTATTCCGTTTCTTTTAACAATACGTGATGTGAACAAATAATTCAGTTGCCCAGGGGCAGTAGAATACACCGACTGCACCACTGCAGAGGGGTAACACCCCCCTCCGCCAACGAGTGTCCTAGATATGACACTAAACAATTTGATGGTAAGGTTCCAGTGATGCTGGGGCTTTGGGGAATGCGGAGCACCCCTTCATTGCCATTGCTCCCAGGTCCACTCTAGCCCGGAATGGTAGCACCTGATTGGGCTCTATCTATGGGTTGAATAGAATTAAACTGCATACTTATACTAAACGGAATTGTTTGAATTAAAACAGTTTGAATAAACTGAATAGCTTGAAATAGAAATGTTTTTGACCATTAAACCGTGAACTTATGCTAAAATGAATTATTTGGAATGGAACAGTTTTTACTATCGAAACTCTTTTTACGCTAAACTGAATTGTTTCGACATTTAACTGTATGTAAACAAAATCTATACTTATACTAAACTGAATTAGCTGAATTAGAACCTTTTGAATAAACTGAATTACAAGAAATAGAAATGTTTTTGACAATTAAACTGTGTACTTATACTAAACTAAATTGTTTGAAATAGAACTGACTATTTGTATAAAATGGATTTGGCGTTAACATACAAGTGTTGGCAGACTAGCAAAAACTTACTTTCATCAGCTCTCCGCGGACACTAGATGCCGTCTATGGAGAATTTCATCGAGTGATGGCCAATAGGGACTGATGTCAAAAGAGAGTCTTGAAAATCTGTGCTTTAAGTATGCTTTGATGATGATCATTATTATTTCTCCCTTTCTCCTCACTTCTCTCTCTCTCTCTCTCTCTTTCTTTCTCTCTCTCTCTCTATATATATATAGCTATCTAGCTCGGTATTTACATCTGTTTATCCTTCTAGCTTAATGGTAGTGCTTCTGCTACGATTGGAAATATATTTCTGAACATTACAGAAGCTCTTGGAGATCGATCAAGTATCCCGACTTCGATGATGGCCAAATTTAGGCAAAGTACTAACGAAGCCTATCATAACAAAACCTTTTGGCTCAGATTCAGCTCCTTCATTTAATGAAGGCTGAATAACCTAGTTTGCCCTATTATTTACCCATAGCTGGAGGGAGAATAATTGGATCCATACCTTTCCCAAGGGTATTAGTGCTATGTGAAATGCAATCAGTTTCGTTCAGGATTCGAACTCGTGTCGCCGTGTCCATTTCTTATTTGATACCAATGCCATCCTTGCAGAACGGCTTTGATTCTATTTAACCCATGAAGGAGTTCATGCCTTTCCCCAGAGTCTTTTTCCGAAAATGAACCTAATAGCGCGATTGGAGTTCGAACTCGCTTACTACGATGTTGCAGTCCAGCACATTAGCCACTACAACAAGGAGGCTTCCCCTTGAAACCTTTTGTTTATACTAGGTATCTTTAACAAAGTTTAAAAGAACATAAGTTTTGTTTGTAATTTCCTTTTCACGTCTACTTTTATAAGCAATTGTTTCCTTGTAAAATTTACAAGATCTATATTACAACAAATCTAGTTACATAAAAATCTATGTTGCATACAAATCTATATACATACAAGATCTATATTACATACAAATTTTATATACATACAAGATCTATATTGCATACAATTGTATATTACATACAAATCTATGGTGTACCGGTTAAAATTATTCTTGTTTACCTGTATTGTATGTTTAGAAGAAATTGTAAAACGTATCTTATATCACAAAGAAGCTATTACACACACAATTTCAGACTTAAAGTTGATAGAAGAAATAAATAGACTGACTCATTTATAGTTTAGTTAGGTTTCATTGTTTAATCATATATCAATCTTCGTAGGTTATTTAGTGCAAAAGCCAACCTTGTAGAAGAACAGCAATTACTGTTTAAGCCATAGTTGGGAGGATAAGGGGGTTCATAGCTTTCCTTAGGGTATTATTCCCGAAAGTAAATTTAATAGCGCGACTGGAGATCGAACTCGCTTACAACGATACTGCAGTCCGATATATTAACCACTATGCCAGGAGGACTTCCTCTCTTATTTATTTTTAAGCTGGTCCTTAAGAATTGGCACACATGGAAACACATCGCTATGACATTTATATGGTAAACAGATGTGATTTTAAAACAGAGTTACACCTATTGAGCAGATGTGGCTATCTAGACAGTCTATTTTGTCATCCAATGTTGATGTAACGATATAATTGTTTGTCACTGCTATATTTTAAGGTTAATCCTTCGGTATTGTGTGGTGGAATTAGGGCATGCCTCTTAAGCATAAAAAATTCGTTGACGTTTCTAACAGAGAAGACCTTTGACCTAGAAAAAAAAGAAGGAATCTACAAAATAGCAAACGATGACGTTTACGCAATTTTTTTTGTATGAAGGGTTTTTCATTATTCAACGAATAAAATTAAACAAACAAACAAACAAAAAAGTTGTGTACAGCCTGGTTGGATTGGAAAGACTTTTTTTTCATGTTAAAATAAGATATGTTTACTTACTGCAATTTATCTGACATCCCACCGTGTCAAAATATGGCATAAGGCCGTTTTATGGTGGAGGCCGCGCACGAATCAAGACTCATGGGCAGCAAGTGCAAAAATTCTTGACTCCGTCAGCATTCCCCTTTTGGTGCGCCTCAGGCACCAAGCAATAAACTTATTCTAGCAAGCTGGCAAAGACCTGAGGGACGGCCTCCCGAGGCCAAGATGCCATATTAAGCAAACACTAAGCCCAGTTACGAATGCCAGGCGATCAGCCCAAAAGCACGCCGCATACATGCTCTTTATGAAAAACTGTCATAGAGAAACTAATGAACCAAAAGACTTCTTACAAATTATTTTGTCTAAATAACAATGATTACGCGACGAGACATGAAGTCTACAAACCCTCTTGGTCTACTTGCCCGTTAGCCGTTAGAGTGGCTCAGCCGCCTGACATTCGTGCCAGGTGGCAACAATGACAAGCATAAATTCACATTGCACGAGACCAAGAGGTCTAGTGAATCTACGACCAGCAAGTTCACCTGGCATACGTGCCGGGAGACTTAACAATGACTAATATAGTTTACATCGCACCTCGTGAACCTATGACCAGTATTGCCCAGCAAGGGCACGAGCCTCAACTCGTATGCGACTTTCCCCTTCTTAATCCCCACGATAAAAAATGATCTTGTATCAAATCCTACCTGGTGGAAGGTATGGATAAATACCTCTCAAGAAGAAGGGTTTGCAAGCTGGTTTTGCAAACCAATTACTAACAAATTAGTTCTTCATCAGGTACCCCTTGCTTGCCTTGCTTGTGGACTTGTCGGCAAAGCTTAGAATATGACTGCAACCCCCCCCCAGCATAGGATAAAAAAGAGGGAGTCCTGACTATGACACTAAATTGTATTTAATGATGAGGCTCATGTACACCTCCAGTGCCATGACTCTGGAGGGGTCACACCTGTTAAAGTCCCTCGGTGATCAAATAGATCAGCTTAAAAATTATTCATATTCAATAGGACCTTGTGCAAAAAAAAAAACCCTTTAGAAACAACACAAAAAATATGAATATAAACATTTAATGAATGCGATTCCCTAACCTCTTGACATAAAATAACCCCGGACCAGTTAACATGTTAAAATCAATGAAGTTCTTCTTTCACAACTGGAAACAACATTTTATTAAGTTGATTCTTCAGTTTTTCTGTTTTTGTAACTTTTTCTTTTCAACTTCAAATGGGGGAGTGTGAGTGTGAGTTTCCATAGCGCAGTGGCTAATGTGCTAGACTATTACACGCCGTTAAAATCAAGCAACTTAATCCAATCCAAATATATGAGATATAAACTCAGACCAGTCTGCTATATAATGCTTTACTACGAATCAAAATAGATGTATTCCCAAGATTCTCGGAGGAAGAAAATAAAATAAGAATAAAAATAATAAAAACGCCATTAAAAATTAGAAAAAAAAAATTACAGCTCAACTCTTGTATGAGTCAAAAGTTGTAAATTAGCTTTGCGGTTATTTTGTCTAAGAGTACATTACATATTTCTGAAAGTCAAAACGCACACAATTACGTCGTCTTGTGAATGATATTAATTGCTTTAAGTTGTGAGAAAAAAAAATTCAATCCTGTTTAAACATTGTCAGCAGGCGCCAGATTTTACTGCACACGAACATGCAACATCGCTTAAGCAAAAAAAAAAAAAAAAAAAAAAAAATTATCTAAAAATCTGGGTGGAACATTACCCCGTAGGATTCATCTCTTTTCGTCAAAGATTAATTCGATTTAAATACATGGACGAATCAAAAGTTTTGCAATATTTTGGTTGTACGCGAGATACAATTTGGCAGTTGCACATACTTTTGCCGAAGTTGTGAAGGTGACGAACCACACTGGACTGTGAGATGTAGAGCTCACCTGATACTCTCTGAACGCTACTCACAGGATTTGCCGAGGTCGCCAAGGTGACGCACCACATTGGAGATGCTGAGCTCGCCTGATACTCTCCGATTTGCTTCTATGGTTTGGAGTACCGCCTCAGAATCAACGGTTTTTTGCTTACTTTATTTTGATTGATCGTCGAGGTATCTTGCGACCAGACCGACATTTCTTGAACCATCTGGTTTCTGTATTGTGATCAACTACATCCTTAGCTTTCGTATAACAAACTGTTTTGGTTGCTTCTGATACATTACGCCCCGGTTCGAATCCGTATAGCATAAGTTCCCGAATCAGATTAAGTTGAACGATCATCTGTGCTGTTTTCAAATGGCACTCGAAATGAAGCCTTTCACAACGTGTCAATGCACCATCTGACGCGATACTACATGAACCCAAATTTTCGCCTTGCAGCCAAAAAGGTAAGTCATTAGTGTGCACATTCTGCCAAATTAATTTCAACGAGTGGGGCATACCGTATTCCGGATCTCGTTTGATCCAGTTTGAGTAAGTGTATTTGCAAGAAGTGCACGATCATCTGCGTTGCTAGCATCAGTAATAGTTTCTGTTGGATATCGTCTGCTTCTTGCTTTCTTAATTCTTTTTTTTTTTTTGCATTCAGTAATAAAATGGATAATGAACCAGTAACGACAGCTGCAAGGAGAGTCGAGATGCGATATTTTTAGGCCGGCCTCTCAAGTCAAAGAGGAGATGGAAGAAGTAGATGAGACACTGGTTAATTTCACCGTCTTGTAGACGTAGGAATAACAGTCTAAGTATAATGCAATTAATTTTCCTTAAAATTCCACCAGCAGCAGCCGCATCATCTATATATAGATAGGCATTTAATTTCTTTTTCTTGTATATTTCAGTTTCTCTTTCCTTCCAACTTATTCATAGTTTGTTTTCTTCAACAAATGCTTCTTATTCTTTCTTTCTTTCTTTCTTTCTTTCTTTCTTTGAGTAATATTTCGTATTACCATAACAATAAAATTTCTCGTTACTTTCTGATTTAATAGAAAAAAAAAAAAGAAAGAAAGAAAGAAAGAAAGAAAGAAAGAGGGAAAAAAAGAAAAGGAAAGCATAAAATAATGATGGGAAAGAATGAAAATTAAAAGTGAGAAAGAAAGAAAAAAAGAAAAAAGAAAGAAAGAAAGAAAGAAAGAAAGAGAAGCAGGAAGAAAGAATGAAAAGGGAAAAGTAAGAAAAAGAAAAATCTAAGAAAAAAAAAAGAAATTAAAAAAAAGAGAAAATGAAGAGAAAAAGAAACTGTAAAAAAGAAAGAGAAAAATGAATAAAGGAAAAAATAAAGAAAGAAAGAAAGAAAAAGAAAAGGAAGAATAATAAATGAAAGAAAGAGAAAATGAAAGGAAGAAATCAAAAAAGAAAAATGACAAAAAGCGTTTAGAAAAAAAATGAAGAAAAAAAAAAGAAATAAAATAAGAAATAGAAATAGAAGTAAAAAAAAATTAAATTATGATCAAATAAAAAAGAGAGAAGGAATAAAGAGAAATAGGACCCCCCCCCTAAAAAACCCCAAAAGGAAGGAAGATAGAAAAAGAAATTAGAATAAAAAAAAGGAGTAGAAAAGAAAGAAAAATATAGAAAGATAAAAAAAAAGAAAAAATGAAAGGAAAAAGAAACAGAGTAGAAATAGAAAGAAAAAAGGAGAGAGAGAGAGAGAGAGAGAGAGAGAGAGAGAGAGAGAGAGAGAGAGAGAGAGAGAGAGAAGCTGCTAGGTAAAAAAGAAAAAACCTGAAGAAAGCGAAAATAGAATAGGGGAAGGAAGATCGTATTTCTAAAGCCCCCCTCTCTCTCTCTCTCTCTCTCTTACACACACACACACACACACACACACACACATATATATATATATATATATATATATATATATATATATATATAAATAATGAAAAATTCAATTGTTATGTAACTCTAGGAATAATCAGCCGTTTGTGTGTCAACATTTGTAAACCAACGCATATGTATATTTGTGACCAGTTTTATGCAAGTTGAAACAAAGTTTCGTTAGCTTTATTGAAACAAGAAAATCTTTAAGTTTTAATGTAATGAAATATTTTATTAGATTAGAAAGACTAATAAAACTAAATAAGAATGCATCTAAAAAGATGACAGTTATTTTGATTTGATTTTAATTGATTTTTATATAAAATATATTGAATTAGAAAGACTAATAAAACTAAATAAGAATGCATATATATATATAGATTACAGTTATTTTGATTTGATTCTAATGGATTTCTTTATAGAATTTTCCATTGGATTGCTTTTAATACATTAAAACAATAAAACATTAAAACAATGAAACAATGACATTAGAAATCTATAAAACCGAGTAATTATTTATTAAACCCAGTTTTGTTACAACAAGTATGCAATTTACCTACACTAAATACCGGTCTATTGGCATAATGGTTAGAATGTTCGTCAATTTCCTGGGAGACCGGGGTTCAATCCTTGTTCAAGTCATACCAAAGACTCAAAAATACTTGATGACTCCTTGCTTAACCGTCAGTATTATAAGGAAAGGATCAAGGGTAGGTAGAGCAACTCAGAGAAAAGATTAACGCCCTCTCCTACACCTCGGTGTATTAGCTATTGAAAAAGGAGTTTTCGGGTTGCCCTCCACAACGCTCAGCTAACTAAACTTACTCATATACTATGTAAACCTATATTTCTTTGTGACATGTAACACACATTGTAGGATTCTAAAATCATTAATAACCCACTCCTACTCTTCCCGGTTTACCGGCTGGGGCGGAATCCTCGTATTCGTGCCTGGTGAACATATCACACAGCAGTGTATGAGTCTTGGCTCATGCACGACCTCCCCTCCCCTAATCCCCTCTTTAAAAAAGAACTTGTGTCAAATCCTACCTAGTGGGACGTATTGATAAATATCAATAACACTGCTTGACATTCGCGCCAAGTGGTTGTTAATAATTTGAATGGTCTGGTCTTAGGGGAACTTTATTGATTGGCACCCCAAGCATTTTTGCCCCTGCTGCGCATGCGTTTCGATTCGTGCGCGGCCCCTGCTTTAAACTGACCTGTTTTCAAATCCTATCAGGTGGAAAGTTGAATAAATAACAATAATACGAGTCTCCCTTGCATTCGCACCGCGGGTATATTATTTAGTTGATTCGCCTGGTCCCAAAGGGCCGTCTTCCCGGACAATACCTGTTTTGCTGGGCTAAGTTCATGGCTTGGTGCCTGAAGCGCCTATAAATGGGTAATGCCGACGGGTAATGCCGAAGTATTTTTAGGGACGACCGTGTATAAGTCTCGATTCATGAGTGTCTCTCCGTGCAAATAAAGTGACCTTGTGTGAAATCCTACCGAGTGAGAGGTCGGATAAATATCAATAACATGAGCCTGCCTGGCGTCCGCGTTTGGAGAATGTTATCAATTTGAATTTGATTGTCGCTGAGGGCTGTCTCCCCACGGCAGGGCTGAGTTCATGACTTGGCACCTGAGACATTCCAGTATGGAGAATGCCGAAGGGATCAGCACTTTTTGTGACGGCCACGCATGTCTCGATTTGAGCATGCCCCCCGCAATAATAAAACGCCCTTGTGTCATATATATCGGTTTGGTGGGTAGTCGGTTACATCCCAATAACTTGGGTTGTTTTGTGGAAAATATAACTCACTTAGACTTTGATAGATATTGTTGATAAATAAGATAGTAATTAAGATTGAATAATGATTATCTAATGATTAATGAGAGTATAGCATAAATAAATAAGGGAATTTCGTCATCGGTAGTGACGTGGTTTCAGTTGTAGAAAGACGGATACATTATCTTCATTGTTATGAGATAATATAAAATATAAACCATTACCATCACTCTTGGCTTTCATTGCTGACAGAGCAATAATAACTTTTGTGGGTGCCTGTTGAAGTGTAATGCTTGGATAGCGAATCTGTTAAAAGTGGGTTCGATCCTCACACAGTTCTCGATACATATCGCGGGTTGGTTGGGTTTTATGGCACATAAAACCTTGACATTTAAGATCTTGTCGGTTAATGCTAAATCCTGTTTATAAGTACAGTTGGCGACCGTAGTTGAGGGCGACTAGAAGGCTCCCTTTTCAATAGCTACTACAAGCAAGGCTGAATCAAGTACCATTTTTAAACTCTATGGTATGACGCGACCTGGTATTGAACCCCATGTTTCCCGGACCATTGGCGAACACTCTACTAACTAGACCAATGAGCCGGTCAAATCCTCTCAATACATATATCAAATCTATGATTTGTAAAGAAGCAGTTTAGCCCGATTGGCTGGGGCTTTACAATACAACGATTGCGTCTCTGCAGAGGGGTAAGACACTCTCAAGAGTGTCCGGGATACGAAATTAAACAATTTGATGGCGATGCTCCAGTAATGCTGGAGCTTGGGGAATGCAGAGTACTCTTCATTGCCATTGTTCCCAGATCCACTTCGACCCGGAGCGGTAGGACCTGATAGGGTCCTATCTATGGGTCAAATAAAACTGCTTGATAATTAAGCTGAGGGGAAACAAATAACTTAACAGTGTATGTCTACAAAATGTCTTTACGAATCGTATATTTAATATATATGTAAAAAGAGGATTTGGCATTAATTACCAACAACCGTTGAATTGCCATAAAACTTAACCGAACCGAACCATATAGTTTGTAGGTAACATTTTAAACAAGGCGGAGTTTATTTGTTCGTACTCAGTTAAATGGTTTTCGGTATTGCTGTATGATATTAACAATTCAGTTTTATATCCCTCAATTGGTTGCACGCAGTTAAATAGATATACATAAATGATTTGTTCGTTAATAGTTTGTAGTTAACCTCTTTTTTGAACGAGTTATAACTAATTTGTTTGCACATTAGTTTTCCTATTGTTTCAACAAAGTTAAAGAGTTTAAATCATTGATATCTAACAGTAATAATTCTATTCAATATTAACAATTTGTTTATAGACAGTGGTTACAAGTATTGCTATTAAACGCTTATTATTCTTTTCAACACTATTCAATCGTTTGCTCACACTCAAATGGTTCCAATCTCTTCACGTGGTATGAAGTCGAGATAATAAATATAAAAAATCAGAGTAATTTGTTTGTACACAAATACTGCTTTTGTTTGCACAAAGTTAAATGGTTGCAAGTATTGTCATCAAACACAAATAATTCAAAGGTTATAATATTGCTATTTAGTTACTCTGTAGCACTAACAATTCAATTAAATATCAGTCATTTGTTTGTACAGTTAAATGGCAAACAGTTTTTTTTTTTACCTATAGATAGGACCCTATCAGGTACTACGATCCGGTAAGAGCTGACCAAAGAGCAATGGTAATAAAGAGATACTCCACATTCCCCAAATATCCAGGATGGAAGCTTCATGATCATATGTTTTAGTGTCATATTCTGGACACTCGCTGGGTGGGGGTTACCTCTCTTAAGAGATGCAGTCTGCGTATTCTATAACTCTAGGGGTGTCCTCGTGGTGTAATGGTTAAAGCGATGGACTGCGGAATCGTAGTACTCGAGTTCGTACTCCATTCACGCTATTATGTTCACTTTCAGGCAAATACCTTTGGGAAAGGTATGAACCCCCTTATCCTCCCAGCTATGGGTTAAATAGTAGCACTACTGTTCTTCTAGGAGAATAACTTTGGCATTAAATAACCTACAAAGCTTGATATGCCATTAAACAAAGAAACCAAACCAGACCAGACCTATAACTCTAACCGACTGGTCTTGATACATATGGTTTAGTGAAAACCTTAGTTAAGCTTACTAAGAGAATAACGCAGTAACTTGAGTGTTATTTGTCTATTTCTTCGAATATTTAAGAATTTGTTTTAAGATATCTCTCTAGCGAGAAGACGGCAGATGGAAAGGGAGAATTGCGTCATATATTTGATGACTTACAACTGAAAAATCTCATTCTTCCTCAGGACCTCGCTTGAAAAAAAAATAAAGAAAGAAAGCAAATAAATAAGATAGATATGTAGATAAATAAAGAAATGAATAAATAGAAATAAAACGGTACAGGCTTTTTGGAATCACTTTCAGTGGATTCACCACAATGAGTCTATCATATTTTGTTGAAATTAGTACTTACATGAAATATGCGAACAAATGTTGCGGTTTTTTGTCCACAAGGAAATGCAATAAAACTTTCAAGGACTTATAAAAGCTGACATATCAAGTTACTGCAGCTTTTGATATTTTTAATTATTACTAGTGATTTTTTTTTTGTCAAGAATAAGAAGAATTAAAGTTGGAGAATATGAAGGTGACAGTAATACCATTCATAGTCAGAGGACTCGGAACAATGCCCACAAACCGAGAAAAGAGGATGAGGGAACTAGAAAACCCTGGGAGAATAAGAAAAGTTGTGGAATATGAAGGTGACAGTAATACCATTCATAGTCAGAGGACTCGGAACAATGCCCACAAACCGAGAAAAGAGGATGAGGGAACTAGAAAACCGTGGGAGAATAAGAAAAGTTGTGGAATATGAAGGTGACAGTAATACCATTCATAGTCAGAGGACTCGGAACAATGCCTACAAACCGAGAAAAGAGGTTGAGGGAACTAGAAAACCGTGCGAGAATAAGAAAAGTTGTGGAATATGAAGGTGACAGTAATACCATTCATAGTCAGAGGACTCGGAACAATGCCTACAAACCGAGAAAAGATGATGAGGGAACTAGAAAACCATGGGAGAATAAGAAAAGTTGTGGGATATGAAGGTGACAGTAATACCATTCATAGTCTGAGGACTCGGAACAATGCCTACAAACCGAGAAAAGAGGACGCGGGAACTAGAAAGCAGTGGAAGAATCGGAAGAATTAAAATTGTGGAATATAAAGGTGACAGTAATACCATAGTCATGAGACAGTACGGGAAGTGAGTCTCCCTGGTGCAGTGGCTAACCTTTTTGACTGGGACATGGTAGTAAACGAGATCGAGCTCCAGACACGCTCCTACGTTCTGTTTTGGACTAATACCCTTGGGAAAAGAATGAAGCTGTGTGTTAAATATTACCACTACTGTTCTTCAACATGGATGGCTTTGGCATTAAATAACTCATGAAGGTTGATACGCCATTAAAAATGTATATATAACCAAAGAGTAAAAATTGTATGAGCTCGTAATAAGAAAACTGAATAGAATTGATATGCTATTAAATAAAGAAACTAAACAAATCCAAACCAAACTGACGTGAGATTAGATTGTATTATATAAGATTACATTGTATATTATATATCTCTTCCTACTTGTTTTGTCCCAGTCAGTTGGGACTGCAGAATACACCGACGGCTTCTCTACAGAGTATGGTCAACATAATATGGTTTGCAAAGACTTTTAAGAATTGTCTCTCTCTCCTCGTGTCGCCATGAACTGAAGTCAAGAAAGTAAATAAACCCGTTTGGTGTCTGAAACGACAGAGTCCGCCTGTGTTTGCATATGTATTGTATTACTATTGTGATTGATATCATTATGGTTATGGCTATACAATAATCTGATAGGGTCCTAGAACGGTTTGACATTTAAAATGAGTGAAAACAAATGACTTATTTTAAACTGAATTGCTTGAAATAGAACTGTTTATCATTCAACTGTGTGTAAACAAATGACTGTTTAACTGAATTGTTTGTGAAACATACCAATACTTGGAACCATTTTACTTTGTCTTAGGCTAAACTGAATTGTTAGAAATAGAAGTGTTTGATCATTTAACTGTGTTTAAACAATTTAACTATGTTGACTTATGTTTACGAATAATACATATTCAATATATGTATATACAGAGGATTTGGCATTAGATAACCTACAATGGTTGATATGCCATAAAAGCTAACCAAACCAAATCATATATATTTAATATATATGTATAAAGAAGATTTGGCATTAAATAACCTACAATGGTTGATATGCCATAAAACCCAACTCAACCAAATCATATATATTTGATATATATGTATAAAGAGGATTTGGCATTAAATAACCTACAATGGTTGATATGCCATAAAAGCTAACCAAACCAAATCATATATATTTAATATATATGTATAAAGAGGATTTGGCATTAAATAACCTACAATGGTTGATATGCCATAAAACCCAACCCAACCAAATCATATATATTTGATATATATGTTTAAAGAGGATTTGGCATTAAATAACCTACAATGGTTGATATGCCATAAAACCCAACCAAACCAAATCATATATATTTAATATATATGTATAAAGAGGACTTGGCATTAAATAACCTACCATGGTTGATATGCCATAAAAGCTAACCAAACCAAATCCTATAATAATTATAATAATTTGAAACGGTATAATTATTAGATAGGAATATTTGAAACCATAAGACTTTGTTCAAATTATTTGTATGAGATGAGAATAACTGATATCATATAACGGTGTGAAAAAATACAAATGTATATGTGCAATGAACACATTTCTCTAAACTCTCGGCATTGAATAACCATAGACAGGTTGACATGCCGTTAAAATCAATCAATCAATACAATGGTATGGAAAATCTGAGATGAACATTTGTTGCACAAGTTGCAAAATTTTGCTCGACCCCAGTCACTAGTCAGAGTTTATTTTCGCGTAGATGCACTTTGTTTAGGTTGGGTCATTGGTTTTATGGCATATCACCTCTTATGGGCCATTTAATGCCAAATCCTGGTTTATATATATATATATATATATATATATATATATATATATATATATATAATTTGTAAGCAAATAGTTTGGTGGTAACATTTTTAAACAAGCAAGAATTCATTCGTTTTTCCAAGCAGCAGTCGTGTCGATACTGCTATATGGATGCACTACATGGACGCTAAGTATGGAGAAAAAGCTTGATGGCAATTACACAAGAATGCTGCGAGAATATTAAACAAGTCCTGGAGGCAGCAGCCCACAAAACAACAGCAGTACGGCCACTTACCACCCATCTCGAAAACTATCAAAGTTAGACGAACCAGACATGCGGGACACTGCTGGAGAAGTAGGGACGAACTCATAAGTGACATACTCCTGTGGACTCCTTCACACGGACGAGCAAAGGCAGGACGACCAGCTAGAACCTATATACAACAGCTCTGTGCCTATACAGGATGTAGCCTTGAAGAGCTACCGGGAGCGATGGACGATAGAGAAGGGTGGCGGGAGGGGGTTAGGGAGATCCGTGCTGGCAGCACGACATGGTAATGATGATGATGATGATGATATGAAAGTACCAAACTCCTTTATCACGAGCAGTAAGTGATTCATGCCTTTCCCAATGGCACCAGTGCGAAGTGAAACGCAGACTACCTTGTTCAGGATTTGAACTCGAGTTGCCGATTCCATTTCGTACGACGATAACCGTTGCGCTAATTGTGCCTCTAAGAAAGAGGAATGTAACTTCAAAACAATTCTACCGTCATTATCTTGGAACATATTCGATATCAGCAACTGACTCCTGTACTGTACATTCTACAAGGAGTTTTGTAGAATGAATCATAGTTCAAAATGTAAAACGTTATTACTGTGTTTAAAATGTTTGTATTTAATAATTGAAGCAACTCACAAGTAAAAGAACACCGAGGCTTTTTAAATGGTTGCGACCACCCACTTGGAAAGGTCGGTAACGGTAACTGTCGAATAAGTTCTTCAGTATTCAATATTCGTCTAAATAAATGATGTTTTCGTTGAAGGTTCAACAGACTTATCTTGTCTATTGTGGTCCTCGTAAAACATTTTAAAAAGTGTTTTATTATTCGGAAGATAAGTGAAAAAAAAAAGTCAATGAACAGTGCCAGGTGCGGTACAAGGAGAAAAAGGATGTCGTCCTCTTCATACGTAAGGAAAAAAAAACTGATGAAGGCTTAATTTGTGATTATTATGTAGTGTTATTATTAGGTGCCCTATATTTGTCGCTGCCTCCCACCAGACACGACTTGACACAAGGTCAAAAGCCCGAAGGCCAATTAAAGTGGGGATAAAGGGGAGGGGAAGGTCGGGAAGGAGCCGAGACTCGAACCCTGCTTGTCTGTGCTGCTCATCGGCTCACTTAGTGCAATGTGAGCCTGATGAGGCAAGCAGTTTCACGAACCCAAATGTGGGTCCGGGCACGTATGCCAGTTTACGGCTTAAACTAGACGCTTGGTCTAGTGCCGTACAAGGGGGACAAAAGTGCAGCTCGCCCACCCGAAGGTTGCCCAGCCGAAGCTGGGGGCCTATTCGGCCCCGAGTCTGCTCTTGGTTTCGAGCACCCATCCGGCACGAATGCCAGGTGCCCGTGGTGTAATGGTTATCATCGTAGGAAATAGACACGGTGACTCGAGTTCAAATCTAGGACGAGACTGATTGCATTTCACATAGCACTAATACCCTTGGGAAAGGTATGAATCCAGCTATGGGTAAATAGTAGGACAGACTGGGTTCTTCAGCCTTGATTAGGCAACTAGTCTAGGAGAAGGAAAACTCTGAATTCAAACCTGTTAAACTTCGCTTAAAAATTCACCTTGTGTCATATCCTGCCCGAGCAGAGGGGTTGGTAAATAGGATTATGTAGTGTTATTAGTACGTTGCTTTCGATGGGAGCTACTTGACAAAATACATTTTTATATGTCATTTTAATCGATATGTACTACTATAAAAGCAATATCTCTCAATCGCTTTAAAATAAAAAAAGGGGGCGCGCTTAGCATAGCAGTTATCATTGAAAGAAATGGAATCGATGACTCGAGCTCAATTCCTGTTGTCTGCGTTTCACTTCACGCTAATACCGGGAGAAAGGCATGAAACCATACGTTCTCACCAACCAGAAAATCATAGAACAGACTGGATTCTTTAACTTTAATTAAAAGTTGATATTGTGTTGAATTCTGTCTATGGGGGAGGGGTTGGGTAAATATATACTTGCCTCTATCTTTAGAAATCGATATTCGTAACAATCTATACCCTTGATCCTTATCTTATAATGCTGGGTGTTAAGCAAGGCCGCATCAAGTACCATTTTTTGAGTCTTTGGTATAACTTGACCTGGGATTATACTCCGGTCTCCCGAACCATTGGCGAACACTTTACTCATTAGGCCGAGGACCCGGTAACAATCTATATAATCTGTATAAAAACTCCGATAGATCATTTGATTGAATTGAATCTACAGATTTTTTTTTTTCAGATTTTACAACCAAGAGATCGATTATAATTTCTATATCGTGGGAGAAAATATTTGAAGGAATTGGTTGGCTAGTTTTCCACTATCAAATTTTGTTTAAAGATAATGACTAAGAAGTATTTAAGTTGATTTGAGAAATTCCCCATGATGTAATGGCTAGAGTGCTGGACTGTAATCTTGAAGTAAGCAAGTTCGATCCCCAGCCACGTTATTACATTCACTTTCGAATTAGTATTGAACCCCGTTATCCTCCTCCCTCAGCTATGGGTTAAATAATATCACTACTGTTCTCCGACAAGAATAGCTTTGGCATTAGATAAGGTTGATATGCCATTAAACAAAGAAACTGAATCCAAGAGTCTGTAATTTGCTTTTATGCTCTTCATCACCTGATGTGATCTTGACCAAGAAACGCTACTGGTGTAGGAACAGCCAGACTGAGCCCATCCTTCTCCAGGTCTTTTCTTTCCCCTAGAAAGTTGAAGAACTTAGTTTGTCGGACTATTAACTTATAGCTGAAGGGAGATTAATTAAATTCATACCCTTCTCTAAGGATATTAACGAAATGTGAAATACAAACAGCTTTGTTCAGGATTCGAACTTAAATAGCCGAGTCCATTTCTTGTGACGATAATCGTTACGTCACAAGCGCCTTCTTATATGCTACAGTCATTGAAAATAAAACTCCGGTTTTTCTCCAACATTGCCTTTAGCTTAAACAAAAAAATCAGGTTACTTTATGATAGAAAAATTCCTTCAGATATGTAAATTAAAAATGTAATCTAATTTACTCAAATTGAGCCAATTTTTGTCTTTTGGGATTAGTTTCCCCGGGAATATGTCTAATAAATCAAGACACAGACTAAAAATCCTTGGAGCTATCTAAGAATAAAAATCACAGACAACTGAACTGATTGATATCGACTGATCTTGCCAAATTGGATATAAATGGAAATAAATCAAGTTACCACACTTTTTGCTTGTCACAAAAGCGCAGAATTTAAAGGTTTTCTTTTCGCTCTGTCAGGGAGACTCAGAATATGCTGACTGTGTTCCCAGAAAAAACTGTCCCCCTCAAAAAAAGGGCGGTTTCCTACTAAATTGAATCTGATAGCGATGTCCTCTTTCTTGAGATATGATGAGTGTGGAGGACCCTTTCATTACCCTTATTCCCAAGTCTACTCTAACCCTTAAAAGGTAGTTCCTGTTAGGGTCTCATCTGGGAGTAAAAAATATAGATATAAGCATACAATGTTCGCAATTCCCTAAACTTGAAATGCCTTTAAAATCAATCAATTGTCTTTTCTCAATTGCAAACAAGTTAATTCTTCAGTTATTCTTTTGTAAATTTTTAGTTTGATGTAAAATTCAATTTCGATATGAAATAGATTTGGAGGAAGTCCCAGAGCTGGCTAACGTGCCGGACCGCGAGATCGTAGCAAGCGAGTTCGAATTCCAGTCACGCTATTGTGTTCACTTTCGGATGATTACCCTTAGGAAAGGCCTGAGACTATTTATCCCCAATAGGTTTATCGCCCAGTCGGCTGGGGCTGTAGAATACACTGGCTGTTCCTCTACAAAGGGGTAAGATCTCACCCCTAAAGAGTGTCCTGTAATGACACTAAACAATCTGATAGTGAGGTTCCAGTAATGCTGGAGCTTTGGGGAATTCGGAGTACCTCTTCATTGCTATTGCTGCCAGGTCTACTCTGGTTCGGAGTAGTAGTACCTGACTGGGTCCTATCTATTGATCATATAGAACTAAACTGTGTACTTATGCTAAACTGAATTGTTTGAAATAGAACTGTGTATATGTATAAAAATGGATTTGGCATTAAATAAGCTACATTGGTTGATGTGCGATAAAACCCAACCAAACCAAACCAAACCAAACCAAAACCTGTAGGTTAAATAGTAACACAACTATTCTTCTACAAGGATGGTTTTGGCATTAAATTATCCACGAAGGTTGATGATATACCATTAAGCAAAGAAACCTAACTTAATATTACTGTTTCTAATTTAAGATACACAGTTGTAGATTTCTTATTAAATTCATAATTGTCTTATTTGGATATTTTTTTATATAAACATAAGACGATGAATTATAAAACATCAATTCTTCCAAACTGTAGTCATATCGGTATTTGTTATTTGCACACACCATTTCGACATTAGTGAAACGCCAGATTAAAAAAAAAAACAAGATGAGAACTACAAAAGAATGCTGAGTACTATTTTGAACTAATCCTAGAAGCAGCACCCCTACAAAACAACAACTATATCTCACCTCTTATCTCACGAACCCTCCAAGTAAGACGAGAAAGACATGTTGGGCATTGCTAGAGAAGTTGGAAAGAACTCATAGACAACATTCTCTCGTGGACTCCTACATATGGACACACTAATATTGGCCGATCAGTGAAGACTTACATTCATCAACTCTGTGCGGATTCTGGATGCCGTCAAGAAGACTTGCCAGGAGCAATAAACGATAGGGACGGATGACGAGAGGGGGGGGGAGAATTCGTTTTATCGATATGCTTTGATGATGATGATGATGATATTTATTTTGGTTAAGAATATAAAATTATTACCAATTCAACAATTAAAAAGAAAAGAAGAGATTATTAACTTCGGAAATTGTAATCAAAGATACAATATACAAATTATTACAGATACAAAAAAAAATTCCAGCGATCTTTGATCTAATGCTTCCTGTTGAGGTAATTTACTAAGCTTTTTTGCTTCGATGTAGCACAAGGCCGCATGAATTGGGCACCCAATGAGAATCGAACTCACTCGTGTAGGTTTGCTAGTCTACCTTGCTAACCATTACACCACCCGAGGTGCCCTAATGCTTCCTGTTGAGACTGAATATAGAAAAACAGTCGCTCGATTCTATAGCGTAATCAAATTAGTTACACAGACTTTCTCCATAAAGTATAAACAAATCTCACCTTGCCACTCCTCTCTCCAAATTCAAATAAAAAACCTTGCACTTTTCAGCCCAAAGCCTCAATATTGAAATCATCTCTCGGAAATGACAAAAAAAGAGGCTTCACTCAGTTGGGATCCGTCTGGACTAACAGGAATTCAGCTTGGCCAGTTCGCGCCCTTCCTGTAATCTAATATTCTTAATAGAGCTTCAGTTTAAAATGTCAACAGTGCTTAGGCTTAACTGCACCAAACGGGTCGCTGTAATGTACTAATATTTTCATTTTTAAGGCAATCATTTCCGCTGTTATAAATACAAGAAGTAGCAATATATATATATATATATATATATAAAAGAGAAAAACCTTTAAAAATTACTCATATTTTTTGTAATAATATTTATTTCAGCTGACCCTATATTTCTAAAATATTAGATCTGCATCTTCAGACAAAGAAATGAGAAATTTCTAAATAATATTTAGAAAAACCGTCAAAATTCCGGCCACCGGTGTGTGTGTGTGTATATATATATATATATGTTTGTGTGTGTGTGTGTATACACACACACACACACACACACACATATATATATATATATATATATATATATGAATCAGTCAGCAAATGAATTTGAAAGTGGTACTTTAGGGTTTTAGTTCATATAATTATGTTTCACTCGTGTTGAACCATATCTATAGTTAAAATTATCTGTCTGAATTTTTGAGATGACGGTTGATGTATATTATTTTGGTTATGATTTTTCGGGCTATTGTCCTCATCTTTATTGTTGTTTGTTAAAACACAACGTTTCGACCGCTGTATACTCCAGCCTTCGTCTTGTTTATATGGGCATAGAAAAGATTCAACCTGGGAAATCATTTTTTAAGTTGAATCATTTCTATGCCCATATTAACAAGGAGGATACAACGGATGAAAAATTGTTTAACTAACAACAATAAAGATGAGGGCAACAGTTCGAAAAGACACAACTAAAACAATACATATAATTAAAACATGTAATTAGTGATGCACATATACACGCATATACACAAATAAGTTTATATAGGGTGTCCCAATATTCATGGGACGCATGTGACTGCTAATATAGGGTTTCTCAATATCCATGGGACCCTTGTGACTGCTAATATAGGGTTTCTCAATATCCATGGGACCCTTGTGACTGCTAATATAGGGTGTCTCAATATTCATGGGACCCATGTGACTGCTAATATAGGGTGTTTCAATATTCATGGGACCCATGTGACTGCTAATATAGGGTGTCTCAATATTCATGGGACCCATGTGACTGCTAATATAGGGTGTCTCAATATTCATGGGACCCATGTGACTGCTAATATAGGGTGTCTCAATATTCATGGGACCCATGTGACTGCTAATAACTCTACTAATAATAATGCTGTGTTCCTTTTTGTTTCAGATTTGAAAATAGAATACTATACCAATTATCAATCCTCAATTGCTATGCCATGGACAAGAGAAGAAAAATATTTGGCGTCCCCAATTATTTGGAAAAAAAAAATGAAAAAAATTCCCATTTGTTACAAAGCTTTATCAAGCTTTATAGGTTAGTTAATGCCAAAGCCATTCTCCTAGAAGAACAGTAGTGGTACTATTTAACCCATAGCTGGGGGGACAAGGGGGTTCATAGCTTTCGCAAGTGTATTTGCCTAAAGTGAACATAATAGCACGACTGGAGTTCGATCTCGCTTACTCCGATTCCGCAATCCGTCGCTTTAACCATTACACCACGAGGACACCCCCTAACGTATGAATATGTGTGGGTACGCGTGTGTTTCTGGATACACATAAGAGAATATACCGATGTACACCACAGGTCGGAAACGTAGACAATGCCACCAACTAATAATGGGTGATATAAGCTTCTAAGAGGCCGGTAGACATTAAAAATGTTAATGACTAAGGATATATATATATATATATATATATATATATATATATGCCGGGCGGAGGGGAAACACCTGGTGGTTTTCACATTTATTATTAAAACACTATGTTAATAGCATTTCAAAAAGTGACAATTGTTTGCACTTCACCCTACACACACATTCACTCACGCACACATACGTATACATATCTACGTGTGTGTGTGTTTGTGTGTGTGCAGATGTTCAGGGTTGTTTTTTGCTGAGGAAGATAAATGTAATGAAATTCACACTTGATAACAAAAGCCAATAAAAGCCCTTAGAAAAAAAAAAGGAAGTTATTATCTTCAAATTTCCTTTTTCCTCCTTCTACGCCATTTTCTGCTTTATTCTTATTTTATTTCAAGTATTAATTTTAAATGCTTCATAAAAATGTTTTTCCATTCCATTCTACAAACAATAGTTGTCATAGAAGCTAAGGGAATGAATATGTTTTATTCGCAGAAAGACAGACAGATAGATCGACAGACAGACCGACAGAGATAGAGAAAAAAAGATAGGAAGAAATGGAGGTCGACTTGGCAGCTAAGGTTGCTATATGTACAAATATTTCAAAATAAACTAACTCTTCTGACCTGCACAGAATAAGTAAATATCTAGACACACACACACACACACACACACACACACACACACACACACATACTCGCCCACCCACCCACATACACAAGTTCGTTTACACATATGTATACACAAACACTTGCATACACACACTTCAAACTGAATCTATTACGAAAGATATCTATCTGATTATTCAAATTGCCTTCTTGTCTTTACCCCCACACACAGACACACACGCACACACACACATACACACATATTTATATATATATATATATATATATGTATATATATATATTGTATATAAATAAGAAATATAAAAAATACGCTGTTTTCACTTTAATGAAGTGAGTATCATTTTTTTTACTTGAATACTTGTATGTTATATAGAAAAAACAAGTTACTTGAGTGTTGTAGAGACAAAAAGCGTTATTTGAATCTTGTAGAGGAAAAACCTTTACTTGAATCTTGTAAAGGAAAAAGTGTTACTATGAAGTTGTTGGTAAAAAATGTTACATGAATGTTAAAGAGAAAGTTCGAGATTAGACAAATATAAAACTTGCCATATTTTGTATCTGAATTCTTTGAAAACCGTCGGTATGAAAAACAACTAGCTAAAATTAATTAACTATTACATAGTACTCTAACATTCTTGTTACATAAAAAAAAATATATATACATAGTCATCCACAGACAGACTGTTTCGTTCTATCAAAACTCTTCAGTGTGGCTAGACACGCAGGACGCTCGAAGCCGGGATCGAAACCCGTCTAACTTTACGTTAGACTGCGTTTCGACCACGTTGGCTAAGGGAATTTTAAGGTATTTTTTATTTTTAGAAACAGCAGCAGCTTTTGTTTACATTTTTTTATACCCTCTCGGCTACCAGAGTGCTCAATTCTTTCGAAGAGCTTTGCATTACACTAGCAGCGGCCGGCAATTCCTTCGCCAGAGAGCTCAACCCCCATGGGGTAGCATATATATATATATATATATATAAATGAATTGGGGGGGGAGATAGACATTTCCGGTTGTTTATTGGCGGTAAAATTGAACAACTTTCTATTCACTAATGAGAGACATTTCTCAATCTGAATGCCATATTATTACATATACAGAAAAAACCCTGCAATTCCCTTGACTCTCAGAAGAGTTTCTGTACCAATATTATTTGGGGTGTCTGCTTGGGGTCATGGCTAAAGAGCTGGAGTACGGAATCGTAGTGTACCATACCCATGATACGGATATGGATATGTGAAACGTACATAGAATGTTCATAATATATATACATAGAACATAGGAATCCCGAAACACAAAAAAACACTTACGACTACTGAGTTCAGGTACGAAACTTTTAATTACCTTTGAGTTTAAAGGTTTTTCGACATAAGGAGAGAGATATACCTGACTTTTCCATCTGCCCCAAACCACGTGCGCACCCGACACAAGGCCACAGCGAGCAAGCGAAGGTCAACCGTCTTCTCCCGAGGCAGAACTCAACTCCACTGACTTTTTTTCAAATCCCCCCAAATCTTCCGCGCACGCTTCCGGTGCATGACGTCATTCACATCCCCAAGTCACAATCTGGGATTTTTATTTTGACATCTGTGAACGACACATCCTCCCCGCACGCGCGTCAACACCTGCGCTTAAGTTTGCACCTAACTAACCCATGCGCTAAGCGAAAAGTTCTCAGCCTAACTAAAACCTAAATGCAGGATATATAAAACGAAATCCCTCGGTTATTACATTACAGTAGCAAGCGAGTTCGAACCCAAGTCGCGACATTACGTTGACTTTCGAACAAATATCCTCCCAACTATGGGTTAAATAGGATCACTGCTGTTCTTCAAGAAGTATGGCTTTGGCATTAAATAACCTGCGAAGGTTGATATGCCATTAAACAAATAAACCAAACCAAAGCAATGTTATTTACCCATTCACAGACTTCAATTCATACGGAATCAACTGCTCCTTTCATTTCGAAAGTATTTTCCAATATTGTAAAAATTTCATACTCAATTGATCAAAATTTCGATTTACGAAAACAATTAAAGTCAGAGACACTAAGTTCACTCTAAAAGAAAAGATTGAAATATATCTATTAAGCCTAATTTTAATTCTAGAGAACCCATGAAAATAGATGTATATTACAACTTGAAATCTTTAATACAAAAGAACTTACAAAAAATTAAACTGTACACAAAAAAAAACAACATATTTCAACTCACAAAGATTTACACTCTTATTCATCCGGGCGCGTCGGTGGTGTAACGGTTAGCAGGTTAGACTAGCAAACCTACACGAGTGAGTTCGAGTCTCATTGGGCGCCCCATTCATTCGGCCTTGTGCCACATCGAAGTAAAGAGCTTTGTAAATTACTATTCATTAACATCCATATAAAAAAATTGAAATGTTAAAAGATTCTTTATCTAAAAATTTATTTTTTTTATAGACTTATCTTCCAACTTCATCTTCAAGAAAAAAAAATCATTTCCACATTGAAAATCACTTGTTGAAATCAAATGTTGAGAGTTAAACTTCAATTTTAATTCAGACGTGAAGCCAATTCATTGGCCTTCTTAAGCCTTTTAGTCTTGAAATATAAATAGTCATGAAGTAAAAATTCCCAGATGATGAGATTAACAAATTTATACAAATATTTTAAAGCAAAGTTTACGTGGTAATTCTTTCATTCATACAATATATATATATATATATATATATATATATATATGGAAAAAGTAATAATTGGAATATTTTTGTGCAACTTACTTTTATTGTCCTCAACTAGTTTGGGCCTTAAGTCAACGTCAGGATAAGATATTTTGATAAAGAATATTTTTGTTATGAAAGTTGTTTAAAAAAAGTTGGTTTATTATAAGAGAAGCAACGAAACGTATATATATATATATATATATATATATATATATATATATATATATATATATATTCCCTCTCTATCTCTCCATCTATTTATCTCTCTCTTCCCTATTTCTCTCTCCCTCTTCTTTCTCTCTTTCTCTCTCTCTCTCTATATATATATATAGAGAGAGAGAAAGAAGAGGGAGACAGAGAGATAGAAAAGGAAGAGAGAGATAAATAGATAGATAGATAGAGAGGGAGAGATAGATAAAGAGAGGGAGAAGAGGGATATAAATATATATATATATATATATATATATATATATATATATATATATATTGAGAGAGAGAGAGAGAGCATTTGATCATCTTTTGCTCTTGAGCCCTCATCAACACATGTTAATAAGCTGTGCCCTCCCAAAAAGTGTTGCTTAGACATAGAGGGTTCCGCCCAACTCTGTTGCTGTCATTATAGCCGTTAGTATAACCCCCTGCGGTCCACAGCCAGGTTTTAGTGCTTCCAACTTGTTACCCCTGCAGACATCATGACTTGCCCATCGCCGCAGGGCTTTAAGAGATTCAAAGCTGATTCAACATCAGTCAGTTACACTTGACAGAGAAATGATAGGAAAAAAAGAAAGAAAAGAAAAACGAAGCAAGACATCAAATTTTATATCGACAAAATCAAGTGACATGGTTGTAACTTCTTAAATATCTACAAACATTAATCTAGCAACAATAAAAAAAAATAGAAAAGATGGACGGGGGTTATTGTGCAGAGTGTTCGTTTCTTAGAGGCTTGTCTCATCAAACGTGGTGAGCTACATAATCTTCTCAGCAGTTTACTATCAGTTTCCTCCCTTTACTGATATATGATTTTAAAAGGCAAAGGTGTATATCACTCACGACAAGTAATCGCGTCATTAGCCTAAAGGAGGTGCCCGTGGTGTAATGGTTACCGTCGTAGGAAATGGACAGGGCGACACGAGTTCAAATCCTGGCCGAGACTAATTGCATTTCACATAGCCCTAATACCCTTGGGAAAAGTATGAATCCAATTATTCTCCCTCCAGCTATGGGTAAATAGTAGGGCAGACTAGGTTCTTCAGCCTTGTTGAGGCATCTAGTCTAGGAGAAGGAAAACTCTGAATTCAAACCTGTTAAACTTCGCTTAAAAATTGACCTTGTGCCACATCCGGATTAGTTGATAAATATGATTAGCCTAATGAGTAGAGTGTTCGCCAGTGGTCCAGGAGACCGGAGTTCAGTCCTAGGTCGAGTCATACCAAAGACTCAAAAAATGGTACTTGATGCCACCTTGCTTAGCACTATAAAGTGAGGATCAAGAGTAAAGTGGAGCAATCCTCCGAATGGAGTAGCGCCCTCCCCTACACCTTGGTGTATTGAAAAGGGAGCCTTCGGGTCACCTACAACTAAGGTCGCCAACTTTACTATACATCCATGTTTATATTAAGATAATTCAGAGTCAAAATTATCCTGATGACCCCGTACATGAAACCTAGGTATTATAACTTCGCTCTACTTAATATATTGAACATTTTTACGTTTCAGCTGAGGTGATTCTTTGGGTATTTTGCATTGCGGTACTGGTTGATTATTTTCAAGCAGTATGAATATTTTTAGTCTTTTCTTTTTTATTGAATTTTTTCCATATAACAATTTGTGTAATATTTTTTCTTTACAAATTATATCATCTGTTTTTTTTTTTTCATTCTGTCGAAATTATGGAATAGCTATATATATATATATATATATATATAAGCGTGGAAGAAAATAATGCACTGTACCACGACAATATATAAAGAAAAATTGATAACAAGGTAATCCAAATAGAAGGAGAGATTTATTGAGAAGCAAAGTCGACACTATAGCGTTTCGGTTCTAATGAGCCATCATCAGGGCTATGAGGGATGGTATTAGTGATGTTAAATCAACGATGGATGTTTAAAAGTGCAAAATACAAAAACCTAGGGAAAATTTGTATAACAAGAAAAAGTTGTCCGTTTATGACAAGAAAAAGTTGGCTTTATTCCCCTATTTTTACAATAAAAGTTTTGTGGGAGAGGGGAAAGGGAGCGATCATGCTGTTTCTATATATACTTAGGGAACCTAAATAGCCACATTCGCCGACCCATTCGACAGTACAATGTATTGACAATCATACATCACAATACCCGCTGCAAGCACCAAAATACCATATTTGCTCTGTGAAAAGACCTACTTAAAACCCCGAATATAATGTATGATTTTATTTACAATTGATGATTTATTTACAAAAGATGTTATATGATGGGGACGGGAGAAAAATCCCGAAATACAAAAACTTAAGCAAAAAAAAAGTTGGCCGTTTGATTAATGAATCAGCGTTTGTTGTTTTAGATTACGTCATTTGACTTATTAGAAATATTATGTAGAAATAGAAATTATGTCCCATTTATTTATCGAGAAAGATTTCGAATCATTCCTTGTTTTCGACGAAATTCAAATCCTATAAGTCTGGCTTTTTCAAATATATGTGCCTCGGAAAATTTTAAATCACGAATAGAAGTTTCAAGGTATAGACGTATATAATCCAGGAAAATATGTTGGGATGGACGAAGAACGTAGGACATACTGGTAGAAATGATTTTTCTTGTATATCCTATTTACCCAACCCCTCCGCTCGAGCAGGATATGACACAAGGTCAATTTTTTAAGCGGAGTTTAACAGGTTTGAATTCAGAATTTTCCTTCTCCTAGACTAGTTGCCTCACCAAGGCTGTAGAACCTAGTCTGTCCTACTATTTACCCATAGCTGGAGGGAGAATAATTGGATTCATACCTTTCCCAAGGGTATTAGTGCTATGTGAAAATGCAATCAGTCTCGTCCAGGATTTGAACTCGTGTCGCCGTGTTCATTTTTCTTGTATATAGTTGGTTAGAAAAGTCCTGTAAAGGCATATAGACATATAGGTTTCTCACTGCGCAACTGATACTATGTAACCCAGTACTACCTGTTTCATAGTCGGGTCATCGGTGACAAAATCACTACTCTCACCGAATTTGTCGGGTGAGAAGGATGACAAGACATCATACAAGATGAAAAACAAAACCTGTCAAAGGGCAGCGTTAGCTTTTTGCTCAACGGTCATTAAGTACATTATTCCTGGGAGTATTTTTTGTCTAGTTATCCAACAAGGGGGACAACTCAAATATAACACCTGCAATAAATGTGATTATTGTTTTTTATTGCTTATTTTTGTCTCTGGATAATAATCATGAAGACTTGAAAAGTGATATTCTTGTAGTACAAGCGTTGGCCACAATAATATCATGATGGAAAAATAAATCCCTTACCATCTTTCCATCTGCCAATCTTTTTCTCGAAAAGATCTCATGGCGATGGAGGTATGGTGACGTATACGGACTTGGCCAGTTGGAAGTATTCAGTATGTAACTACATATCTACACATGGATGGCCGGAGTCTCATCCTAACATAATTGCTGTGTTCTCCCAAGACAAGTACTGACCCCAATGGAGACTTGTTTTTCAGTAGCCCGATTTAAGAGAGTACTGCTCGCCCAAATACTGTTTGTGTGATTTTAATATTATGACGGATGGCAGTAATCTGTAAAATATTATGCAGTTGGCATATATATATATATATATATATATATATATATATTGGGGGGTTCGAGTTACATGGTATATCAACCTTTTTGGGTTATTTAATGCCAAATCATGGGATATATATGTTGTCAGTAACAGTCTCGATCACAGCAACAAATAGGGGTGGTCCTCATGGTGTAATAGTTAAAGCGATTGACTGCGGAATCGTAGTAAGCGAGTTCGTACTCCAGTCGCGCTATTACGTTCACTTTCGGGCAAATAGCCTTGGGAAAAGTATGAACCCCCTTATCCTCCCAGCTATGGGTTAAATAGCACCACTACTGTTCTTCTACATGAATAGTTTTGGCATAAATTTCCTACAAAGGTTGGTATGCCATTAAACAAAGAAACCAAGCAACAAATATTTGAGTTCTTTTTTTATCAGAACGACCAGAGTGAGGCTTCCGAGGGGCGATACCTTCGTAATCACCAGTGGATTCAACCAACTGATTTCGAATCGCTTGCATTGTCCTCGGGTTGACACTGAAACACTGTGAAATCTTCGTACTGGAGCTTTCGCCGTGAATACTAACCAGTACAGCATGCTTTTTCCAATTTTCTCAAGTAGATAATTGTTTCATGGAGCCGTTTTCCTTCCAGCCAGTGCTCAACTGACTCTTATTTGCTGCACAGTAGACAAAATGTGAAGCAAACAAACAAACTGCATACGCGAAATTAACAATTTAAAATAAATAAATAAAGAGTATTTTAATGTTTGGTTTATTTGTTGATGTCAAGGGAAGATGTCATTATTGTCAAATCTGATGATTGCATAGGCGAGAAACTGACAGTCACCAAACGCCATTAACCCTATCTCTATGTCATTCTAACTTTAATACATATGCTCTATCACCGATATTGAGCACTCTTTATTTATACATATAGCAGACTGCATCACTGATATGTACACATACGCATATAAATACAAATACATGTATATTTCTCTTCCTGCTTATATATATATATATATAAAGAATTTATTATTTTTGCAGTTGTCAAGAAATTGCTTACTTCAATTTTTTCCGTTTTTTTTTTTTTTTCTGTGTGTTACGTCACTTACTTTTTTTCATATTTCTTGTTTAAAGAAGAAAACAGAAACATGGCTGCCTGTTTTTCTTTTCTTTTCTTTTTGTTGTTGTTGTTGTGGCAGATGATTTTTTGTCTTTTACGCTTCTTGGAAGTCTCAGTTTTAGACAATGCTAATCGCAAAGAAATACATTTACAACACCCAAAATGTTGTTAATATTCCAGACGCTGAAGTTGCTAGGGAATCCGCCCCCCCCATTTAAATTCTCCTGAAAGTGTATAAAAACAGTAATCAGGGCGTAGAAAAGCAACAATATTAAGTGAAAATAGGAATAAAAAAGAAGGAATATTGGCGGGGAGCATTTGTCATACATTTGTCTTAAGATGGTGTCTTCTGGCTGAGATCTGTTACAGTCAGCGTGGAAAATGGAACCGAGTTCAAACTCTAGCGGAGGTTTTCTTTTCGCCCTCATGCTTTTGAAAAATAAAAAATAAAAAGGCATGAACTCTTCTGTTCCTTCACTGGTTATGGTTTGGTTTAGTTTCCTTGTTGGCGTATCAACCTCCGTGGGTTATTTAATGCCAAAGCCATCCTTGTAGAAGAACAGTGGAGGTAATATTTAACCTATTGCTAGGGGGGATAAGGGGGTTCATATCTTTTAGTTGGAAAGTGAACATTAAGCGTGACTGGAGTTCGAACTCGCTTACTAAGATATCGCAATCCAACATGTTACCTACTACTGTTATATAGTCATCTACAGCGACACAACGATAAAGACGCAGGAAGGACTTCTTTAACAACATAGTTACCTCTCACTTTATTTGTAAGGGTTCGAAAGGGTTGTTGAAGGGTTGCATGTGAGATGATGCTGGAGACCGAACATAAACTTCATATTTTGACCCCACTGTTATGACCGTCACGTTGTGTCTTTCTTGTTCTCTTAGATGCTCAACCAGAGGTCTTGGGGTCCACTCCATCGGGGCTTTTCCGAGGGCCCCCTCGGTCGGGTGTGGCCTTCCCTACCACATCTGGTCTCTAACCTTCTGGAAGTCTGCTGGCAACTGCATCGGGGGTTTCCGAGGTCCCCCTCGGTCGGGAGTGGCCTTCCCTACCACATCTCGTCTCTAACCCTCTGGTAGTCTGCTGGCAACTGCTTTGGCACCCAAACTCAACTGAGTTAAATAATAATTCAACGCCCACACGACCGCCTACTGGATCTTTGAAATCGAATGTTTAATCGTCATCAAGCGGAAATAACTGTCATGCAGTTCAGAGGTTACTCTCTTCCGGTGCATGACTATAATGGCACAATGAGACCTTCACCTTGTCCCATGTCATAAGCCTTAATCCGCCCACGCGATCTCTTTCGATTACTGGCCGTTGGAATGTGTCACTTCCTTCCGGTGTATCACCTTGGAATAGCATTTTTAGGCCGGGGCGAGGGGTCAAAATATAACACTACACCTCGGGACTCTCTCCTCTGGTTATAGATAAAGACTAGAACGGATTAAATTCTAACCTTTGATGAACTCTGGATTCAAAATCCGATGAAACCATTTAAACAAGAGAAAATGTTTGCATTCAGCCAGCGTCCAAACAAGAAGATTATGAGTCTTTCAGGTTTGGTTTGGTTTGTTTTTATGGCATATCAACCATTGTAGGTTATTTAATGCCAAATCCATTTTTATACATATAAACAGTTCTTTTTCAAACAATTGCGATTAACATAGGTACCCAGTTTAAATATCAAAAACAATTCTATTTCAAACAATTCAGTTTAGCATAAGTATACTTTTTAGTTCTATTTAACCCATATATAGGAATCTACCACTCCAGGTCAGAGTGAAACTGGGAGCGATGGGAATAAAGGCGTACTCTGCATTCCTCAAAGCTCCAGCAGTACTGGAGCCTGACCATCAGATTGTTTAGTGTCATATGCAGGACACTCTTTGAAGGAGTCTTGCCCATCCGCAGAGATGCAGTCGGTGTATTCCACAGACTCAGCCGACTGAGCCAAGACTTTCAGGAATTATCTCTAAAAATAATTTTGGCATAGATGCTTTTTGTTAGTTTGTTTGCTTGGGTTTTATGGCATATCAACCTTTGTAGGTTATTTAATGCCAGATCCATTTTAATACAAATAAACAGTTCTATTTCAAACAATTAAGTTTAGCATAAGTACACAGTTTAATTGGCAAAAGCATTTCTATTTCAAGCTATTCAGTTTAGCCAAACTTCTAGTTCAAACAGTTCAGTTCAGTATAAGTATAGATTTTTTTCACACACAGTTAAATATCAAAAGAGTTATATTTCAAAGAATTCATTTTAGCATAAGTACAGTTTCAATGTCAAAAACAGTTCAATTTCAAGCAATTCAGTTTAACATAAGTACGTAGTTTAAATGTCAAAACCGTTCTATTTCAAGCAATTCAGTTTATCATAAGTAAGCAGTTTAAATTTCAGAACAGTTCTATTTCAAACAATTCAGTTTAGCATAAGTTCGCAGTCCAGTCTTATTCGACCCATTGATAGGACTCTTTCAAGTGCTACCACTCTGGGCCAGAGTGGACCTAAGAGCGAGGGCAATGAAGTGGTACCCTGCATTCCCCAAAGTTCCAGCATTATTGAAACCTCACCATCAGATTGTTTAGTGTCATATGCAGGACACTCGTTGGGTGGGGGTGTCTTACCCCTCTGCAGAGATGCGGTCGGTATATTCTACACCCCCAGCCGACTGGGCAGGCATAGTTGCATTGTTGCGAGCGTTTCTTGTGTTCAAGTGACAAACAAAAGTGAATGTCCCCGTGCCGTTCTAGATAATGTGCAAGACTAAGATATCGTAGTAAACGAGATTGAACACCAGTTAAAGTACTGTGTTCACTTTCGGACAAATATCATCGAGAAAGCTATGGACACCCTAATCCTCCCGAGCTAGGGGTGAAGTAGTACTCTCACTGCTTTTCAACAAGGATAGCTTTAGCATTAAATAAACCACATACCATGATGCCTCTACATTAAGACAGATTCCAAATTGAAACCGCCTTGTCAGTGGGGCTTAGAATACACTAATTGTATCCCTTGAAGAAGAATAAGACCCCCACAGCACCAAAACTGAATCTGGTTTTCAGGATCCTGTTCTGGATCTTTACGGAGTGTGGGAGACGGCTTTATTATCATTATTCTTAGGTTCACTGCTAAGGTCCCATCTATTAGGCAAACAGATTTGCTTGGAAATTATTTGCCTGCATATAAATAATCGCCATCAATGACTGAATTTTTCAGATTAAAATTGATTAGTGCTTTACACTTTGGCTGCTTCGAGATCTATTTTGGGTTGATCAAAGCGGTTTTTAAAATTGTAAGATACTGCTGCCTTCTATATCTTCGAATTAGAACCCCCACATGTTCCTTAGAAAGTTGTAAGAGATATTTTCACAAGCTTTGGCACGGAGGCAAATGCCAGAAATTCCAAGCGAAAAACGAACCGACAAAAATGGTTTTCCAAAGACCAACCTGCTAATTGCAGAATTTCGTCATAGTACTATGCAAAACATGATTTTATCGAATTGTTCGCATTTTTCATATCATCTTGATAAATTGACAAAAATTATTTCCATCAGATAACATTTCCATCATCACAGTGGTATAACTGAAAACTCATGTTCTTTTCATTCAGCAATTATTCTGTGGCGCCAACTACTGAGTAATAAATAGGATATATATATATATATATAGTCATCCACAGACAGACTGTTTTGTTCTATCAGAACTCATCATCGTGACTCGACACGCTAGATTCCCTAGCAGACTATAATGCCAATCCACGATTCTACTACTCAGCCACGAGGAATCCTGCGCAAGCGAAGGAAATTTAAACGCTTATGTATCACATTTATTTTACGATATTACAATCAAAATATAACAGCATAAGATTACTCACGTCTCAAAGTTTCACGCACACAATCTTCAGGTGAGCTTTTATCTGATGTGTGAATATAAGCTCATCTAAAGAGTATGCGCGTTGATGATCTTCATTTATTTTGGTTAGCTTTCTTAGGTTAATGGTTTACCACTACGCTACGGGAACTCCCACATATATATATATATATATATATATATATATATATATCATTAAGAAAAAACAACAAACCGGTCACATTAGGATTATAAATTTATTTCCATCCTGTTACGCGTTTTTGAAAAATTCAAATACACGAAAAATATTTAACAGGACTTCTTCAGATCCTTTGGATAAAATAAATCAGAATAGACACAGAAAAGAAGGTGGGAGGGGATAGAAGAGGGGTGAAGAGTTATCTCCTCATTTAGTCTACTTCCGTTTTTTATTTTATTGTCGGTTAGAATTATAGTAAATTTTTTTTTTTTTAATTTTTAAATTTTTATTTTAATTTTTATTTTAATTTTTAGATTCTAATTACTTTTTGACTTGGACTACAGATTTAATATTAAAATAGATTTTTAACTTTATTTGATAACTTTCCGTAAAGATACAGCAATAATTATATTAAATTAAAATCAAGATTTAATTAAATTCAATTTTTTTAAAAATCAAAACTATTTAGAACCTATTAATCAATTACACTTTTAATGATTAGTATGTATATATATATATATGTTTTTTCACATTTTCTATCTAACATTTTATTTTATTTATTCATATAAATTAATTCTCAGTTTAATTCTATGTTTTTTTTTTTTTTAATTTTTAAAGCTAATTATCTATAGTTTAAATTTAGCCCTATGTCTACACCGAGCTATTAATTCGCTTCTCTTATTTAATAATTTTTCTGGCTCTGGGTAAAGTAAAATCTGCATTTTTTCTTCTAAACACAGATTACATTTACTATCGAAACATTTTGGAGTATTTGATCTTTTAAATATGGACCATTGAATCTCAGGGGTTAAACCTTTATTTTTCAAACCCCAAAAATGCTTAGATAGAGCAGTTTGATGTTTTAGATGTTCATGATGTCCTGATGAAATTACTCCCAACTCCGGTTTAACTGGACCAAATAATACCTATATATATATATATATATATATATATATATAGTTTTAAAATCCTGCCAATTTGAGATTCAAAGCAGAATTCATATTTCAGAAATTAAGGCGTAAATTAGACGAAGGATAGCGATAGTTATGCTTTGTTTCTCGGTTTGTTTTGTTTTGGTTTTGTTTTATTTGACCCATAATTCTGATGAGGCTTTCAAGTCTTAGGTATTTAACTAATCAGGGAGAAGGTCAAATCAGGATCCAATACTCGGAACTGAAGCCTCTAATCGCTGCTTTTCTGCTTTGTGGGTCAGCAATGGAATGTAGCCTTCTTTAGTGAGAATTATCCTGAAGATCCGTTTGGTGAAATCTGGGTAGGTAGTTTCTAGGTCTTTTAAGTATTCTCTCTCCCTCTTCTCTCTCTCTCTCTCTCTCTCTCTCTCTTCTCTCTCTCTCTCTCTCTCTATATATATATATATATATATTCTTGGTATTAAGACAAACATAAAAGTAACAACTATACAGTTTTTGGTACTTGGAATAGACCTTAAAAAACTCCTTGTCTGGCTATTTTAAACATTTGGTTTGAGTCATAACAAAGAATATATCATTCATGTAAAACTTGATACCTTATAGACAAGATTAGCATCAGCACTTTTCACCCACATAGTCAGCCCGCCATTCACCGCAAAGCACATGGGTCAAATTCCTCGAGAGAGAAATGGAACATTCTCTATTTGTGACCTCTTATCGACGATGGAAAAATGCTTGGCTGAAACCACAATGTGGACTTCTAACCCAATGGTTCTCGACCTCTTGTTTTTTGTTTTGTTTTTTACACGTGAAACGCTTTTATTGCTATTCTGCTTTTATAGACCCCGATAGTAATTCGATATTTCAAAAATACTATTTTTATCATTAAATATTATGAAAAATAGTATAAGAAGGTATTAGAATATTTTGTACATTCTATTACCCAACCCCTCCACCATGGGCAGAATGTAACATAAAGTCAATTTTAAACTTGATTTGGATGCAATATGGTGACTCGGTGTTGCTAATATAAATATTATCTGTTACAGCAGGTGTGTAATGTATGTATTTACCCAACCCATCCGCCTTGGATAGGATGTGACACAAGGTCATTTTTAAAGTTGATTTGAATGCAATATGGTGGCCCGGTGTTGACAACACAGATATCATGCTACAGCAGGTGTGTAATGTATGTATTTACCCAACTCATCCGTCTCTGACAGGATGTGACACAAGGTCAATTTTAAAGCTGATTTGAATGCAATATGGTGGCTCGGTGTTGACAACACAAATAACAACGGTTACAGCCGGTGTTGTATCTATGTATTTACCCAACCCCTCCACCCCAGGCAGGATGTGACACAAGGTCAATTTTTCAGCTGGTTTTAATTGGAGTTTTTCTTAGTCCAGTTAGCTGAGGGGGATGTCAGCTTCACCGCAGAGGGGTAAGAATCTCCAAATAAGTGTCCTGTATATGACACTAAACAATCTGATAACGAGGCTTCAGTAATGTTGGAGATTTGGGGAATGCAAAGTACCCATTAATTGGCATTGTTGCCTGGTCCACTCTGGTCTGCAGTGGTAGGACCTGATAGAGTCCTATCTATGCGTCAAATAGAACTGTTTGACGTTTTAACTGTGTACTTATGTTAAACTGGGTTGTTTGAAATAAAACTGTTTTACATTGAAATATGAGTAAACAAAAACTGTATTTTGCTCAAATGAATTGTTTTAATTATGATTGATCCCTAAACTGTGTGTAAACAAATGACTGATGTTTAATTGAATTGTTAGTTATACGTAGCAAAACTTGGGACCACTTAACTGTGTGCAAACAATTGAGTTATGTTCAATAAAATTATTAGTGTTAGATAGCAATACTTGGAACTCTTTAACTGTGCGTCTAAATTGAAATATTGGTATAACATTGCAATACTTGGATCCATTTGACCCTGTGCCAATGAATGAATAGTGTTTAATTGAATAATAAATGTTAACTAGCAATACCTTAAAACACTTTACTGTCAGCAAATAAACAGTTAATATCGAATAGGATTATTACTGTGAGATACCAATAATTGAAACCATTTAACTTTGGATCGGGCCTAGAAACCATTTTATTGTGTGCAAACAAATGATTAATAGTAAATAGAATGATTCGTGTTTGATTAAAATACTTGAAACCATTTCACTGCGTACAAAAAAAGAAAAAAGAAAATGAGCTCAGACTCGTTTAAAAATATTATTTGTTTCCCAATTATATGCTTAATATAAGTATAAAGAAGATTTGGCTTTAAATAATCTACAATGGTTGATATGCCTTAAACCCAACCCAACCCAACCAAACCAAACCAAATCCTATACATTTACTGTAATTGTTTTAAAAGTGATTTGGCATTAAATAACCTACCAGGTTTGATGTCATAAAACCCAACCAAACCAAATAATATATATTTGATATGTATGTATAAAGAAGATTTGGCATTAAATAATCTACAATGGTTGATATGCCATAAAATCCAACCAAACCAAATCATATATATTTTATATATATGTATAAAGAGGATTTGGCATTAAATAACCCACAAGGGTTGATATGCCATAAAATCAAGCCACGACTAACAAACCAAGTCTGATCTACTATTAACCCATGGCCGTGTTTTAATTTCTTAAGAAGATAACCATTACTCCTCAAGACTCTTTTCTGTATTGTGATTTCTTTGTTTCATGGCATATCAATCTTCGTGGGTTATTTAATGCCAAAGCTACCTTTTTAGAACAGAATTGGTACTGTTTAATCCATAGCTGTGGGTTTCACGCACAATATATTGTAGAAGTATAACTATTTTATTGCAAATAGACTTTGACAACCAAATTCCACGGAAAATAAATGTTTATAAGTAAAATAGGACATAATATACAAGGACATATTTATTTAACAAAAGAAAAATTAATTTATCGCTACTTTATTTATATAGCCATTCTGCTACTTTTGCAATATTCGACTCCAACGTTGTCAATGATACTCGAAGATCATCTCTTTGTGTACAATGTTGAGTCGGTTATAAGCTTTTGATAGTAAGATAGAAACACGGCTGAAACCAAATTCAACAGAATGTAACATACAACTGCGTTTTCTCCTAAGGTAGTGGTAATTTACCAAGCTTTTTGCTTAGATGTGTCACAAAGCCATATGAAAGGGGCACCCAATGAGACTCGAACTCACTCGTGTAGGTTTGCTAGTCGAGCTTGCTAACCGTTACACCACCAGAGGCGCCGAGGGTAGTGGATATTTTTAGAATTATCATTACTTTTCCAAACATCATTCTTCTAATTTTTTAATCTTGCTTGAGATATTTTATCACTTTGGGATTCTGTGAAATTCTCCAGCAAACAGATATCGACATGAGCAACAATAATTTCATAATGAAATGTCTCTCAATGTGATATATTTAGCTTGAGAGGGTCGCTAAATTGAGCTTGCATATAATTGTGCAAGTTTTTCAAATTTGCAGCATAAAACGCAAGGTAACCACTGTGCAGATTACTGTCAATCGGTTTAAAACAAGTAAATTTTAATAAGACACGACGATTCAATTTGTAGACCCCTACTTCCCCTAGAAAAGCAGTAATAGCCTCTTTGGAGATAAAAATGAATTTATACGACTTTTCACCAAGTTAAATTTGAAAAAGAGTTATCCAATTATGAGGAATCACACATGATTGCCATACTCATGCGTAGCCGTCACAAAAAATGCTTGATCTTCTCAGCATTGTCAGGGTCCAATTTATGGATCAAATAAAACTGTTTAAAAATTATTCTCATTGGATAGCACGGTGTGCAGAAATAACTGTACAAAAATGTAAATACAAACATACAATGAACGCGATTCCGTAACCTATAGAAATGAAATAATCCTATATGGTTTGACCTGTCGTTAAATCAATCATTCGATCGATCAATCATACGTTAACCGTTAGAGAAAATTAGTTGTCAAGTTAGCCGGCCGTAGTCGAGAGTGGCCCAAAGGCTCCCTTTTCAATAGCTACTACAGTGAGGTGTTGGGGAAGGCGCAACTCTTTTCCTTGGATTGTTCCACTTACCATTTATCCGTACCTTATAATGCTGATTGTAAAGCAAGGAGGCATTAAGTACCATTTTTAGAGCTTTTGGTATGACTCGACCTGGGATTGAACCCCAGTCTCCCAGACCATTGGTGAACACTTTACATACTTTGGCAATGGGCCGGTTAGAAAAAGAAACCTTTCAATCAATACGTCTAAAGTAAAAAAAAATTCTTTGGCCACTAAAATACTATTTGTGCATCCAATATTTACAATTTTGCTTAGTTGGACACTAAAAAATCTTCGATGGGGCTCCAGATACCATATAAACCCCCGGTTGGGAACCACTGGTCTAAATGAATAAATAAAATGACGAACCACTTCGAACAGCGGGTGACTTGTAACTGGAACGTTACTAAATTAACAACGTTTGTCAAGCACAGGTGATTTTGCTGTTATCTAAAAATAAATACGATTCCTGGAAACATCAGTATAAATATTGACACATCTATGTGAGCTCTCTCACACCCACACACCAACACACACATAAAAAACACATTTATACACGCAGACAGGCATAAAACAGACAGTATATGTTACCATTTGGATGACTGCAGTTTTTTCAGAATCCAAAAGAGTTGTGCGTAGTTTTACAAAGGAGTTTTAAACATTTTTTAAAATGATATCAATCAGTGGAATCGTTAGTTTTTACCATACATATAAACACAGGCATATATATATATATATATATATATATATATATATATATATATATATATATAAGTGAAGCTAGAGTTGACACATACACTTGGTCTCTTGAAAGAACTAACAGGCAGTAATGGGTGTTGAGTCGGTTTCTATGCTAGCCTAACAACTTATATATATATATATATATATATATATATATATATATATATATAAGCTAGCGTTGACACACACTTGTTCTCCTGAAAAAACTAACAGGCAGCAATCACTGTTAAGTCTGTTTCTGTGCCAGCCTAACTTATATATATATATATATATATATATATATATATATATATATATATATATATATTGTCCTAGTTAAAACTGTGATTAGATTGGACCGAAACCGGTGAGTTGTTCATTTTTTTTAACCATGAATAAATTTGGTCTTCTTGTAAGTATAATTCATTTTTGTACCCCCCATAGAATTTATATATATATATATATATATATATATATATATATATATATATAAGTGAAACCAGCGTTGACACATACACTTGGTCTCTTGAAGAAACTAACAGGCAGCAATAACTGTTGAGTCTGTTTCTGTGCTAGCCTAACTTTTATATATATATATATATATAGAGAGAGAGAGAGAGATTACTGTTCATATGTATAGCAAACCTTTAGTAGCATGCAGGCAAGTGACAACAAAAATTGTACAATAGAATTAGTTGTCTAAATTTCTGAGACGAAGCTTGTTGATTTTTATCATTAAGGTTTTTCGGACTATTGTTTTCATCTTTATTGTTATTTCCACAACGTTTCGGCCGATATGTCCTCCGGCCTTCTTCAGGTGTTTGTCGAACTCGGGATCTTCACGGAACTTCGAATGTTGCAGGTTCAATCTTCACTACAGGCGAGTAATATACAGGAATACTTAATACTTGTACCCGGTCATGGCAAACGGAATCAGAACTGGTGACCCCCGTGGTTTCAATAAAGGACGTCGTTCGAAGTTCCGTGAAGGTTCCCGAGTTCGACAAACATCTGAAGAAGGCCGGAGGACATATCGGCCGAAACGTTGTGGAAATAACTATAAAGATGAAGACAATAGTCCGAAAAACCTTAATGATAAAAATACAATAGAATTGTTCAGTAAATTTAAGTAAATAAAAAAAAATTTCCCATTTATCACTCTTTCCAAACATGCTATCAGAATTACTATTAGAATGTCTAGAAAAAATTATTTTTCAATAAAATTCTCGACTGTGTCAGAATTATATATCTACCACAATATAATAATAAGTATAGACACAGGCTTATATGATCATTGGAACAATATATCAGAATAAATTAATACTGAACTAAGGAAAATAGAAATAATAAACAAACCGCTCTGTACCTACGCTTTTGAAATTTAGATATACATGCTCACTCTCCAATATTGAGAACTCTTTAATCATAAATGTAGCAAACTCTCTCTCGATATATATATACATATATATATATATATTCTTTGTATGTATAGGCATGTAAATATAGGTAAATCAATAACATAATCCATAGTAAATGGGTACTCATTTGAATTGGTTAGGTATAGAATAAAGTGAACTAATCATTTGAATTGTGTCGCCATTCTTCCATGAATAGTTACCGCATTATAAATCCATAAATCTATATATACGCTCTCTGTCTATCTCTCTTTCTCTGTCTATCTCTTTTTTTTCTCTCTCTATAACATGCAGTTTACTGTATTTTTTAAATAAAGTGTTGTTGTTATTGAGCATATATATCTATGTTAAGAGAGCGTAGACATAGAGTCAACGGCACTTGGGGATCGTCTGTTTCTTGCTTTTGCGATTTTAAGACCAAGTGTCGCATGATTGGATAGGCGAGAAACTAACTGTCACCAAAAACCGTAGACTCTGTTTCAATACTCTCCTAACACACACACACATACAAACATATATATATGTGTATGTGTTGTGTGTGTGGTGTTGACGGAAAATAAAATTGTAGCATCCTGTCAACGTGTTTCAGTTCTTTTCGAGATTAAATATACAGCCAATATAAATGGATAAAAGTACATGATCTCATATTCAGATCGATACGTTGACAGGTTCCAAAATAATTACTCAGACCCACATACATACTATACTGTGGTTTAAAGATTACCATCTTCGGTAATGGACTCGGCGTCCTGAGTTCAAATCCCGGTCGTGGTTTTTTGCGTTTTCTTTTCGCGTTAATACACAAGGGAAAAGTAATAATATATCTCTTCTATTTCCACCTAAGAGTAAGAAGATGAGTAGACTAAGCTCTTTCGTCTTGGTACAGCAGCTGGCCTCGGAACTTAAACCAATAGACTTTGTGGCATATCCAGCCCAGGGCAGAAGGGCTGGGTGAATACTGTCTTATCCTTATATAATCTTCAAAAAGATGATGTATATGTTGATTTAATCTCTTATTTTGTACAACATATATACGCATACTCACGTACTGCTCGTGATTATGATATAAATTTAAAAAATCACTCTATTAGATTATGATTATAATAACACATCATCAGAATTTTGTATTAATTCGATTATAGAATTCTACACTTTTGGCAAAAAACAGAAGCACTCAAAAATGTTCTCTTCAGTCGAGAGTCTATGTTATTTTTAATTATTACATAATTATGTAATAATTAATTAGACGTTCTGCAGTGTTTTCTCGTCATTGAAATTAACCTATTTTTTGCTTGTTTGTCCAAATCAAAAATGCAATTAGGGTACTCAAAGGCGAATTTTTTCAGACCTTATTTTTCCGATGCAATTATCATTGGGGAACGAGAAAAAGTTTGGTATACGGGCCTACGAACTAATATATTTACAAATCCAAGCTTAAACTATTGAATTGAAAACATTGGGAATAATTTGAACGTATATATCCAATGCCTTCCATCACAGGTAACATGTAACATAAGATCAATTTATGAGCGAAAATCCAGAGTTTTACTTCTCCTAGACGGGTTGCCGTACCAAGATCAAGCACTCAGTCTGTCCTACTATTTACCCTAGGTTAGAGAGAGAAGAGATTGATTCAGGTCTTTTCAAACAGCATTTGCACAAGAGTGAAACGCTGACGACCTTGTCAAGGATTTGAACTCGGGTCGCCAAATTCACTTCTCATGATCATAACCGAAACACTATGCTCGTCTCTAGGATGCGTATGGGGTTAAGTATTGTTGATTCACCCCTTATTTTGGAACCTGTCAATGCATCGATCTGAATATGAGATCATTTACATTAATCTATCTCTACTACTTGTACGTTCAGTCTTGAATAAAATCGAATTGAAGGGTGTCGTTGCGAACGTGTTGGACAGCGACGTTGTACTGAGTGTGAGTTCGAACTTCAGTCACGCTATTAAGTTCATTTTCGGACTAGTTCCCTTACCCCCAACAGCTATGAGATAAATAGTACCGCTACTGTTCTTTTACAGGGGTGACTTTGGTACTAAATAACCCTAGAAGGTTGATATGCCATTAAATAAAGAAGTCAAATGAAGTGAAAATAAGATTGAATCACGTATACACGATGTTGCCATTTTATTTTCCGCCAACACACACACACACACCACACACACACACACACACACACACACACACACACACACACACACACACACACACACTTTCAACTTATTGGAGCATTAGCTTGAAAGGGAATCACATCCGGCTTCGTCCAAGATTTGATTGCCCAGTCAGCTGGGGCTGTAGAATACACCGACTGCATTTCTGTTGAGAGGTACCCCCAACCAATGAGTATCCTGGATATGACACTAAATGATCTGATGGTGAGGTTCCAGTGATGCTGGAGCTTTGGGGAATCCAGAGCATCCCTTCATTGCCATTGCTCCCCGGTATGAGTCTCGTTTTCTAGTTCAGATTTTGGATTTTGCATGCACCATTTGTCAGTATGGCACAAGTTCAATCTCTTGAACAATTCCGAGTGGATCACCTTTCTCACCCAGTCGAGCATAGTCTTGCATTCTTTTAGCACCAGATTATTACATTTGCTCATGTTTCTGTCGCCACATAATCTACATTTACTCTTCTGCTGCGTATTATCAAATTTTGCTTTGATGTAATTCCTTCTTATGGCTTCTTTTGCGCAATTATTATTATTATTATTATTATTATTATTATTATTATTATTATTATTATTATTATTATTGCTGCTGCGGCTACTGTTGTTGCTTTTAGCCGACCGCCAGCTGTGAATAAAGTGATTTACAGAGTGAAAATATGCCATTTGTTCAAGTTTCAGAAGCAGTTATTGTCAACAGCCTCATTTGCCCCAGACCGATAAAATCACATCGAAATTTCTGGCATAAACAAAATTGTTGCACAACAGAATAATCAAGCTATTATTGTAAGTAAATCCAAATAAAAAATATCTAAAGTTGGTTTTATGGGACAATTTCTTTTCCTTTATCTGTTATCTTTTTTCTTCTTTTAAAGCAGTTTTCATTACCGACTATTTAATATACCGTTAGTTAAATCATTTTCTTACAACAGTAATTGAACCCCAGACTTTGTTTCAATCACAGACTGTCCTTCCTGCTAAACAAACTTGCATCTTTCTAATCACTGTTATTCCTACAGTCTTGAGTTTATAGCAGTTTATTCAAGTCAACCGACTTCAGATTAAATTTCGGTTTGCCATCTGAAATAATAAACGCTCAAGATGGCGGCCATTCGCATTTTCGGTTGTTGCTTAACTTAACGCCTCTGAAAATGTCTCTAGAGTGGGCAAAATTAGAGAGCAATTCAAAAACCTTTCAGATCATCTTGGCAAATGTTTCGTTTATAAACACATCTTTTAGAGACAGGTGAGAAATAAAATGCTACCTTTGACCGTCATTACGATTATTTTTTCAGGTCACTACGTATTCGGGTAAGATTAGTGATGGCTTTGGAGTTACAAATTAATACGTTGAGTTTTTTTGTTTGTTTGTTGGGTTTTATGGCATATCAACCTTTATTGGTTATTTAACGCCAAATCCATTTTTATGTAAATAATCTGTTCTATTTTAAACAATTCAGTTTAGCATAAGTACACTATTTAATTGTCAAAAACATTTCTATTTCAAACTATTCAAGCAGTTTTATGTAACAATTCAGTTAAGTGTAAATACAGTTTTAATGTTGAAAAACAGTTCTATTTCAAATAATTCAGTTAAACATAAGCACGCAGTTTAAATGTAAATAAGGTTTAATTGTCAAAAACATTTCTATTTCAAGCTATTCAGTTTACTCAAACAATTCAGTTTAGCATAAGTATGCTGTTAGTTCTATTTAACCCATAGATAGGGCCCTATCAGGTGCTATCACTCCGGTCCAGAGTGGACCTGGGAGCGATGGCAATGAACCTCACTGCTGGAACCTCACCATGTGATTGTTTAGTGTCATATCCAGGACACTTGTTAGGGGTGTCTTACCCCTCTGCAGAGGTGCAGTCAGTGTATTCTACAGCCCCAGCTGACTGGGGAATAATACGTTGAGATCCAACAGTCAGTTAATACTTTATTAATCAATACTGAACCTACAATTAATCAATATTGAACGTACAACTAATCCTGCAAGAGTTATGGGTAGTAGTATTTATTAAATGTCTACACTAAAAGCAATTTATCAGGAAAAGATTTGTCCTTCGCAATCTTTTCAGTCAGTATGTTTTTACATAACCATTCCACCCTAAGCAGGGTGGGGACCCAGGCCAATCTATAGGCAGTAGTACATATGTATTAATCCAACCCCTCCTCTTCGGGCAGTATTTGACACAAGGTCAATTTCAAGCGGAGTAAATTCAGAGTTTGGCAAGGAAAATTAAAGATATAGTATCTTTAATTTACAAAAAATTATTTTATAAGTATATATTTTGAAGAGTGTATGTGTGTGTGAATTTATAGAAGTATATTTATTTATGGACAATAAATATATATGCATTTACCCAACCCCTCCTCTACGAGCAGGATGTGATACAAGGTCAGTTTTTGTGCAGAGTACAGCTGGCTTGAATCTAAAAGTTTTCCTTTTCTTAGAGTGCATGCCTAACTGAGGCTAAAGAATTCAGTTTGCCTTACTATTTACCCATAACTGGGCAGGGAACAGATAGATTCGTGCCTTTCCCAAGGGCATTAGCGCGAAAGTGAAACGCCAACAGCTTTGTTCAGGTTTTGAACTCGGATCACTGATTCGATTTTAGAAGACGATAACCGTTCCGTTAAGTACGCCTCCCAAGTACTTCAACCCGAAAGCTCCCTTTTCAATAGCTACTACAGCGAGGCGTAGGGGAGGGCGCTACTCCTTTCCCTGAATTGCTCCACTTTACCCTGCAAACGTACCTTATAATGCTAAGTGTTAAGCAAGGAGGTATCAAGTACCACTTTTGAGTCTTTGGTATGACTCAACCTGAGATTGAATCCTGGTCTCCCGGGGTGGGTAGAGATAAAACTGACCAATTCTTGTAGCATCTACCACAAAGGCGTTAGGACTACTTCTGATCTTTTCCTTTAGTGCAATGAAGGGGTGCTCTCTCAAAGTTGGAATATCTAGAGACGAGGCATATCTGTTTCAATTTTGCACCTTTTCTCGCCTAAAGACGAGACAAATTTTATCGTGTTAACGTATGGCTAGAGATGAAGATTTTTTTCTCTTAAGATTTAATTATATAAACGCAAAAGGCATTCATTAATTACTGAAATTAAAAAAAGAAAAGAAAAATAAAGAAATTAATAAAACAGACTGACTTATAATCAAGTGCGTACTAAAAGTATTTTTGGAGTTTGTTCTCGGACCTAAGAAGACTGACTGCAATGGAACTCGCGTCAGAAAGGCATCGCACATTTCCACCAAGTGATATTATTAATGAGGCATAGTTTCCTTAACTGCATTCAAAACTGTACTATTCTTGGCTCCTGTTTATATCGTGAGTCTAAATGCCGGTTAAGTTTACGCACACTGAAGCCAAAAGGTTATCAATATTTTCAACACTGATAGTACACTGATCATCATCATCATCATCATGAACAACGTCTTATGATATTCTGTTAAATCAAAACGTAAATGATTTCCATATCTTAAGAAGTCGTCAATGAGCCGTGTTCATTAAATCCTCTTCATAGTACCCCTCAGCGCAATTTGACGGCGCCCTTCTCCTCTCCAATTAATATTCAACCGGTTATACTACTGTAAATATCAATCTCTGATCGGATCTAGTGGCCGTTTTTTACTTTATTAGATTAGTTTGGTTTGGTTTTATGGCATATCAACCATTATAGGTTAATTCCAAATCCAGTTCTACTCAAATATAAACAGTTCTATTTCAAACAATTCAGCTTAACATAAGTACACAGTTTAGATGTCAAAAACAGTTGTTTCAAACTATTCAATTGAGCGTAAGTACACAGTTTAAATGTTAAAAACAATTCTATTTTAAACAGTTCAGTTTTGCGTAAGTACATAGTTGGAATGTAAAAAACAGTTCTATTTCTAACAATTCAGATGAGCATAAGAACAGTTTTTTTGCTTTCACTCAGTTAAATATAAAGACAGTTCTATTTCAAATAATTCAGTTTAGCATAAGTACACACTTTAGTTCTATTTAACCCATAGATAGGACCCAGTCAGGTGCTACCACTCTGGGCTAGAGTGAACCTGGAAACGATGGCAATGAAGGGGTACCCCGCATTTCCCAAAGCTCCAGCATTAGTGGAGTCTCCTCATCAGATTGTTTAGTGTCATATTCAGGACACTCGTTGGGGCGGGGAGCATTATCCCTCTGCAGAGATGAAGTTGGTGTATTCTGCAGCCTCAGCCGACTAAGCCATTGATATTATTAGGTGAACGCCAAATTAACTGTTCTTGCTAAACTGAGATAAGTAATTAGCTTATTCAGCTTTAAGAATCAAATCGGGGCAAATATGTATCTACCCAACCCCTTCGCCGCGGACAGGATGAGGCACAAGGTCATTTTTTTTAAGCTTGTTCGAATTCAGAGTTTGCCTTCTCCAAGACTGATTGATTAGCCACGACTAAAGAAACCCTCATTGGTCTAGTGGGTTGAGTGTTCGCCAATGGTTCGGTAGATCTAGGTTCAATCCCAGGTCGCGTCATACCAAAGACTTTAAAAATGGTACTTGATACCTCCTTGCTTTGCACTCAGCAATATAAGGGTAAAGTGGAGCAATCCAGAGAAAGGAGTGGCACCCTCCCCTACACCTCGGTGTAGTAGCTATAGAAAAGGGAACCGTCTGGTCGCCCTCGACTACGGTCGCCAACATTACTTTTACTTTACAAAGAACCCCTCCTGCCCCTCTATTTTCTCATAGCTGGGGATAGGAGAAATGGATTTATACCTTTTCGGAGGACATTAGTGCAAGGGAAATATAAACAGCCTTATTCAGGTTTTGAACTCGAGTGGCCAATTCTATTTTCTACGACTATAACCGTTACGATACATACGCCTTCGTATCAAAAAACTGTATTTCATTATTTATTTCCAGTATTTTGTTCTGTGATCGCTAATTTGCAATAAACGAAGTTTTATTGATAGCTTTAATAATTGAAATAACCGGCTCATTTGTTTAGTGGGTAGAGTGTTCGCCAATGGTCCGGGAGACGTGGCTTCAATCCCAAGTCACGACGTACCAAAGACTTTAAAAATGGTACTTGATACCTCCTTGCTTAACAATCGGTAATATAAGGTACGTATTGTGGATAAAGTGGAACAATCCAAGGAAAAGAGTAGCGCTATCCCCTATACCTCGGTGTAGTAGCTATTGAAAAGGGAGCTTTCTGGTCGCCGTCGACTACGGTTACCAACTAATAATTGAAAAACTGAGTTATCCAAATATCTTGAAACTGGTATCAATAGTGACTTTTAAGATTACAGCTTAAGTTTATAAAGTAGAGTAATTCCTTGTTGAAATTTTTAAAAATTAGTATACCTTGAAAATCTGACAAATCAAAAAATTCATTTCTGAAATGTTTATTAAAAATAAGTTTCATTAAAATAATAAATTAAGTTATCATTTACTAAGATTAACCCGTCTGAGACTTGCCTACTGTAGCGCAACTTAAAGTTGTTGTATACCTACCAGTGTAGGTACACAAGTCATCGACTACAAGTCCGAGGTGAGTTTAGAGTTTTATATTACCATAATGTCTATAACGCGTAATATGAAAATGAAAATTCAAAAAAATATTTCTGTATTGTTTAATGTTATTCGTTTTACATGTTGTGATAAAATACAACGGATAGAAATACTTGAAAAAGGTATGAATCCTCCTATTCCCTAAACAATGGGTTAAATAGTATCAATGCTGTTTTTTTACGAGGATAGTTTTGCCATCAAATAACCTACGAAGATTGATATGCCATTAAACAAAAAACAAAAGACAGACCGAACCAAACTTGACATTGACCAATTCTGAGCAGACACTGAATGTTGTCTAAAAGACCTACCTAGAACACTGGCTGATTGGAACGGATGGTGAGAGAAAGTCAAGTGAATCTGTGCAGTCAGCACGCCTTGATGATGAAGATGATGAAGATAATGCATTATGTGCATCTGGGCATTATATGCATCTGAATATTGCACTGCAATTGATGGTGCCTCACCAATCTTTCGTCCTTGGAAACACCGAAAACTTCTGTTTGTATAACATCTCTCCGTACTCAAAAAAGCAACGTCAATCTTTGAATCAGACATCTCAATGGAAGTCTCCGTGGCGCAGTGGGAAACGTGTTTCACTGCGACGTCATAGTATGCGAGTTCGAACTCCAGTCGCGCTACTGCGTTCCTTTGTCGACAACTTGCCTTATCTCCCTAAATATGGGCTAAATAGTACCCTTACTCTTCTACAAGAATGGCTTTGGCACGAAAAAATCCACTAAGGTTTATGTTCCATTGAAAAGACAAAAAGAAACAAAAGAAAGGAATCTGATGATGTATAATGGTTAATAAGCAAAGCAGACTTTAGTTTGTGAGTTCGATTCTTACTGGGTACTACATACGTCTAGACTTGTGCTAAATCAAGGCAAACTTAGTCAATGACAACCGACTCATTGGCCTAGTGGGTAGAGTGTTCGCCAATGGTCCGGGAGACCTGGCTTCAATTCCAGGTCGAGTAATACCAAAGACTTTAAAAATGGTACTTGATACCTCCTTGCTTAACACTCATATATAATATAAGGTACGAATCAAGGGTAAGGTGGAGCAATCCAGGGAAAGGAGTAGCGCCCTCCTCTATACCTCGGTGGAGTAGCAATTGAAAAAGGAGCCTTCTGGTAGCCCTCGACAACGGTCACCAACGTTTTTTTACTTAGTCAATGACCAGTTCAGTCTTTGATTACGTGGTTCCAGTTTAGGTCTTCAGTATGGTCGAAGTGGACTTGCCACCTTTTGGAATAACCATTTAAACGCTTTTCGTTTTCCTATTGTTTTACCTCCCCCTTACTCTTTTGCGAATTGATGTGAGGAATTACATTACTGGTGGTGCCCGTGGTGTAATGGTTATCGTCGTAGGAAATGGATATGGCGATACGAGTTCAAATCCTGGACGAGACTGATTGCATTTCACATAGCACTAACACCATTGGGAAAGGTATGAATTCAATTATTCTCCCTCCAGCTATGGGTAAATAGTAAGACAGACTGGGTTCTTCAGCCTTGGTGAGGCAACTAGTCTAGGAGAAGGAAAACTCTGTATTCAAACCTGTTAAACTCCACTTAAAAATTGACTTTGTGTTATATCCTGCCCGAGCGGAGGGGTTGGTAAATAAGGGTGTGAGGAATTAGATCATTCCCATTGGGGCCGTAGAGGCGTTTGCAGCATTATGGACCAAGTTCATATAATGGACGAGGCTGTTTGCATTTACATATAGCAGTAATGTCCTTGGGAAAGATATAAATCTAACAATTCTCCCCATTTAGCTATGGGTAAATATTAGGGCAGAATAGGCTTTTTAACATTGGTACAACAATCAACATAGGAGAAAGAAAACTCTGAATTGTGTCACACCCGACTCGTGAAGGAGGATGCGAGGGAGGACTTGAGTAAATACATATTTAATCACGTCTGTCTCCCCACAGATTCAATTCACTCTGTTGTAATTTCGTAGAACCAGTCCCAGTATGATTCGCCTCATTTTGTTGTATTCTCACATAATAAATATGCTTATACACACATATACATATATATGCTGGATACATACCGACGCAATGAATTAATCAGACGCACGTATGATAATGACAAAGACGCAGGAAGGCACAGGAAGACGCAGGAAGACTTCTTTACAAATATATTTTACCTCTCACTTTATTGCAAGGGTTCGAAAGGGTTGTTCATGGTTTGCGCGTGAGAGGATGCTGGAGACCGAACATAAACTGTAATATCTTGACCCCACTGTTATGACCACCACGTTGTGTCTTTCTTGTTCTCCTGATGCTGGGGTCCACTCCATCGTGGTTTCCGAGTGCCCCCTCGGTCGGGTGTGGCTTTCCCTACCACATCTGGTCTCTGCTGTCTGGAATTCTACTGGCAACTGCTTCTTGGTCTCGAACTCAACAGAGTTAAATAATAATTCAACGCCCACACGATTGCCCTCTGGATCTTTGAAATCGAATGTTTAATCGTCATCAAGCGGAAACAACTGTCATGCAGTTCACAGGTCACTCTCTTCCGGTGATTCAGTCTGTATTGGCACAGTGGGACCTTCACCTTGTCCCATATTATAAGCCTTAATCCGCCCACGCGATCTCTTTCGATTACTGGCCATTGGAATGTGTCACTTCCTTCCGGTGCATCACCTTGGAATAGCATTTTTTGGGGCCGGGTCGAAGGTCAAAACATAACAATTTTATATCGCCTTGTATTTGCTTTTTCTATTGTAATATTTGAGAATTTTGATCCTGTTTTTATTGTAACGGCTATTTTCTTCTTAGCTTCGTTGGAAATCATTCTCTCTTACTCTGATTACACAAAGAATATCAGAGTGGTATAAATACGACAGATGATTTACTTCCTCCCCCTCTACACTCGCTTCATGACATCACTTGATATTGCTATGCCAATAATGAGGTTAGCGTTCTTTATTTTGTCATACAGTTGAATACTTGTAACTTGATAGCACCGATTCTCTCATGAGTTCAAAACGAAACGAAGTTCAAATAGAAGCCGTGTTAACGTCGTTTTTTTTTATGCTCAATTGATTTCAAAGACAAGTAAACCAACTAACCTCACAAGTAATTTGGATATTTGATTCATGAAAATTTATAAACGATCTGGGGTTTCGGTTGCTTTGTTCTAAAGGCATATTTACCTTCGTTGGTTATTTAAAGCTATCTTGTAGAAGAACAGCGGTGATACTGTTTAAACTATAAGTTACATCACGGAAAATGAAGGATTAATAGCATTTTTTATTGAAAATTATTTACTTTCGGAAAAAACCTTTAGGAAAGGTATGAAGTCCCGACTACAGGTTAAATACCATCACTGCTGTTTTTCTACAAAGGTAGCTTTAGCATTCAATAACCCATCAACGTTGATATACCATTAAACAAAGAGACCAAACCAAACCAAACTTTACATTAATCAGCTCTGTGCGGACACTAGAGGCCTCTAAAAGACTTACCTTGAGCAATGGCTGATAGGAATGGATGGTGAGAGAGAATCAAGTGAATTCGTGCTGTCAGCATGCTTTGATGATGATGATGGGGATGATGATGCATTATGTGCATCTGTATATTATGTGCATCTAGGCATTAAGTGCATCTGTATATTATGTGCATCTGTGTATTATGTTCATCTGTATATTATGTGCATCTGTATATTATGTGCCACAATGCATTATGTGCATCTGTGTATTATGTTCATCTGTATATTATGTGCATCTAGGCATTATGTGCATGTGTGTATTATGTGCATCTGGGCATAATGTGCATCTGTATATTATGTGCATCTGTATATTATGTGCATCTGTGTATTATGTTCATCTGTATATTATGTGCATCTGTATATTATGTGCATCTAGGCATTATGTGCATCTGTATATTATGTGCCACAAGGCATTATGTGCATCTGTATATTATGTGCATCTGTGTATTATGTGCATCTAGGCATTAAATACGTGTGTGTATTATGTGCATCTTGGCATCATGTACATCTGAATATTGTACTGCAATTGATGGTACCTCTCCTACTTTTTGTCCTCGGAAACACTGAAAACTCCTGTTTGTATAACATTTCTCCTTACTCAAAAAAGCAAAGTCAATCTTTGAATCAGACATTTCATTGTAGAGTCTCCGTGGCGTAGTGGGAAACGTGTTTCACTGTGACGTCGTAGTATGCGAGATCGAACTCCTGTTGCCCAATTACGTTCCTTTGTTGACAAATACCCTTGGAAAAGGTTTGAAGCTTTTTATTCTTCCACATCTGGGCTAAATAGTGTCACTGCTGTTCTTCTACAAGGCTGGCTCTAGCATTAGATAACTTATGAAGGTTGATACGCCTTTAAAACCTAGAAACCATCCTAAAATAAAGCTAGATAAATGAGGACCTAACCAACCCAAATATCCAAAAGAAAAAAAAAATGATAAAAATAAATAGAAGCGAAATAAAATTTTCAACGCAAAGATTTTTTCTTCTTTTTATTTTTACACAAATTCAATAGAAACATCTGCAGCTGTTGAAGAGTGTTTTTACCATTTTCAAAAACGGAGAGCGTTAAAAGTTCTTTACTGGTTAGATCAACATAGAAATCGTCATTCAAAGTTGAACAAGTTGGACTGCGCCCATGTTTCCTAGAGTAACTTACCCTTGACGGTCCTTAACTAGGAAGGAACGGTTTAAAGAAGTTAGCCTAGTGGTTTGATGCCTGGTTTTAAAGCTGGATACCATTTTAAACAGTTGATACTCATAAAAATGGGTAATTCCAAAATCGTGAATAAAACGCTCGACTGTCGGAGTTTTTACTACCGTAATCATTCATGTATAATAAACACTTTTTATCCAGATTTGTAAGCTTAAAATCCGGATATGCATATTACATACGAGAATTAAGTATGACAATTTTTTTTTTTTTGCTTACGTGTGACCACACGGAACAGTATGATAAAAAGTCATTTATATCTATGGTCCAAACTAATTGCGAAACAAACACTTGATTTGTACTACAGATGGTTTCTTTGTTTAATGGCATATCAACCTTTATAGGTTATTTAATGCCAAAGCCATTCTCCTAGAACAGTAGGGGTACTATTTGACCCATAGCTGGGAGGATAAGGGGTTTCAAACTTTCCCAAGGGTATTTGCCCGAAAGTGAACGTAATAGCGCGACTGGAGTTCGAACTCGTTTACTACGATTCCGCAGACCATCGCTTTAACCACTACACCACAACAGTGAAATAACCATTGGAGTGTGTATTTGTTTATAATTTGTTTCTTCTCTTGTGAATTTATATTCGCCAAAAGTTATATTTTCATGCGAACATATCTGTATTAATTTAGTTTCGAGATATGATATAAACAATCATCATCATCATCATGTCGTGCCACAGGCACGGATATCTCTGACCCTCTCTCGCCACTTCTCCCTATCGTTCATCGCCTCTGGCAGGTCTTCTGGGCTACATCCCGTATTCTCACATAGCAGCTGTATGTATGTTCGAGCTGTTCGTTCAAACACTCCACAAGGCACCAACTATACGGCCACTTGCCTCCCATCACGAAAACTATCCAAGTCAGACGAACCAGACATGCAGGACACTGCTGGAGAAGCAGGGACGAGCTCATAAGTGATGTACTCCTATGGACCCCAACATATGGCCGGGCAAAAGCAGGATGGCCAGCAGCATATAAACAATACAAATTCTTATTTTAGACGATACAAGTCAGACGGAAAGTTAAAGAAATGTTAAATTTAGTTAAAATTTACCTGCAGCAAATTTTATAAGTCAAATGCACATTATACGAGAAATATGTTGTTTTTTTTTCCGGAATTTCGCCTTCGAAAGTTAAATTATTTGTTTTGTTTAACGGTATATCAACCTCAATGGGTCATTTAATACCGACTTTTTTGAAATAGATTGGTGATGGTATTTCATTTTTAAAAACATTTTTAAACACATTTTCTTTTGTAAATGTATTTTTTATTTACACATTTTTTAAACAATTTTTTAAAATGTATTTTTGTATAAATACATTTTTTATAAGTAGATTTTTTTAACACATTTTTTTGTGGAAAATTTTAAAATTTGTTTCGGTAAATAATTTGGCTTCTATTTTGGACTCACGTCAAATATAGAGTGTCTCAATATACATGGGACCCATGTGACTACTAATAACTCTACTACTAATAATGTAGAGTTTTTTCTGTTTTTGTTTTTTTGCTTTAGATTTGAAAATAGTCTACTATAACAACTATTAATTAGTGCTTTGGAGAAGAGAGGAAAAATATTTTGCGTTACAACTTATTTGGAGACAAAATCATTTAAAACTTTTTCAAAAGCGATGCAACCCATTAATATCATAATGATCTATTACTGAGACAAGAAACTATTAAAAAAAAATTGCATGTCCTGGAAGCTGATATAATTACAATTTTAAAAAAAATCATTGATTTGATGTCTCAAGCTGAAAGGATACATTTTTTATTGGACTTGCGCATGTCCCAGTCATAAATCATTATCATATTAATGAATTGCATTTATTTTGAGACACTCTGTACCACATGGTTTTAAAATTGCTTCGCACGTGTAAACGATTTCAAAAATTTTAATTGAAACCAACCATAGCAAGTGAATTAATTAAAGAATTCTGTTTTGACAAATGAACCTCTTTTCTTGCTAATTTGTTTATGTCTACGTATTTACCCAACCCATCCGCCACAGAAAAGATGTGACACAAGGTTAATTTATAAACAGAGTATAAACAGAGTTTTCTTTCTTCTGGATTGGTTGCCTAACCAAGGCTAAATAACTTAGTCTCTCTTGCTATTTACCCATAACGTGGGGAGGGATTTGGGCGCCTCTGGTGGTGTAATGGTTGACAAGATAGACAAGTAAACCTTCACGAATAAGTTCGAGTTTCATTGGGTGGGCAATTCATGTAGCCTTGTGCCACATTAAAGCACAACAGGGAGAATTAATAGAGTCATGCCTTTCTGAAAGGCATTACCGTAAAGTAAAACGCAAGCAGCCTCATCCAGGATTTGAACCAGTGATTCTAATTCCATTTCCTATGTCGATAACCGTTGCGCTAAGTACACCTCCAAAATATAACTGAACAAATGCATATATAACTGTTTTCGTAGAAACATCCCGCTATGCTTATAGCTATTTACTAGGCTTAGCTTACTCTGGCATAAGGCAACTAGTCTAGGCGCATCAAGTGAAGACAAATAACACAGTAGTAATGGTCTGTTATTGATTCCCCCTCAGTGAAATGCAAACAGCCTCGTCCGGGATTTGAACTCTGTTATACAATTCCATTTCCTTCGGCGATAATCGTTACGTTAAATGAACTTTTGTGTATGAATTATTTTACCCAACCCATCCGTACTAGCAGGGTGCGATACAAGACTGATATTTTTACAGCAGAGTTTTACAGGTTTCAGTTAAGAGTTTTTCTTCTCCTAGATCGGTTGCCATATCACAGCAAAAACCCCCAGTCTACCCTACTATTTACCCATAGCTGGTGGGAGAATAATTGTATTCATATATTTTCCAGGGATATTAGTGCTATGTAAAATGCAAACAGCCCCGTCCAGGATTTAAATTCGTGTAGTCGATTCCATTAACTATGATGATGATCATTACGTTTACCTTTTTGCTTAGATGTGGCACAAGGCCGTGTAAAAGAGGCACCCAATGAGACTCGAACTCACTCATGAAGGTTTGCTGGTCTAGCTTGCTAACCACTGCACTGCCTGAGGTGCCAGGGCTGGATTATGTATATATAATTACATTTACCGCGCCTTTGTGTGTATAGGTGTGAGTTTTTTTTTATTGTACGTGCGGGTGTGTATGCAAGCGTGTCTGTCAGAGTATATCTGAGTAAGTTGGGGTTTATTTAGGGAAGAGTGTCTTTGCTTGATGAGCGGCGATATTTAAAAATGTCATGACTTCAAAAACAGTCCTCTTCTTATATATATATATATATATATATATATATATATATATATATATATATATATATATTCCTCCTCAAACCTCTTTTTACCTAACACAAAGATCTACTGACTTCGTTAGTCTTGTCGTCACCAAAACAAATTTGCTTTTTTTATACGCCTCCGTTTTATTTCTCCAAAATCAAGGCATGAGCACCTACTTACCTGTACGCATGCGCAGACATGCATGCATAACCGAATTCCTAAAGCTATCCCAGCATGCTCTGTTATTCAGAATGCAGAGATAATGAGAAACTTTTGTTAGCAACACGTGCACACGCGCATTAATGTGCAGACATACGCCAATACTTGTGTGTGTAAAGACAGGTTCGTTCAGTAGTCAGGGAGCAATGTACTGTCAGTAATTACAAGATTCGTTACCACAAACCAAAAGAAGAAAAAAAAAAAAACCTGAACATTTTTACTTTTATAATCGATTTAATCCTCAAAGAATTTACGACACTTTGGTATGAATACTCAATGTCTGACCAGGCTGTAGGTTTTATAGAGGATTATGAGTGATTGATTGATTTTAACGGAATGTCAACCCGTCTAGGGTTATTTTACGCCTAGAGGTTAGGGAATTATTTTCATTGTACGTTCATATTTATAACTTTTGTGTCGTTTCTTTAATTTTTTTTTTTTTTTTTTTTTGAAAACGGTCCTATCAAATACAAATATTTCTTTAAAGAGAACTATTCGACCCATAGATGGGGATTTTAGATGTACAACCATTCCAAATAATGAAGGTATTCTTTTTGCCGAATGAAGAAAAAGTAGATTACGAAAGTGAATTTGTCTGTCATCTTTGATGTGTAGCTTGTTTTCTTTTTTTTTAATGGCGTACCAACCTTCGTGGGGTATTTAATACCAAAGCAAACTTTGTAGAAAATCAATTTAACCTATAAAACGGCGTTCATGCTCTTCACAAGGGTATTTGTTCAAAAGTGAACGTAAGAGCGTGGCTGGAGTTCGAACTCGCTTCCTGCAATGTTGCAGCCCTGCACGTTAACCACTACATCATGATCACCATCATAAAATCAGTCGAGACAACTACAGCTTTTAGCTTCAACTATATACTCATTGGTATTATTGTTGTTGTTGTGATGGTGATGGTAGTGGTAGTATGGGTGGTGGTGATGGAAATGGCTCCTTGGATGACTTCGAAGACCAAATTCTGAGGCGTCCGCATGGAACATGGAATTCCTTCATCAAGTTGGCGGGCGCCGTATGCTATGGATTCATATTTATGGCTATAGCGTTCTTCACGAAAGAAGCAAATAAAAAATGCTTTCGGAGATTAGGGTGAAGAGAAAAGATACACAAACCGCCAACCTTACCATCTTTACCCTCCCGGGCTAAAGTCTGGTGGCAAGGAGAAATCCAGGGCAGTCAGTAGACCAAAACGTCTATAGTGCCTTGCCAGAGCTCAGTCACTTAGAGACCACCTACGCTACTTAGAATAATCCTCATGACAGGCAGTCGAGACAATGAAGAACGTTAACTTTTTCCAATCTACTCGTTGTGGCGTTGTTATTGCGACCTTAATAGTTACTTGGCTGGTTTCGGAGACAAAATTCTGAAGAACAGAGCTCTCTACCCGTGGGACACGGAATTCTTTTAAGATTGTACGCTTTTTTAGAAGTGTCCACCCTGTCGATAATATTTTGAATATGCTGACTCTATCGCCAGTAGAAGAGTAAGACCCCCTCCTGCCAAAAATGGCGGTGTCCTGCTTATGACGCTAAACTGCATTCAATGGTGAGGATCTAGTTCTAGAGATCTGGATATTTTTAAGTACTCTTCATTGTCATTACTCCCAGGTCAATCCTTTTCTGGGGTTATAGTGCTCGTGTTGTAAAGGTTATTGTCGTAAGAAAAAGACACGGTTACCCGAGTTCAAATCCTGGACCAAGCTATTTGCATTTCACATAGTGCTAATACCCTTTCGAAAGGTAACGAATCCAACTAGTTTCCTTACAGATTTGGATAAAATATTAGGGCAGATTGGGCTCTTAATCCTTGTTATTGCAACCAGTCTAAGAGATAAAAATCTTATATTCAAATCTGTTAAACAAAGCAAAAAAATTGACCTTATTCCGCATCCTACTCGCACGGAAGGGTTGGTAAATACATGCCTGTTAGGGCCACGTCTATAAAAATTATTTGTATTTGATAGGACAGATGGAAGACTAAACAGAATGGTCTCCTTCGTCAAAGTATATCAGGAACACTCCCATGTCCCGAGTCCATTTTGGTCCCGTGACAAGGTGAACCGGAAAACCTCCTCTTCCACGAACAGGACTTAAGAAGAGAAGTGATAATTCGCTTCTCTGCTGTAAGGACATGAGAGCTCCCTCCTTTATATTCCAGACCAGAGAAGAATAAGTGGTTTACACCTTTTTACTCTATGGACTTTTCTGCTTGTTCCTTGAACCCTTGTGGCTCTTGTATAGCTTGGAGTAGGAACTCAGTTGCTACTCGTATTGTGTACAACAAATGTCTTCTTATATTAATTGACTTGTTCTGATTCTTACTGAATATTCTATGATTGGTTACTGTCTTTGGGATAACTATAGGCATTATAAGAAACGGGGTGTTATCCAAGAAGTAACACCTTCTTAACTCTTATTGGACCTTTCAACAAATAGTCGCATAAAAAAAGTAAATATATGAACAATGAACGCAATTCCCTGATATCTAGACATAGAATAATCCCAGATAGATTGAAATTCCTTTAAAATCTCAATCAATAACGTAGTTTTGACCTTAGGTCATCACCAAGAGAAAGGTTTTTGTGAAGGAAAAACCTTTTAGAAAGTTTTTTTTAGTCTCTAAGAGTTAATATGGTGACGAAATTTATGATGACGATATGTTAATATGGTGACGAAAAATAATAAATTATTTTTGGTATCCAAGTGTTTTCAACTGATATTCATATAATCTCGGCTATCTTAGACGCCAGGCATTGAGCTCTCCTTTTTGGAGATATATGTTAAGCATGGGCGGGTAACCTATAAAGATTGTGTTTAAATGAACATCTCAATGTGAAAAACTTGTTAATTCATTGTTAAAAAGAGTACTAAATGACTAATAATCGTACTGTGATGATAATTTTCGATCGGAAGTTATTACTAGTTTTATTCCCATATTATCCTATTCGAACATATCATGGAAAAGAAGCGAGTTAGTATGGTAAATACTGATGGGGTTTATGTCAAATAAATGTCTTATTGGAATAGAGGATTTCATCGAACGAAAAATAAATAATGACTTAAATGCTTTTTAATTCATTCATTTATCTATTAATTAGGTTATAAATAATTCTTCTTTTTCCGTTTCATTAAAGCTAGCTGAAAACCAGCCCTACGAGTAGGATTGGTTTAAGTTATTTGAATGGATAATTAATTTGCTTTAATCAACTCTTGATGGTCATTTAATGCCAAATCCGGTTTACAGCTCAGTCGATCGGGGCTGTGGAATATACTGACTGCATCTCTGCAGAGGAAGAGGATGCCGGCCCCGAAAACGAATGTCCTGTTAATGATATTAAAAAATCTTATTGTGAGGCTTCAGCACTGTAACTTTGGGAATATGGAGTATCCCTCCATTGTCATAGCTCCCACGTCCACTTTGCCCCAAAGTGATAGCATCTGAAAGGGTCCTATCAATGGGTCAAATAGAAATGTTTGATATTGAAACTGTGTGTAAACAAATAACTTTTGTTAAATCGAATTGTTAAAAATAGAACTGTTTGACCATGTAACTGTATGTAAATGAATGTTTGATGCCTAATTGAATAGCCAGTGATACATACCAGTACTTTGAACCATTTGACCGAATGCTAACAAATGAGTAATGTTGAATGGAATTATTAGTGTTGATTAGCAATACTTGAAACTTTTTTGCTGTGTGCCTAAATTGAATTATTCGTGTTACGTAGCAATGCTTGAAACCATTTCACTGTGTGCAAATAAAACTATTTATGTTAGCAATTTTTGAAACCATTTCAGTGAGTGCAAACAAATGATAAATACTAAATAGAACTATTTGTGTTAAAATATTTGGACAACTGTGTGCAAGCAATAATTATACTTGTATGCAAACAAAATATCTCTGACTCATTTAAAAATAAGATTACCAATAAACTACTGATTTATACATCATATATAAGTAAAGTTGTCTCCCTTTAGTCGAGGGCGACCAGAAGGCTCCATTTTCGATAGCTACCACACCGAGGTGTAGGGGAGGGCGTTACTCCTTTCCCCGGATTGCTCCACTTTACCCTTGATACGTACCTTATAATGCTGAGTGTTAAGCAAGGAGGTATCAAGTGCCATTTTTAAAGCCTTTGGTGTGACTCGACCTGGGATTGAACCCCGGTCTCCTGGACCATTAGCGAACACACTACCCACAAGCCAACATAACAATTTAATTGTATGCAAACAAATAAAAAAATGTTATCTAAAAACTATGGGTTTACAAATCATAATATGTATAAAGAGGAATTGGTATTAACTTACAATGGTTGGTTTGCCATAAAACCGAACCAACAAACCAACTAACCAAATATTGTTTATACTTATATGATCTGTGAGGGAAGTAGTTGGTACTTTTATTTAAAAATGTTTAGAGCTAATTTATTTGCACGCATTTAAATGGTTTTAAGTGTTTCTATATAACACTAATAATTGTAAGAGATACTAAAACTCCGGGTCAGAGTGGAACTGGGAGTAATGAAGGAGTACTCTAAAAAATTCAATTTAACAGTCATTCGTTTGCTCACAGTTAAATAGTTCCAAGCATAGAAAAGGATTAAATATTTTTATTTGACCCATAGATAGGACCCTAACAGATACTACTGCTCTGAATCAGAGTGGAACAGGGAGTAATGGCAATGAAGGGGTATTCTACATTTCCCAAAGCTCCATGACTGGAGATAGTTTAGTTTGGTTTCTTTGTTTAATGGCATATCAACCTTCGAGGGTTATTTAATGCCAAAGTCAACCTCCCAGAAGAACAGTAGTAGCACTATTTAACACACACACACACACACACACACACACATATATATATATATATATATATATATATATATATAAAAGTGTGTGTGTATGTATGTGTGTGTGTGTTGTGTGTTTAAATCACATACATATTTACACCCGTATAACGAAAACACGTTATTCAAATAGTAATTTTAAGTTATGCTAACAATAATTCTACAAAATACAAAGTCTTAAGATTTAATAATGAATCTTGGACTATTTTTACTGAAGCAGAGTTGGCGGAAAATATCCGCTCGTGCACACACACACACACACACATTCTCTCTCTCTCTCTCTCTCTCTCTCTCTCTCTCTCTCTCTCTCTCTTTCAAACACACACACACACACACACACACACAAATTTTTTGGTCGAACTCTGAATTGTTCGACTTCAGAGTCGTTCGATAACCTCGGTTCCACTATATATATATATATATATATATATATATAATAAGGGTACAAAATTTAATTATATTGACAAAAAAAAAAAAAACAAATTTATTCATGGTTAAAAAATAAAAATAAACCACTAACCGGTTTCGGTCCTATCTGATTATAGTTTGAACAAGGACAATGATTAAGACACAAAAAGAAAGCAGACTCTGTAATGTTAGGGAAAAAAACAACAAACGACAGGGAGTTTTCCCCTAACATTGCAGAGTCTTTTTCCTCTTTTTGTGTCTTAATCGTTGTCCTTGTTCAAACTATGATCAGATAGGACCGAAACCGGTTAGTTGTTCATTTTTATTTTTTAACCATGAATAAATTTGTTGTTTTTTTTGTCAGTATATATATATATATATATATATATACGAGCCGTAAAATATAAATTTTCATAAATAATATATCCCTTTGCGTTTAGCGTTGTCATAAATCTGTTTTTGGCACAATGACGTCGTTTTACGAATCATATGTCGGACGCGAGGTTATTGTCACATTTAATTGTAAATTGATTCAGGTTAGATTTAGTTTTGTTTACTATTTCGAAAAATGGAGGTGCCTGTGATGTAATGGTTATCGTCGTAGGAAATGGACACGGCGACACGAGTTCAAATCCTGGACGAAACTGATTGCATTTCACATAGCACTAATATCCTTGGGAAAGGTATGAATCCAATTATTCTCCCTAATTGTCCTAATAGTAGGACAGACTAAGTTCTTCCGCCTTGGTGTGGCGACTAGTCTAGGAGAAGGAAAACTCTGAAATCAAACCTGTTAAACACCGCTTAAAAATTGACCTTGTGTCATACCTGCCCGAGCGGAGGGGTTAGTAAATAGGATTTCGAAAAAAAGAAACAACTGAAAATTAACCAATCAAAAGTCCTTTCATACGGAATTCGAGAAGAAACACACACACACACACACACACACACACACACACACACACACAGACTTTATTGGCAAAACGGACCTAGATTATAAAGGGATAAATGCGTTATAATCTATGTATAGGATCTAAATAATTAAAATGTTTGCACGCATGGAAAATAATATTGACATGTTTTACTATTGGTCATTAGAATCCACAGGAATTTATTACCGAAATAGGATCTACATTATGGGGGGGGATGATTCTATTTGGTAATAGATTATTTGCATTTTGTTGACGTTAAAACTCTGAGGAAACCTATCATTCTGATTTTCCAATCTGTCTTTTTCTATGTTTGCCAATGTTCCGGGAGACCGGGGTTCAATCCCAGGTCGAGTCATAACAAAGACTCAAAAATGGTACTTGATGCTTTCTTGCTTAATACTCAGCATTACAGAGTACAGATCAAGGGTAAAGGGGAGCACCTTGACGACGGTCGGTCAACTTACTATATATATATATATATATACGAAAATGGGCTGAAAAGTTCATTGGCTGAAAAGGTTATATGATGACGTCATATTTGCTATTGATGACTTTTTTGACCGAGCATTGCAAAACCAGTGGAAGATGTGCGTAGATTACAAAGGGTACTATGTTGAAAAATAATCTTCATTTGGTCACATTCCATGAGAGTATCTTGGTCAGCCTATGAACTTTTCAGCTAACCGTCGTATAGTGTGATAGAGAGAGAGAGAGAGAGAGGGGGGAGAGAGGTGGGGAGAGAGAGAATTGGATATATATATACATTAACCTCTACATTTTTCACGCTTTCGGTCACATAATGATACATCAACATGAAAATTGATTCAGTCCCCTGTTCAGCCTTTTGGCAGATCAGCAAATGGAAAGAAAGAGCGTCTAGGAATCAAGCGAAAGATTCGTACCCAGCTGCCTCGTAATTTGATGAGGAAGACGGAAAGATATCCAGTGATACTCTCAATGTGTGACACGGAATAGCGTTTAACAGTGGGAGAAGATAGTGCTGAAAATCTCCCTGCTCACTATCTTGTGGATAGCAGAAATTGATAGGCAGAGAAATGGATCGGACTATATCGCACTGAGGTCAAATATGGGTAACTGTTTCGTAAAGAGAGAGAGAGGGAGGGAGGGAGGAGGAGGAGGAGGGGGGTAGCTGAGGTTTATCAAAGAAAAAGAATCCTCATGTGTCTGTACTAAAATTGGTTCAGATTCTTATTAGAAATACATAGCCGCCGAACACACTGACACAGACAGATACAAATATATATATATATATATATATATATATATATATATATATATATATGATTAAGTTGATTTTGATGACACTAGACCTCTGTCAAAATGAGTTAATCTGATATTCAAAATTGTCTTTTTTCTTCTTATACCATCGGATTTCATGTAAGTCTTTAATATATACACATATACACATATGCATTACATATATGGTGTCTGCTTGGGGTAACGGTTATTATGAACTTGGCAATCTGAGATCAGATCCTGAACAAGGCTGTTTGCGTTTCCTATTGCGCTAATACAATTAGGAATGTATGAATCGTACTATTCAGCCGTCAGCTATCGGTTAATAGTAGGGTTGGCTGACCTCTTTAACCTTGGTATAGCAACCGGTTTAGAAGGAAAATTCTGAATTCAAGACATCTGTAGACCTGGCGAGGGATGGGCACTCTACATGACTAGATTACAGGACCAATGACAGTGACTGACAAAGTTTTGTAATATTAATTAGCCAAAAAAATTACACTCCATTTTCGTGAATCATCTTTATAATGACAAGTTAGAAATATTTTGTTACGGATAATAAAGATAATACACGAAATAGGGGTAACGTCGTGGTGTAGTGGCTAACGTGCTGCACTTTCGGGCTAATACTCTTAGGAAAGGTATTGAACCCTTTTATCCCTCCAGCTATGAGTTAAATACGGCTACTACTACTGCTCTTCTATAAGGAGGACTCTGGCACTAAATAACCCACGAAGGTTGATATGCCATTAAATATAGAGTTGTAGTAAAGTTGGCGACCATAGTCGAGGGTGACCAGAAGTCTCCCTTTTCGATAGCTATTACAATAAGGTGTAGGGGAGGGCGCTACTCTTTTCCCTGGATTGCTCCACTTTATCCTTGATCCTTACCTTATAATGCTGAGTGTTAAGCAAGGTAGCATCAAGTGCCATTTTTTGAATCTTTGGTATGAATCGACCTGTGATTGAACCTAGGTCTATTGGGCCATTGGTGAACACTCTAACCGCTATGCCAATTATAGAAATCAACCTAAACCCATCCATTACCCACTTATTTGGATTGTTCGAAAGTTGTTTTTTTAATGTACCATGACCATATACATGAACATGCGAAATGTACATGGGACGTTCATTACATATATACATAGAACATAGGAATCTCGAAACTCGAAAAACACTTGACGACTTCTTTGTTCAGGTACGAAACTTTTTATTATCTTTGAGTTTAAAGGTTCTTCGACATAAGGAGAGAGAGACACAATCTTTCTATTCTGGCTTTTTCATCTGCCCCCTAACACGTGTGGCACCTGCCACAAGGCCTCGCGAGCTAGCGAAAGCCAACCTACTCAACTCTACTCACTGACTTTTTCAAAATCTCCCTGATTGGTTAAAAGATATGATAGTATTCAAATTCTTGCAAACTGTATTTCTACATACATTATAAGTATTTGTTTATTTGTCTGTTTATTCATTTGTTTGTTTGTTTTTTGCTTGTTATGCCTCCCAGGGCATCTCCCCTTTTTATTATCTTCTCACAGCAACATTAAATAAAGAAGATTCTTTGCACAAAACATATACAATATATATATATATATATATATATATATATATTGGGAGACTTGCTAACAACTGGTGTGACATAGTTTTTATATATATATATATATATATATATATATTTTTTTTTTTGGTCACATATTTTCTTCCTATATTTCAAGTTAAATTCCCGTTTTTAATCGTTTCTCCGGTGGTAGTACATGAATAGAGCCGGACGAAAGGGCCCTCGCTTTCTTTTATTTAAAAAAAAATAATTTGTCTCCTTTATACTGATGATTCCCCTAATTCTCTGTTTATATATATATATATATATATATATATATATATATATATATATATATATATATATATAATTCTCTTAATTCATTTGATAGTTCCCAAAAATGCCTTCTCAAATTCTTTTTCTAATCATTGTTTCAGAAATCATCAAATTTAATCTTTAATCTTTTTACACTATTGTTGTTTTAGTCCGGAGGTGAATGTAATAACGTGACTAGATTTCGAACTCACAATCCAGCATTTGAGCTATTACGCCACAGGTACTTCCTCTTCCAGTTTGAAGAAAATTTCAACTGAATTGACGATAGTGTGATGTTTCTCGCGAGACATTCAACCAGCCATCTCTAGGTGCTTCATAAACGAGGCCTCCTACCAAATTTGGCATTGTCCGACATTTTCTTTTAGCAAATTTTCCCTAAAGAAATATCTACGAAATATGTACGAAGTCGAATTTTGGTTGGTTAGTTGATAAGCTGTTGGTTGGTTGCGCGGTCGATTGATTGGATGGTTAGTTGATAAGCTGGGTTGTCGGTTGGTTGCGCGGTCGATTGATTCAATGGTTAGTTGATCCTATTTACCAACCCCTCCGCTCGGGCAGGATATGACACAAGGTCAAATTTTAAGCGGAGTTTAACAGGTTTTAATTCAGAGTTTTCCTGATAAGCTGGGTTGTTGGTTGGTTGCGTAGTCGATTGATTGGATGGTTAGTTGATAAGCTGGGTTGTTGGTTGGTTGCGCGGTCGATTGATTGAATGGTTAGTTGATAAACTGGGTTGTTGGTTGGTTGCGCGGTCGATTGATTGGATGGTTAGTTGATAAGCTGGGTTGTTGGTTGGTTGCGCGGTCGATTGATTGGATGGTTAGTTGATAAGCTGGGTTGTTGGTTGGTTGCGCGGTCGATTGATTGGATGGTTAGTTGATAAGCTGGGTTGTTGGTTGGTTGCGCGGTCGATTGATTGGATGGTTAGTTGATAAGCTGGGTTTTTGGTTGGTTGCACGGTCGATTGATTGTATGGTTGATTGGCAAGTTAGTTATTTGGTTTGATGGCATATCAACCCTTGTGGATTATCAATTGTCAAATCCGTGTGTGCGTGTGTGTGTTATTTATTAGTGAATACTTTGTTGATAACATTATTCTTAAACGAGTTAAAGCTTAATTCTTTGCCCACAGTTAAATGTTTTCAAGTAAGGTAAATGATTAGATATTTCTATTTGACCCATAGATGGGATCTTAACAGATACTACATATCCAGGTCAGAGTGGACCTGGGAATAATGGCAATAAAGGGGTACCCCACATTCCTCAAAGCTGCAGGACTGGATCCTCACCATCAGATGCAGTTTAATATCATACGCAGGACATACATGGGTGGGGGTGCAATCGACGTATTCTAAAGTCCAAGACGACTGAGAGGCAAAATTTTGGATTTGATGTTAAAGTATTTCCGCACATTTCAATATGGAGTTCGATAGTTTAAAAAAAAAGAAACGCATATTGACGGATAAATATAGAATATGATTTTATCCGAACTTCAGCTCTTATTTATTTATTTATTTATTTATTCATACATTTACCCAACCTCTTTGCTGCGTGCAGGATGTGAAACAAGGTCAATTTTCAAGCGGATTACAATTGGTCTAAATAGGAGGCGCGCTTAGTGTAACGGTTATCATTGTAGGAAACAACACCTGCGATACGACAAAAACTACCGGACGAAACTATTTGCTTTTCTCTTCGTACTAACGTCTTTTGTAAAGGCATCAGTATATCAGTTATACCGCACCCAGCGTTGGTAGGACAGACTGGGTTCTTTAGATTTGGTCATGCAACCAGTCTAGGAGAAGGAAAACTCTGAATTTAAACCAGCTTTATTCCACTTAAAAATTGACCTTCTGTCACATCTTGGCCTTGGCAAGGGGTTGTATAAATACATACAGCAGGTCTGAATTGAAAGTTTTCTTTCTTCTTGAGCAGTTCCAATACCATGGTTAAAGAGCCCCGTCCGCCCGACTATTTTACCCATAGATGGGGCTAGAATAGTTCGATTCCTGCCTTTTGAAAGCAAGTATTTGTACGTACATTGAAGGTATTATTTTTCTTCAAGATTAGCATCTCATATTTTGTTGAAAGAGTCACATATGCTTTTTTTAGGGAAATATGTTTTTTAAGTCTACATAAAAAGTAAATATTTCAAAACTACAAATAATAGGAATTCTTTGTCTTGAGACATAGCTACGAATATACAAGCAAAGATAAGCGTATTATGTGTCATTCTCACCAAATAAGTCCATAAGAAGAAAGTGAACTAGTAAACAATAAGTTGAAGCAGGTAAAGCTGCTCGTGAAGATCTGGGTACTCCTAATATGGAAGGCTGCTTGCATCATAAAATATTTTGCATTGAGCCTTTCGTTAATTACTATGCCAGTTCCCTCACTCCAATCTAAAGTGAAGCAAAAAATTCACATACACGTACCCAAATCGTGTGCATTTACACATTGGTAAATACATAAGAATGTACATAAATATCTATCACTATATATATATATATATATATATATATATATATATATAACACCATAAGTATGTTCTAACACAGATACTAAAATTTTACCTATTCTAATGAAACTTTATACAATCAAACAGACATTATGTGGTACTTGTTAATTATTAATCTCTACAGAATTGAAACTTTAACGAAAAATTGAAATTTCAATACCTCTGGTAACACCCCAAAATAATATTTATATACATGCATATATATATATATATATATATATATATATATATATATACGTTAATAAGTATACTCTAACCAAAGATATTAGATTTTTATGAATTCTAACGAAACATACTAAAAAAAGGAAAATTGACGACATTAGTCGAGGGTGACCCGAAGGCTCCCTTTTCAATAGTTACTAGACCGAAGTGTCAGGAAAGGCACTACTCCATTCCCTGGATTGCTCTACTTTACCCTTGATCCTCATCTTATAATGTTGAGGGCTAAGCAAGGCGGCATCAAGTACCATTTTTGAGTCTTTGGTATGATTCGATCTGGGATTGAACCCAGGTCTCCAGGACCATTGACGAACACTCAACTCATTAGACCAACGGCTCGGATATACTATCAAACGGATATTATTAGGTATTATCTATTACCAATTTCAAATCTAACCAAAAACACACTTGTAAAATTAAAAGTAGAAATAAAATTTCATATAGGATGTACTTATTTTTTGGAGAGAAAAGACACATAAAAACATCCTCGATTCAAATAGAGAGCAAATATTAGCTTCATATTAAGTTTCGTATTTAGTTTCGCGTTTAGCTTCATGTTTAGCTTTGTATTTAGTTTTATGTTTAGCTTCGTGTGTTGGCTTCGTGTTTAGTTTCATGTTTAGCTTCACCTTTATTTTCGCGTTTAGTTTTATGCTTAACTTCGAGTTTAGCTTCGTGTTTAGTTTCGCGTTTAGCTTCATGTTTAGCTTTGTATTTAGTTTTATGTTTAGCTTCGTGTGTTGGCTTCGTGTTTAGTTTCATGTTTAGCTTCACCTTTATTTTCGCGTTTAGTTTTATGCTTAACTTCGAGTTTAGCTTCGTGTTTAGTTTCGCGTTTAGCTTCATGTTTAGCTTTGTATTTAGTTTCATGTTTAGTTTCATGTGTTGGCTTCGTGTTTAGTTTCATGTTTAGCTTCACCTTTATCTTTGCGTTTAGTTTTATGCTTAACTTCGAGTTTAGCTTCGTGTTTAGCTTCTCTAAATCAGCTTCTCACATTTCTTTTTCATGGGTACCACATATGGAAAGCATGTTTCTTAAAACATTTGGTTGACGTTCAAAGAAGTTTTAAATTTGTGTTTTACAACTTAACGCATTTTATCTGACCCATGTCCATGAATGCACATCGTCAACGAGAGTTGCTATAAATTCTGCTAAATGTTTAACACGAAGCAAGCTTTTTTGGGGCACGTGCACAACCACAGGCAGCAATCATCAAAGTTTGTAAGAAGAATAAAAATACTGTCGGAGTCTGCAATACGATAGCCGATGGGAAATGAAATATATAGCTTTCCGTGCCCTTAGGAGTGGGGTATGGTTGACTTACTTTCTCATATGTTCCTTATTTTGTATTAAAAAAAAACTTCCCTGAAGTAAAATGTTTTCAAACTGATGCATTGAATGAATGAAGATAATTCCTTTATAAGCAATTATATTTTTCTTTAATTATCAGTCAGATTTTGAAAAAAAAAATTAGATACAGAAAATATATTCGGAGGCGCGTTTAGCGTAACGGTTATCGTCATAGGGATGGGAATCAGCGATCCGAGTTCAAATACAGGGGAGCGGATCTTCATGGTGTAATGGTTAAAGCGCTAGGCTGCAGAATCGTAGTAAGCGAGTTCGAACTCCAGTTGCTCTATTACGTTCACTTTTGGATAAATACTCTTGGGAAAGGTATGAACCCCCGTATCCTCCCAGCTAAGGGTTAAATAGTATCACTGCTATTCTTCAAGGAGGATAGCTTTGGCATTAAATAACCCACGAAGGTTGATATGCCATTAAACAAAGACCCCAAATCAAATCCAGCACAAGACTGTATACATTTCGCAATTCCTTTCAAAAAGGCATGAATCCATCTATTCTTGCCACCAAATATGGATAAATTGTTAGGCTGACAGGGTTTTCTTTTCTGCTTGGTTAGGCAACCAGTTTCGAAGAAAGGACACTTTAAATTCAAACCAGTTTAAAAGAAATGACCTTGTGTCACATCCTGCCCTTGGTTGTAGTGGTGGGGAGGGGAAATACATATATGAAATATAAAATCACAATTTATTTACACGTGCGTGTTTGTACTCAGCTTTTTTTTAGTCTGACACCCAACCCTCAAGTTGCTTAGTTGTCACCCTTCTGAGTACTGAATAAGCTTATGCTTGCTTAACCCCTTCATTTCTTTTATATTGTTATCTTTGCGTAGTCTGCCACCCCAAAAACTCACGTTGCGGAACATACTTAGTCTTACTAAGTGGTCAGCCTTCTGAGTTCTGAACAAACACATAATTGCTTATCAAGTAATATTCGTTACTTACAATATCTTGGGTGTGTGAGAGCATGTGTGTGTATGTGTGTGTGTGTGTGTGTTGAGCAACGTGAACAATGTAGTACGGAATGTTTGCTGCTATCCTTTGTGAGTAGTACACTTTATTTAGTGTTGTTGTTGTATAGTATACATACAACTGCACGCATACAAATATACACAGAACATAATCAAACATAATGACGAACTTCAATGAACGAACGAACACACTTCTTTATAAAAATATAATCTCTCACACTTTATTCTCGAAAGGTTGATGTTAGTTGTGTGTGAGAGATGAGCTGGAGACAGGGACAGACTGCTATATTGACCCCAAATTCTTCTCCGACCATAGCAGCCCTTCTTTCTCATCTTGGCTAGGGTTGCTCAACTGTGGGTCACTGAAGGCCCAAAGCCCTCTATTTGCCGCTGGCTCTCACTTCGGCATCTTGTCTCCAACTCACTCGAACCGCCCCGGGCACCTGGTTATATTATTGTCTAACGTACACCTGCTTTCGCTGTTCTTCCGCTTAATTACACAGGTGCATCTCTTGAGTGACGGCTCGGTCGAGGGTCAATATATAACGGTGTGTGTGTGTGTGTGTGTGTGTGTGTGTGTGTGTGTGTTGAGCAACGTGAGCAATGTAGTACGGAATGTTTGCTGCTATCCTTTGTGAGTAGTACACTTTATAAAATCGCTGTATACAAGCCATTGGAAGACGACGATGACTAAACTTCAGAAAACTTTTTCATGGTCAAATTTCCCGAACGTCTACTTTGCCCTCGTTTATACACGCGCACATACATAAAATAGAGTAAACACACACACACACACATACACACACGCACACTTACATGTGCTTACACAAGCTAAAAAAGATTAAATGCTGTACCACCAAGTTGAAATGTTTTAAGTAGGCGATGAGCACCACTAATCCATATGTAAAAACTTTAAAGACAGCGCCCCCCTCATCCATTAAAACAAATTCGCTTCGAAATAAAATCTGACTTCTTTATTAAGAAAATAAAGTCAATGTTATGTTTGGGCTTTTCTCGGTAAATGAATTGTTTGTTTTCATTTAAATATAGTTTAAGACTGAGATCCCCAAAACATGTTTATTTACACAACGAGTTTATGAACAGCTTCAATGTTTGACTGCAAAGCAAATAAAAAGATGATTTTAGGCTAGCTTCACTTTTTAATTAGCTTTACTGATCTATTAATAAGTAATTTCGATCTTTATATATATATATATATATATATATATATATATATATATATATATATATATATATATATATATATAATGATTTAACTTCGTGAACGAAGATCAAGAAGTGGATAGTCCACGCCATCTGCAGCTGCTTGGTTGCTGAGGCCAATGTGGGACTGACTGATACGGTGAATGTCTGGTTTATACACACACACACACACACACACATATATATATATATATATATATATATATATATATATATATATATATATATAAATATAAAGTAATACAGCCTACAGAGTCAGACCAATCTACCTAGGTTTCACCAACTAGGTCTTCAGGAAGATTCTTCCTGAAGATCCATTAAGTGAAACCTTGGTAGATTGATCTGACTCTGTAGGCTTTATTACTTTATATATATATATAAAATTCCCTTTACTTTGTGTATCGAGGACTATTTACGTTTCGCATTGTTGATTCTGCCGGTGTTTTTTCTTTTGGCGGTACTTTTCTTTTTTTATTGATTTTTTTCCCAGATATTAGTGTGTAAAATTTTTATTCGCAAAATGTATCATCCGGGTATTTTTCACACTATGTGAATCTTATTGGTTAATTATTATATATATATATAATTATGATATATCTAAGTTAGTATAGTGTTGACACAGAGGAAACACTGTTTGGTAACAATCGAGTTGTGTAATTGCCCATATTTCTTTGATATAGTAATTTACAAAGCTCTTTGCTTCGATGTGGCACAAGGCCGAACGAATGGGGCGCCCAATGAGACTCGAACTCACTCGTGTAGGTTTGCTAGTCTAGCTTGCTAACCATTACACCACTAGAGGTGCCCAAGCCATGAATATCGTAAAACAGTAAGCAAACGTGACTCAGAAATCCCCTTGCTGTATGATCTCAGCCCACTTACCTCCCCTTTCCAGCTATGGTGAACATCGGGGGATTTTCTTATTTTGACCGTTTTTAGTCTGTTTCAAGAATTCATTGACTTATTTCTATATTTTCCTTGTTCATGGTTCAGTGAACACAATATGGATTGGTTTTAACGGCACGTCAAACCAATTTCGAATTACTTTTTACTTTTTGCGTTAACTGTACGCATATATCTACATTTCTTGAGTATTTGTTTTTTAAGACGATTTTTTTTTTTTGCACAGGATCTCATCGAATATGAAGAATATTTAAACATCTCCATTTGACTCCTAGATAGGATCCTAACAGGTACTATCATTTCGGTTCAGAGTGGGCCAGGGAGTAATTGCAATGAATAGGTACTCCACATTCTCCGGATCTGAACTGGAGCCTCATCATCAGATAAGTTTACAGTTATACCCAGAACACACTTTGGGGGGGGTCTTATCCTTGGGCAGGGGATACAGTTAACGTATTCTAAGTCTTACCGGCAGAGCGAACAATACTGATAGTAACTATTATTAAGCGTATTCGAACTATGGTTTTTATTTTTATTGTTATTTTAATAACGTTTCGGCCGATGCTTCCTTCAGCCTTCTTCTGGTGTTTCGTGTCAAACTCGTGAGCTTACACGCCGAAATGTTGTGAATATTACAATAAAAATGGAGACAGAAGTCCGAATAGTAACTAGTTTATTGTATTACTGGTTGTTTTATTTTAAAGAATTCCCCTGACACGTTTGAATTTCTTATTTTTCTTTTTGTATTTGGAAAGTCATTCTGTCTCAGATAAATGATAGGCGCCTCTATTACTTGGCGCCCTGTGCGACTTTGTGTGTTGCGGGTACAGTGGCAGAGTCATCAGAGTTCATTTCTTTGTTCATTTCCTAACGCTGAATCAGCTTCTTCTGTCTATTTCCGTTTAAAAACGGAAAACGGAGATTGTCTAAAATCTGGAATGTGCTGATCAATTCCGGTTTATTCCGGTTGCAACGAAATCATTTGTATTGCAATTCTTATTTTCTGTTATTTTTGGCAGTCATTTACGACTTTCTCGACTTTGAAATTAAGAAATATAAAACGTCTCCCTTTAAGAAAGTAAAGACATTAAATTATGTACCGCTCGTGGCGCATTGTCATATTTCAAATTGACCATTGTTTGCCACCGGAGATATATTGTCATATATCAAATTGATCTTTGTGTACCAGTCATATGGTATATTGTCATATTTCAATCGGTATTACATTGATCTTTGTGTACCAGTCATATGGTACCAGTCATATGGTATATTGTCATATTTCAATCGGTATTACATTAATCTTTGTGTACCAGTCATATGGTACCAGTCATATGGTATATTGTCATATTTCAATCGGTATTACATTAATCTTTGTGTACCAGTCATATGGTACCAGTCATATGGTATATTGTCATATTTCAATCGGTATTACATTAATCTTTGTGTACCAGTCATATGGTACCAGTCATATGGTATATTGTCATATTTCAATCGGTATTACATTGATCTTTGTGTACCAGTCATATGGTACCAGTCATATGGTATATTGTCATATTTCAATCGGTATTACATTAATCTTTGTGTACCAGTCATATGGTACCAGTCATATGGTATATTGTCATATTTCAATCGGTATTACATTAATCTTTGTGTACCAGTCATATGGTACCAGTCATATGGTATATTGTCATATTTCAATCGGTATTACATTAATCTTTGTGTACCAGTCATATGGTACCAGTCATATGGTATATTGTCATATTTCAATCGGTATTACATTAATCTTTGTGTACCAGTCATATGGTACCAGTCATATGGTATATGTCATATTTCAATCGGTATTACATTGATCTTTGTGTACCAGTCATATGGTACCAGTCATATGGTATATTGTCATATTTCAAATTGACCATTGTACACCATTGGTATTACATTGTCTTATTTCAAACTGACCATTGAATGCACCGGAGATATATTGTTATATATCAAATTGAGCCTTGTTTAACACACGTGGTATATTGTCATGTTTCATAGAGACCTTCATGTACCAACGGTAGTACGTTGTTATATTTCAAATTGACCGTTGCTAAGACCAGTGTTACATTCTCATATTTCAAATTGACCTTTGTGTACTACTGGTGATACGTTGTCATACTTCAAATTGACTGTTCTGCACCATTTTTATTACGATTGAAGAAAACTTTAAAACTTGGTATGTAAAAATGGACTGGTTTAATTTGGAAGGCAAAACTCATTCAGAAAGTATAGATACTATCGATTTGACTTACCAAGGCTTGTTCGACCGGGTTCTTTAAGTTGTTTTGCATACCAACTTTCATGGGTTATTTAATGCCAAAGTCATCCTTGTAGAAGACCAGTAGTGCTGTTATTTAACCCATAACTGGAGGCATAAAGAGGTTCATGCCTTTTCCAAGGGTATTAGTCCGAAATTGAACGTAATAGCGCGACTGGAGTTCGAACTCGCTTCCTAGGATGCTTCTGTCCAGCACGTTAGCCACTACGCCCAGGGGACTTTCCCCAGTTCGTCTATTTTGCGTCGGACAAATCTTAACTTTAAGTCATAATTCATCTTTACCTTAGAGCTCTAAATCTTCTTTATATATATGTATTTACCAACCCCTCCGCTCGGGCAGGATACGACACAAGGTCAATTTTTAAGCGAACTTTAACAAGTTTGAATTCAGAGTTTTCCTTCTCTTCGACTGGTTGCCTAACCAAGACTAAAGAACACAGTCTGCTCTACTCTTTACCCATTGCTGAAGGGAGAATGATTGGATTCTTACTTTTCCCAAGGGTATTAGTGTTATGTGAAATGCAATCAGCCTCGTCCAGGATTTGAACTCGTGTCGCTGTGTCTATTTCCTACGATGATAATCTTCTTTATATGTATGTTTTATAAGGGAATAGTTCGTAGGCAACTTCATTTTTAAACGAGTTGTTAGAGTTCATTTGTTCGCACGTACTTGAATAATTCTATTTATCAAGTATTCCTATGTAACATAAAAAATTTGCACCCAGCAGTATGGTTCAAATAACTAATAATGATCTTCGTAAATGATGGGACAGTTCTATTTGAACTATAGATGGGACCCTAAAAGCTACTTCCCATTCGGTTCAGAGTTGACCTGGGAGTAATGACTAAGAAGGGGTGCTTTATATTCCCCAAACTTCAGGACTGGATCCTCACCACCAAATGCAGCTGTCATACCTAAGACATTCGTTGAGGCGGGGGTCGTACTCTTCAGCAAAGATGCAGTCGGGGTGCTCTATAGCCCGCCGAGAGGGCAGTCTGATGAAATAAGGTTGGCCTAGTTGGTAGAGTGTTCGCCAATGGTCCGGGAGACCTGGGTTCAATCCCAGTCGCGTCATACCAAAGACTTTAAAAATGGTACTTGATACCTACTTGCTTAACACTCAGTAATATAAGATACGTATCGAGGGTAAAGTGGAGCGCCCTCCCTACACACCGGTGTAGTAGCTATTGAAAAGGGAGCCTTCTGGTTGCCCTCGACTACAGTCGCCAACTTTACTTTATTTTTGGAAAATTATTGTGAAGATGCTCTAATTATTGATTTCTTTCAAAAGAAAGAAAAAGTTATATCATTTAAATGTATTTCAAATTTTAATTTTCGCTCTAGTTTATCTACAACATCGTACATTGGCACGAAGGTTAGTGTTCGCCAATGGTCCGGGAGACCTGGGTTCAATCACAGGTCGAGTCATACCAAAGACTTAAAAAAAGGTACTTGGTGCCTTCTTGCTTAACACTCAGCAATATAAGGTACGGGTCAAGGGTAAAGTGAGCAATCCAGAGAAAGAGTAGCGCCCTCCCCAACATCTCGGTGTAATAGCTATCGAAAAGGAAGCCTTCGGGTCACCCTCGACTACAGTCGCCAACTTTAGTTACTATATAATAGCGTAGATAAGAGAAGGATCCCTGATTGCTGATTTAATTTACAACTTTAAACAAAATTAAATAATATGAAGCAAAGAAAAAGTGCGTAGAAGAAGATCCGTGTCGTGGTCACAAATGTGCAGGACTGCAATATCAGAGTTAGCAAGTTCGAATTCCAGTCGCGTTTTACGTTCACTTTCACTTGAAAAAGAGTATTGAACGCCTTTATCTCCCCAGTTAGGAGTTAAATAGTATCGCTGTTCTTTTACAAGGTTAGATTTGGCATTAAGTAACCCACGAAGAGTTGATATGCGATTAATAAAAGAAACTAAAAAGTAAGTTAAAGAATAGTTTCAAGTATTTCTATTTTATAATAATCATTTGTTTGTACATAGTTATATAGTTTCAAGTAACTAATAATAATCCTTAGTAAATAATATAACTTCAAGTAACTATTCCTAATATAAATAATTCACATTTATATGACATCAAGTATTCCAATATAACGCTCATAATTTTTAGACAGATCTATTTGACCCATGCATGGGACCTTAACAGGTATTATCAGTCTGAGTCAGAATGGACCTGGGAGTAATGTCAATGAAAAAGTACTTCATATTCCCTAGACTAACAGAAATGGAGCTTCACCATCAGATGCAATTTTAACGAGAAAGAAAGAAAGAGAGAGAGAGAGATAGAGATAGAGAGAGGGGTCTCTATTGCTATGCCCATCATAAAGAGAAGAAAGAGAAAGAGAGATATCTATCGCTATGCCCACCATAAAGAGAAGAGAAAGAGAGAGAAAAATGGAAAGAGAAAGTGTTAGAGAGAAGAGAGAGAGAGAGAGAGAGAAAGAGAGAAAGAAAGATTACTATGTCCATTATAAAGAGAGAGGAGAGAGAGAGAAGAGAGAAAGAAAGGGAGAAAGAAAGAGAGCTTAGTATGTCCATCATAAAGAGAGAGAGAGAAAGAAAGAGAGAGAGAGAGAAAGAGAGAGAGAGAGAGAAAGAGAGAGATATCTATAGAGATTCCATTTATATTTTTTCTGTTGAGTTTTAAACCTTCTACTTCCAAAATATTGTGAATTCCAAACATTTTTCACTTACATTATGTCAATCATAAAAACAGTATTTTTCCAGATAATGAATCTAGTGGCATTTTTTTGTTAATTCAGCTTGATTTGTTTTTAGTTATTTTATTTAACTATTTTTCGGTTTGTGTTTTATAACATTTCCCGCGGTAGATATTCGATGGTATTCCCGAGTTGGATTGAACAGGAGATAGGGCTCATATCTTTTATTTCAATAGGTTGATTTATAGAGTAATGTAAACTTAATCTAATGTGGTTCTATATCATGTATTTCTACGCTACCTGAATTTGAAACCCGATCTTCTTGCTCCAACCGGTAGAGTTGTCATAAAATGAATTCTTAGGCGTGTCACGAAATGGGGTCAAGCCTAGTGAACATTTTTTTTTGGGGGACGAACAACTAAGTTTTATACGTTACACCTGACAAACATTGTGAATGAAAAAATGTATATCGAAGAATGATGAACAATAGTAGTTATGGTTAATCGAACAAAATTTCGATTGAGAACATTAATTTGATAAATTGATTTATCAATTTAAACGGCATGTCAACCTGTCTAGGGTTATTTTATTTCTTGAGGTTTGGGAATCGTGTTCATTGTTCGTTCATATTTTTGTGTTATATTTTCATAAAGAGAAAGAGATATCTATTGCTATGCCCACCATAAAGAGAGAGAGAAAGAGAAAGAGAAAGTGTGTGTGTGAGAGAGAGAGAGAGAGAGAAAGAAAGAGAGAGATTGCTATGCCCATCTTAAAGAGAGAGAGAGAGAGAGAGAAAGCGAGAGAGAGAGAGAGAGAGAGAGAAAGAGAGAGATTCTATAGAGATTCCCTTCATATTCCAATGCAACAGTAGCAGGTAGTAAGAACCTATTATTGATTTTAACAGCATGTCAATCTCTCCAGAGTAATTTCATGCCTCGAGGTTAGGGAATCGCGTTCATATTTAGATTTTTTTCTTTTTTTTTTTAGTTGTTTCATAAGATTTATTTTTTGCCCTCGGTCCTATCGAATACGAATAATTCGATCTATTCGACCAATGGGTGGAGTGTTAATAGGTTCTATCACCCCCGGTCAGAGTGAACCTGGGAGTAATAGCGACGGAGGGTTACTCTAAATTCCCAAATCTCCAGAATTGGAGCCTCATCATTAGATACAACTAAGTGTTTTATCTAGGGCACCCTTTTTGGTGATACATTTCGATGTTCAACAATTCTGTTTAAGTTGGAATCTAAATGAAGAAATTAAAAAAAAATACTGAAATTGCTGAGAAATAAATTAAAATACAATTTCACTATTTCATTTATTGAAATGAATTAGTAATGTATAACTCAAGAGAAGCTTGTTTTCCCACGGTATCATGAAATTCATTCCAGTTGTTCATTGTATAAGAATAAGGACAGTCTCTATGAGATGTACATTCAGAGCGAGAAAATTCAAACTACATTCATGAGAGACAAATTATTATTTATCTTGGAGGTATAAAATAAGGTGAAACATAAGAAATCTTGTTTGGTAGATGCGGGTTTGATAACAGTTAGAGAGTTTGGCAGAAGCAGCTCAGATGTTATAAACTACGAGACAAAGTGGATGAAATATTCACAGATATATCTATATATGCTTGCCTGCTAGTAAATATTTTTTTTAAAATCCGCTCGTAAAATTACATCAAAGAGATAAGTGCTTGTTTGATGACAAGAGAGCAAAGAGAGAGAGAGCGAGAGAGGTTCTCATCATTTATAGGAAGTTTTTGTTCTTTATAAGCTCAGAAAAAGAGTGATCGTGTGCGCATACGTGTGCGTGTGTGTACATGCGTGCGTATGTGTGTGTGTGTGTGTGTGTGTGTGTGTGTGTGTGTGTGTGTGTGTGTGTGTGTGATAGATATATTTGGAAGTGAGAAAATTTTTCCGGCATAAAATTATTTAAAAAGATATCTTTGAAAGATATCATTATCATCAAGGAGTACTAACAAGGAGAATTCTCTCTCTCTGTCTGTCTGTCTTTCTCGCTCGCTCGCTCTCTCTTTCAATCGGCAATCGCTCTTGGTAAGTTGGCACAGAAGTGATGGTCGGTCAACACTGGTGTGTCCATGTGTAGGAGTCCACAAGAGAACGTCTCTTATGAGTTCGTCCTTACCAGCAGGGTTCAGCATGTCTTGTTCATCTTACTTGGATAGTTTATGCGATATGAGGTGCTTAGACGTAGTAGGGCTGCTTTTGGGGGTGCTGCTTCCAAGCAATAACATTAGACAACAAAGATTTTGCTACAAGAGTAAATATATGTTTTAGACTAAACCGCTTATACCGATTCCGCATATATGCTCAGAATTTCGTTCTATTTAGATGATGGCCACTTGTATTTTTTTCAACATTTAAGAGGAATACAGCTGGCTTAAATTTAGAGTTTTCCTTCTCTTTGGATGGTTGACAAACCAAAGTTAAAGAACCCTACTATTTATTCAAAGCTGGGAGGAGAAAAAATAGATTCATGCCTTTCCTAACGGTATTTACACAAAGTGAAACACAAACAGTCTCGTCCAGGAATTGAACTCGGATCACCGATTTTCTACGAAGATAATGACAACGCTAAGCGCGCCTCCTTCCATGAAACTAACGATAGCAACATTACGCCGATGAGAGAGAGTAATCTGGAGAATGAAAAGAATTCTTCACCGACCACTCCTCGAATTTGATTCTGTATCCTATCAAAGACTGACAACACGTGCTGAGAGGAATCTGCTCAAAAGTACGAAAAGTACACCATTTTAGATGAGAAGTAGAACTGACATTTAAAGAGATTGGATAAAGCTTCAGGTATCAAGGAAAATCACTGCCGTCCATTTAACATGCTAAATCAGGCAACACCCAGTCTTTTAACACTCTCTTCAGCATGTTCTACATACTAGGATGTCGCAAACATAGTAATAAAAGTAAAAAGTAAAATTGGCGACTGTAGTCGAGGGCGACCCGAAGGCTCCCTTTTCAATAGCTACTACACCTACATCAATCAGGACACATGGCAAGATAGAGTAAAGGGAAATTGTACTATCAGCACGCCTAGATGATAAGAATAAGTAAGTAAAGTTGGTGATTGTAGTCGAGGGCAACCAGAAGGCTCCCTTTTCAATAGCTACTACACCTACATCAATCAGGACAGATGGCAAGATAGAGTCAAGGGAAATTGTACTATCAGCATGCCTAGATGATAAGAATAAGTAAGTAAAGTTGGTGATTGTAGTCGAGGGCAACCAGAAGGCTCCCTTTTCAATAGCTACTACACCTACATCAATCAGGACAGATGGCAAGATAGAGTCAAGGGAAATTGTACTATCAGCATGCCTAGATGATAAGAATAAGTAAATAAAGTTGGTGATTGTAGTCGAGGGCAACCAGAAGGCTCCCTTTTCAATAGCTACAACACCGAGGTGTAGGGGAGGGCGTTACTCCTTTCCCTGGATTGCACCACTTTACCCTTGATACGTACCATATATTGCTGAGTGTTAAGCAAGGTGGTATCAAGTACCATTTTTAAAGTCTTTGGTATGATGCGGCCTCTAAAATCTAACTATGCCCAACCTTCTACGGCCAATGTTGTTTCCAGATTAATTGATTCGTTGATTGATCGATTTTAACGGCATTTCAACCCGTCTAGGGTTATATACCTAGAGGGTTGGGAATTACTTATTTATATTTTTGTGTAGTTGCTGCTTTTTGCACAAAGTTATATAATATCAAGTATTCTTTTCTAATACAATAATTTACAGACAGTTCTACCGTTTCAAGGTTGGTTGGTTGGGTTTTTTATGACATATCAACCTTTGTAGGTTATTTAATGCGAAACCCATTTTTAAACAAATAATCAGTTCTATTTTAAACAATTCAGTTTAGCATGAGTACGCAATTTAATTGTCAAAAACATTTCTATTTCAAGCAATTCAGTTTAGTCAAACAGTTCTAATTCAACCAATTCAGTTTATTGTAAGTATAGATGTTGCTAACACACTGTTAAATGTCAAAACAGTTCCATTTTAAAGAATTCAGTTTTGCATAAGTATACAGTTTAGTTCTATTTGACCTATATATAGGACCCTATCAGGTGCTACCACCGAATTGACCTGGGAGCGATGTCAATGAAGGGGTATTCGGCATTCCCCAAAGATCCAGTATTACTGGAACCTCACCATAAGATTATTTAGTGTCATATCCAGGACACTCATTGGGGGGGAGGTCTTATTCCTCCTCAGTGATGCAGTCCGTGTATTCTGCAACCCCAGCCGACTAGGCCAGTGTTGTATATAAAGTATTCCTATCTAATATAAATAATTTGCACACGTTTGTATGATTTCAAGTATTTCTATCAAATACCAATAATTTATACACATGATTGTGGTTTTAATTAGTTATTATCTACTAATGCTTTTTCGCACGCTGTTATTCCTATCTAACAAGTTAGTATATGGATTCAAAGAACTACTAATAGTAATCCTTAGAAAAAGATTATTGATTCAATACAATTTACAGTGCAATGGTATCCTACCAAATACTACTAATTTTCAAGCATAACAGGTACTACCACTGTGTGTCAGAGTGGGTCTGGGGGTAATAACAATAAAAAGTTACTCACTCCCTAGAGCCCCAGAATATGATCCTCTCCACCAAATGCAACTTGGTGTCATACCCTGACACCCCATTTTTTGAGAGAGTAGGGTCTTATTCCTCTGCAGAGGATACAGCCAGAGGATACAATTGAATATTACCAAAGGGGGAGCATTCGATTAGAGTATCGGTTCCTAGGGTGACGAGGTCACGGAAACCTTGAAAACTACTGATCTAGACCGTCACGTGATTGCTCATTCATAAAACATGTACGTAGGTGCCATGGGTGTCCGTTGTCACTTTTCTAGTGTGTGCGTTGGGGAGGGGGATAATTGAAGGAAAAATTCGAGAGAGGCACTCAACTCATGGTGAAGGTGCAGCCCTCGCCGCCATTTGGGATGTAAACAAGTACGAGTCGCCCTCGTTAAAGAAGGAAGGTGAATATGACCTGTTAATCTTGGCATCTAGGGTAAATGGTAAATGATTTGTTTGTCCCCACTCCCATCGGATCTCCTTCGTTCCCCCATCGTTCCCTCCCCCCTCTCTCTCTCTCTCTCTCTCTCTCTCTCTCTCTCTCTCTCTCTCTCTCTGGTTCCGTAACCTATTTTGGAGCCATCACTCATGTAGCGTGACTTGGGCAGTTATAGCCTGGCAGAGCCGATCCCTCTCCAGATCGACCACTGATTTTGAATTCTAAGTTTTCCTTCTCTAAGGCCGGTTGCCACACCAAGGTTAAAGTGTCAGTCTGCCCTACTATTTACCCATTGCTGAATGAAAGAATAATTGGATTCTCACTTTTCTCAAGGTATTTGTGCATCGTGATATATAAATAGCCTCGTCCAGAAATTGAACTTGAATCACCGAGTCCAAGACTTACGCCACAAACGCCACCGTTTTACACACTAAATATGAATTTCTATGTTGAAGAATTGTTAATATTAACGTACAATGAACGCAATTCCCAAATCTTGAAACATAAAATAACCCAAGAAGAGTTGACGTGCTATTAAAATGAATAAATCATTCAATTTTAAAGATCAATGGAATTTTTCAGATCAAAATTCGGAGTCGTAGATGCAGTCTTTTATATCCTAATTTTGTCTAATAAAGGAATTATCATGTTTACTAAACAATAATAACTATAATAACAGCTCAATTAGAACGAAAATGGTATTTGTAAAATCTAGGCTCAATCTAGGCATTAATTTGGAAGTTTTAGTCCTTTCTACTTAGCTTTCCAATTAAAGAGTTACTAAAATATTTAAAGAAAAAAGAAAAAGAAAAGTTTAATGTTCTATGTGACAAATTTTATTTTATTTTGACGTTTGTGGGCGTTTGTAGGTTTTGTGTGTAATAATTCCACTGCTACCAACACAGCCATTCGAGTTATGTCTCGTGAGGCACTGGTTTTGGCCAAACATACTGAAGCCCGCATTTAAAATTTTTGTGATTCTTCATTCATATTTAAGTAGTCAAATTTCACTGAAAATATTTATTCTTTCCATTGTGCTTGACGTTTAGTGACCTTGATAATTAGAACTTAGAAAGTAAAATTTTCGCTAAAACGACCCTCCTAACATGGATCGAAAACCCAATTCATAACGACCCAGTTTTTATTTTCCTGATTTGTAAAATAGACTTCAAGAATGAGTTTCGTATTCTTCAGTTAACGAATGCTGTCAGGAATATGCCAAGTAGAAACTGCTTAAATATTGTAAAGATGTTTACCTTAAAAAAAAAAACAGAACTCTTTATTAACTGATATTGATTAAACGTTTTGTGGATTTTAAATAGTCAATTTCTTTCTTTCTTTCTTTCTTTCCTTCTTTCGGGGGTGTCCTCGTGGTGTAATGGTAAAAGTGATGGACTGCGGAATCGTAGTACGCGAGTTCGTACTCCAGTCGCGCTATTACATTCACTTTCGGGCAAATACCATTGGGAAAGGTATGAACCCCCTTATCCTCCCAGCTATGGGTCAAATAGTGCCACTACTGTTCTTCTAGGAGAATGGCTTTGGCGTTAAATAACCTAAGAAGAGTTGATATGCCATTAAACAAAGAAATCAAATCTTTCTTTCTTCCACTCGTTCTTTTTTTCTTTCTTTCTCCGCTTTCAAACTCTTTGATAAAAAACGTCTTGTTCGCTTCATGTTATTGCGTGACGATAGTATGGAAATTTTTGTTAATATTCTGTGCTAAGAATGATTTATTCCGTTATTCTCTTACACTCTATAAGTTTCAGTTATCATTGAAGGAAGAGAGAGAGAGAGAGAGAGAGAGAGAGAGAGAGAGAGAGAGGATATACACAGATTTCAGATCTGATAAAGAGGGAATTCCAGAATTATCAGCGCAATTTCTTACAGAAAATATTGCATAAAGTTTCAATTTTAACCTACGAACCAATAACAACAAAATCGGTTAAACTTGGGATCAAGTCACACTGAAAGTACCTGTTGCCTAAGATAAACACCAATGAGCCAACTCAGTTCTTAATAAAAACAGAGATTATAAACAACCCCAAGTTTAGTAACTTGATTAAGTTTAGTAACGAATTGTAACTGAAAAATCTGTTGGTTCCTCAAATCTCTTGTATTTTCTAAAAAAAAAAAAAAAAAAAACTGCACTAAATTCTCATGTACATCATATTTTTCCGACACAAGTTAAAAAAAAGCTTTCATCCATCTTACAACAGTGACTGCTGATATTATTCCTGACTTGTACAGGTTTGTCAACAGACACATTATGAATAAACGACAGAGAAAAAAAGAGGACAAGAACTAATTATAAATTAATTTAAAATGATTCTATCCGGACTCTAAATATTTCCTGTAGATTATTTCCATTTATTTTCTTCTAACTAACGTGTTTAACGTGTAATGTGAAAGAGTTTGTGTTCAATGTGTATTGTGAAAATGTCTGTGTTTAATGTGTAACGTGAAAGTATCAGTGTTTAATGTGTAATGTGAAAGTATCTGTGTTTAATGTCTTATGAGAAAGTGCGTTTAATGTCTTATGTGAAAAAGCTCGCGTTTAATTGATTGCGTCTGTGTTTTATGTATAATGTGAAAGTGCCAGTCTTAAATGTGTGATGTGAGAGTGTCTGTGTTTAATGTGCTTTCTAGAAGAGTCCGTGTATGAGAAAGTGTCTCTGATGCGCAACGTGAAAGTGCTTAATGTGTTACATGAAAGTGTCTGTGTTTAATGTGTAATGTGAAAGTGTCTGTGTTTAATGTGTAATGTGAAAGTTCTTGCGTTTAATGTGTAATGTGGAGTGCTTGTGTTAAATATGTTGTGAAAAAGTGACTGTGTTTAATGTTTTATGTAAAAGAGCTCGCACCTTATGTGTTATGAGGAAGAGTTTGTGTTTAATGTGCAATGTGAAAGTGTCCGTGTTTAATATGTAATAGAAAAGTGTCTATGTTTAATGAATTATGTAAAACTGCGTTCAATTTGTTATATAAAAGTGACTGCACATGTGTTATGAGAAAGTCTTTGTATTTAATACATTGTAAATGTTCCTACATTTAATGTGCTATATGAAAGTGTTTGCATTTAATGTTTTAGGTGAGAGTGTTTGTGTTTAATTATGAGAAAATCCCAGTGGCAAGTTAATTAAATCGGCGAATCGGGTTCAAATTCCGGTTGCAATGGTTTGCGTACATTACACACTAATGCCCCGGGGAGAAATTATGCATCCACTTCTACCTAGAGGGGTTGGGTAATTAGCAAGGAACCTTTTAGCCTTTTAAAGGCAACGAATCTTGGATATTCGATAATGAGATGAGTCAGGGATCGTTTCTTGCTGCCGGTGCCATGTAACCCAGTACAACACGTCAACTTTCGCGTTCACCCTGCTTATCAATTTATCAAGGGAGATAACTATTAAATACTAATTATAGAGTACTGCATCTCGCAGACTTCTTGAAGGAATTTGGTGCTGCGATTTCAGTAGCAAGTGGTGTTTATTTGGGGTGATGGAGTTGACTTCTCCCACACCCTCTTGTTTTGAATTCAGAGCTTTTCCTTCTCCTAGATTGGTTATCTTGCTAAAACTAACACGCCCAATCTGTCTTACTATTTACCCAAATATTTACATTTTCTTAGAGAGGCGTGATTAGCGTCATGGTTATCGTCGTACGAAACAGAATCAGCGACCACAGTTCAAATTTTGGACTAGGCTGTTTGTATTTCATTTCACGTTAATGCCCTCAGGAAAAACATGAATCAATGTGTTCTATCCACTTTCCCCAGTCATTGGTAATTAGCAGGGTAGGCTGGGTCTTTAGCCTAGGTTAGATAATCGACCTAAGAGAAGGAAAACTCTGGATCCAAACCAGATTTATTCCGCTTAAAAAGAACTGACCCTTTGTCACATTCTGCCAGTGGGAGAGGGGTTGGGTAAATACATACTATTTATTCACTCATACGCACCCAGAGTTGGTTGGAAAAGGAGAAAAAAAGAGATGGGTTCATGCCTTTACTAAGTGCATTAGCATGAAGGGAAAATGCAAACAGATTAATCCATGATTTGAACTCGCGTCGTAGATTTGATTTTCTAAGACGATAAGTATTAGGTCATCCATGACTTCATAGGATTTAACATAATTTCAACAAATGGGATGTGATTAATTACCGGCTTAACGGTCGCCAATGACAAACTTTCAGGGAGTAAAATCAATTCCTTCTTTTCGTAATTATCAATTATTTATCGAAAATCGATAAATAGAAAATTAAATTTAAAATGGAACTAAGCAGAGTTTGATTTGTACTTTTCTCCGGGATCTTTTATAACTTTTTAAAAAAGTTTTGTTGTGTTTATTTCCAGTTATTCGCGTCTCTATTTCAATAAATAGTACGGTGTGGCATAGAATATGCTATCTCCTGCAAAGGAGTACCCCCCCCCGAGAAAGTATCCCGGATATGATTCTAAACTACATCTGAAAGTGAGACTCCAGTATCAGTTTGGGTCTCATTTAAGGGTCAAATAAGTAATAAAGTTGTCGACCTTAGTCGAGGGAGACCTGAAGGTTCCTTTTTTAATAGTTACTACACCGAGCTATGGCGAAGGGCGCTACTCCATTCCCATGATTGATCCACTTTACCCTTGATTCTCACCTTATAGTGCTGAGTGCTAAGCAAGGCGCCTTCAAGTACCATTTTTTGAGTTTTTGGTAAGATTCGACTTGGGATTGAACTCCGGTCTCCCGGACCATTGGCGAACACTCTATTCATTAAACCAATGGCCCGGTTAAAGGGTCAAATAGATCTGTTTAAGATTTGTTTATATTCGATAGGACCATTTGAAAAAAAAAGTCTTAAGAAATAACTATACAAATAATATGAATATAAATTTACAATGAACGCGATTCCCTAACCTCTTGGCAATAGAGTTGATATGCCGTAAAAATCAATCGATCTCTCAACCAATCAATACTATCAATAGATGATAGCAGATGTCACCATCATCCACAATATTCATAAGATGAAGCGAATAATCAACCTCAGGTAAGCACTTCGTTGTTTTACCAGGGGAATGTTTGAAGTTAATTGTCAAAGGTGAGGTGATAAAATGGTCAGATCTCACATTCCTTGACAGTGATTTAGATAAATTAATGATCAGCATACATCTTATGAGTGCGCGCATACACACACGTGTATGTGTGTGTGTGTGTGTGTGTGTGTGTGTGTGTGTGTGTGTGTGTGTGAAAGAGAGAAGGAAAACCTGGAGTAGAATGAACTTCGCCAGGTTATTCCTACCCAAGACAAGAGACTTCAGTAGCGTCACCCACATAAACAAAAAAAGTTACGGGACCTGCGAAGATAAAAGAGAATGATTAGGTTGTGAGATTATTTCTTCGATGAAATATTATCATCATTCATGTTTTGGAGGTGCCCGTGGTGTAATGGTTATCGTCACAGGATATGGACACGGCGATCCGAGTTCAATTCCTGGACAAGACTGATTGCATTTCACATAGCACTAATACCCTTGGGAAAGGTATGAATCCAATTATTCTCCCTCCAGCTATGAGTAAATAGTAGGATAGACTAGGTTCTTCAGCCTTGGTAAGGCAACTAGTCTAGGAGAAGGAAAACTCTGAATTCAAACCTGCTAAACTCCGCTTAAAAAAAATTGACCTTGTGTCATATCTTGCCCGAGCGGAGGGGTTGGGTAAATAGGATCATTCATGTTTAATAAATCTTCTTTCTTTTTTGCCGTAAAATTTGTCAAATAACAATTTAGAAAAAAAAACCTATAATAATGTTTTTAATATTAATATTACTGAGGCAAAGAGTTTATTGTTTGTACCCGAGGTAACAAAAAGGGGTATGCATTTACACAAACTTCTCGACACAAGCAGCATGTGACTCAAGGTCTGCTGATTCGAATTCAGAGTTTTCCTTCTCTTAGAACTGTTACCGTGCAAAGGTTAAAGAACCCAATCTGTCCTACAATTTACCTGTGGGAAGAAAAAATAGGTTCATGCCTTTCCCAATGACCTAAGCACGAGCTAGTATGCAAACAGCCTGGTCCAAGGTTAGGGTTGCATCGGTTGTCAGTAGCTAAGAAGCATATCTGTCACAGGAAAAAAAAGATGTTCAGTTGGGTAGAGAGGTCGTCAGACCCCTAGTGGAGCCCCCACTTCCAAAAAAAAAAAATAGTAATCCACTTACATAATTTCTAATGACATTATACAATTAAAAAAAATTCACTAAATGTTGGAGAGAACTCCCCTCCCCATTCAAGGAGTCAAGCGCCCCCTCCAAGCCCCGAAATCTCTTGCAACACCCCTGTTCACCATTTATATGATTACTTTGATATGTTTAGCGTGTTCGACACAAGGTCAAACTAACTGAGCTCCCACTGAAGATCGATCCTACTTCGCTCGTCAGCAGGAGTCTCTTTTATTATTACGTCAACCATCTCTATGTATTCTTTATGAATGAAAACATTTTTATATCAAGATAAATATTTGAAAGAAAATACTTTTGGAATTAATGATTGATTGATTTAAATGTCAAACTGTATAGGGTAATTTTATGCCAAGAGGTTAGGGAATCACATTCATTGTATATTCATATTTAGGTTTATTTTAGTTGCTTCTTAAGAGATTTTTTTTTTTGACACAGTCCAATTGAATACGAATAAATCTTAAACAAATCTATTTAACCCATAGATGGGACCCCCTAACAGGTGCTTCCACTACAGATCAGAATGGACCTGGGAGTAATGGAAATGAAGGGGTATTACACACTCCCCAGATTTCCAGAACTGGAACCTCACCAGATAAGGTTTAGTGTCATACCCAGGCCACAACAGGTCAGAGTGGATTTGGGAGTAAAGTCCATGAAGAAATACTCCACACTAACCAGCTATCCAGAACAGGAACCTCACCGTCAAATACAGTTGAGTGTCGTAGACAGACCCCCTTATTTTTAAGGAGGGTTCTTACCCCTTTGCAGTGGATACAGTCAGTGTATCGACATAGCGGAAATACTTTTAGGCGTCCGGAAAAAAGAATGACATGTTGTTATCTAGTTTAATCACCCCGAAAATCTTCAATAGTTTACGCTCGCTAGTTTTGACAAGTGTAGAAACACGTAAGATTGATGTGAGAAAATGTAATGTGTTTTTATAAGAACAGTTGATAGATAACGGCAAGATGCTATGTATTTTTAGGATCTGTTAATTACAATATGATGTGTGATGACTCATCTTAAAAAATAAAAGTATAAGCGATGTTTCGATTATCAAATAAAGTTTTAGGTTTTAATTTTATTTCCTAATTTTGAAGGTTGTGCTGCATTTAGTTCCGTGATAAGATAGATCAAGGCCTAGAAAGAAAGAAAGAAAGAAAGAAAGAAAGAAAGAACGGGTTAAGTATAAAAAGAAAAGAAAAAGAAAGGAAAGAAAGAAAAAGGGGAAAAAAATTTTAAATGATAAAGAAAAAAGAAGAAAAAAATGAAAGACAGATCAAGGCCTAGAAAGAAAGAAAGAAAGAAAGAAAGAAAGAAAGAAAGAAAAGAGAAGAAAGAAAGAAAGAAAGAAAGAAAGGGTTAAGTATAAAAAGAAAAGAAAAAGAAAGGAAAGAAAGAAAGAAAAAAGGGAAAAAAATTTTAAATGATAAAGAAAAGAGAAGAAAAGAAAATGAAAGAGAAATCAAGGCCTACAAAGAAAGAAAGAAAGAAAGAAAGAAAGAAGAAAAGGAGAAGAAAGAAAGAAAGAAAGAAAGAAAGAAAGGGTTAAGTATAAAAAGAAAAGAAAAAGAAAGGAAAGAAAGAAAGAAAGAAAAAAGGGAAAAAAATTTTAAATGATAAAGAAAAGAGAAGAAAAGAAAATGAAAGAGAAATGAAGGCCTAGAAAGAAAGAAAGAAAGAAAGAAAGAAAGAAAGAAAGAAAGAAAGAAAGAAAGAAAGGAGAAGAAAGAAAGAAAGAAAGGGTTAAGTATAAAAAGAAAAGAAAAAGAAAGTCAAGAAAGAAAAAAGGGGAAAAAATTTTTAAATGATAAAGAAAAGAGAAGAAAAAAATGAAAGACAAAAAAAAGAAAAGAAAAGAGAAGAAAAAAATGAAAGACAAAAAAAAGAAAAGAAAAAAAAAGAAAAAAGAAAGAAAAAAGAAAAGAAAAGAAAAGAAACAAAAGAAAAGTAAAAGAGAAAGATAAAGAAAAAATGTAATTTTAAAAAAAAGCAAAGAAATTAAAAGAAAGATAAAAAGAGATAAAGCGAAAAATATAGAAGAGAAGAAAGAAAAAAAGAAAAAAAATTGTTTCATTTTAAAAATCATGCTTATATATATATATATATATATATATATATATATATATATATATATATATATATAAGGAACAAATAAAAAGAAACCAACAATAGATCCAGAAGTTTGCACTTTAAAAGGTTTTCTGCATGCGACCCGGCTTGAGGTTTGTAGATCTTCTCTCTCCCCCCACCTATCTCTATCTCTGTATCTCTCCCCTCCACACGCACACCTGCACACACACGCACACTCATACACACACATACACACACACATACAATAAATACACCACAGTCACGTTCAACATCTTCGTTTGGTGCTGTTCTCGGCTAATTTTAGTAAATATTCGCATATGATATTTATATTCACATTGAGAAATTCATTACATAAAACGGTTGTACTTACCAATGTCTCCAGAACCATATTCGGGTGGAATATCCCCGCGGGGTATTGGTGTAGTGGTAGTGATCCTTCTTGGTTGGATGCCCAGACAATAAGTCCAAAAATCTGGACAACAGTCCAAAGCGGTCGTGTTACAAAATTCATCACAGTAACACAGAGTTCCATGTAAGGGCACTGTACAATCGTCCTGTCGACCCTTACAACACCGTTCTCCTCGTCGAACAGCACACCATGGCTTGGCTAAGTCTTCTTCCGACCAATCACTAAATCTCATCTGCGACTGACCATATTTCGTGGTCAGTAACAAAAGAAACGCTAAGTATATTAAAGAGCGCATCACTGAAGATTAATATAATTTAAATACTACGATTTACCTACTTTTTTCCAGATCGAGAGTTTTCAGATTTTGGGCCGGTTTTTAAACTTTTTCTTTATAAAAATTAACTTTTTCTAAATTGCTGCGGACAGACTTTAAAAATAAATAAATTTGAATATTTAGAAAAAAATTGTTTTTTTTTCTTTGAAGATTATTCAGTGATTTTTTTTCTTTTTAGAATTACGCTAATTTATTGAAAATGTATATATTTAAAATCTAGAATATCGATTCTCAGGTTTGTTTGTTTGTTGTTTTTTCTTCACTATTTTGTTTTATCTTTTTAAGATAAACGTTTATCTTGGATTTTTCTTAACTGTCCAATTTTCTGCTTCCTTTCTTAAAAAAAAATTCTTCGTTTTTTTTTTGTCTATCTGAAGTTTCTTTCTTTCTTTCTTTCTCTTTATCCTTTCAGAAAGCTTTTCCTTCTTTGTGAATCCTCTTTCTCAACAAAGAGTGAAGAAGAAAAAGCCTCGCGGCTTGGAAGAAGCCAACGAGATACACGCCAAAGAAACAACGTACAGCCCGTGAAAAAACGAGGAGAGAAAAGGGAAATGGACTGTCGCAGCTCACTTTGCCCAAAATAGATGAATTGAGAGTCTTGGTCTCGCTACCATTCGAGAGAAGCCTCCTCCTCCCCCTCCAATACCCTCACTCCTACTCCTCCCCCTCATCCTTATCATCATCATCATCATCATCATCATCACCCCTCCGCCTATTTTTCCTAGATTTCGGCTGCAACTACAAATACTTAACTGCTAGAGCACTGTTGTGCCATCCGACCCCAACTCACTTTCTACTTGGTCGGCTTTACCTCTTCCAATTCGCCCACCAAACCCGTTTTCGCGTGTGTTTTTTTTTTTTTGTTTATTTTGTTGCTTTACCTATTCGATGTATTTATTTCCTTCTCCTTCTTCCTTCCTTTCCTTCTTCCTTCCTTCCTTGCTTGTTGTCTTTCGATCTTGTTTATTTATTTGTTTATTTATCTATTTATTCATTTGCTTAGTTCGGCTTTTTTTCTTTTCTTTTTTTCTTTCTTTTCTTTTTTTTTTTTTTTTGCTTATTCTTTTTTGCTTATTCTTTTTTCTTTTCTTCTTTCTTTTCTTTTACTTTCTTTTCTTTTTCCTATTTTTCTTTTCTCTTTCTTTCCTTTTTTTTTTTTTGCTTATTCCTTTTTCAGATTTCTTTTTTCTTTCTTTTCTTTTCTCTTTCTTTCCTTTTTTGCTTATTCCTTTTTTCGATTCCTTTTTTCTTTTCTTCTTTCTTTTCTTTTCTTCTTTCTTTTCTTTTCTCTTCTTCTTTTTCTTTTTTCTTTTCTTTTTTGCTTATTCTTTTTTCTGTTCTTTGGTTTTTTTCTTTATTCAATTTTTTCTTTCTTTTCTTTCGACTCCAGTTTTTTTTTTATTTACAGTCTCTTTTTTTTCTCTTTTTCTTTTTCTTTTTTCTTTTCCCACTCTTCCTACCACTCTCGCTATTTTTTTTTCTTCTAAAGTATTGAATGGTCCTATTATTCCTCAATATTTTTTCTTTCATTTTTCTTTCATTTCTTCTTTTTAAAAACCTTCATTTCCTTTTTATTTCTTTATAGACTAGCTCTTTTTTTTCCATTGTTTTGCTTCATGAATAACGTTTCAATTTTTTCTTCTTCTTCTTTCACATCTCTTTTTTTTTTTTTGTTGCAATTAGGATTTTGTTTTCCTTCCCATTTTTCTCAAATCATTCTGTAAGTTATTCTTTCATAACTTCATGAATCTCTTTCTTCCAGTTCGTCATCTCTTTCTCTGATTTGAGATAAGAGTGATTTATGAACCTCAGTCACCGAGTTTACAAATATTCCATCTTCAAATATCCCAAGAGGAATGTGGTGACATATGTGCTGACTTCAATAGACTGTTTTGTCTCTACGATTACCTAGCAGTTTTACAATGACCTGAAATTAATTGATTTAAATTCAAATTTAGTTTTTTTTCTGTCTTACTGCACACCAACTTGCATGAATATTTCATTCCTTGTTAATGGAAGCATCGTGGACCGAAATTAATTACAACGGATTCACGTATCCCCCACCTCTCTCTCTCTCTCTCTCTATATATATATATATATGGGTGGGGGGTGATTTGGTTTCTTTGTTTAATGACATGTCAACCTTTGCAGGTTATTTAATACCAAAGCCACCCTTGTAGAAAAACAGCAGTAACACTATTTAAGCTAAAGAAGGGGCATAAGTGGGGGGTCATACCTTTTCTAAAGAAAATACGAGGATCATTAAATAAGTTTCCAGACTTTTTTCGTATGGGCACTTTTATTGATAGTACACACATGAAACTCTAGTCCCCGTCGAAGTAATCTCCTCCGGCTTCAATGCACTTGTTGTACCGTTCCAACAACTTCTGGAAGGCCCCATCGAAGTCCTCTTGTGTAAGTGTGTCAATGACCTTTGTCACAGCCTCTTTCATCTCCTCATTTGTCTCATAACGACAGCGTCTGAGCTTAGGGAATAACCAAAAGTCACAGGGACCAAGGTCTCGACTATAGGGAACGTGAGAAACTGTGTTGATGCCCATCTTGGTCAAATAGTCTGTGACAAGGATGGAGTTGTGGACTGGTGCATTGTCCTGGTGGAAATGCCACTGACCCGATTTGAAGAGTGCTCGCCTCTTCCGACGGAATCTCTTCCTGGACTCCTTTAAAACCTCAACATAGTAACCCTAACCCTAACCGTAACCCTTTGGCCAATCAACTCTGGTCTATTGACTTCCTTAGTCCTCCCACACCTCTCATCATCCCTCACAGACTCTCTACCTTCCCTGACTCTCTTATGCCACTCAAAAACTGATGTTCGATTCAAGATGGTCGAAAAGCAGTCTGAAGCATTCCATACGTTTTTTGGCATTTTTTCCAAGTTTAAAACAGAATTCTATTATTGCATATCGTTCTTCTAAAGTGTCCTCACGTCCAGACTGCATTTTTGAAATTCACCAGCTGTGACAATCAGGCTTTAGTAGGGTGTATTCCAATTCCTGCTGTAGCTGTTCATTTGAACCTGAAATCATAAAAATTGGTCAGTCATCTCATAAGATGTATAGCAATAACGCACTGAATTTTCAAGAGTCTACGACAATTCTAAATGCCTGTACAAAAAAAAAATGTCTGGAAACATATTGAATACACCACGTAAATAAAATAAAGCTAAATAAATCTATCATGCCGATGCAAAATTTAAAAAAAAAAAAAGAAAGAAATGATAGAATTCTTTAAAAAGAGATGATTCTAAAAGTAATGTAATGATGTATGTGCTGATGTCAAAGGAAAAGGCATCTTTTTTTTATAGCGACCGAAAAAAAAATCAACCATAAAATATGTATTTCCCCAACTCATCGTCTATGCGCAGAATGTGACTTAGGATCAATTTTAACCGAGTTAAAACTGGTTTTCTTTCTCTTAGATTGGTTGCCTTAGTCAGGTAAAAAGAATTCAGTCTGCCCTATTATTTTTTCCGTCTCTGTGAGGAGAAAAAATTTCCCAAGGCCATTAAAGCGAAGTGAATCACCAACAACCTCATTCAGGATTTGAACTCGTGTTGTACATTCCATTTCAATCAACGATATCTGTTACTCTGAACAGTAAAGTTGTCTCCCTTTAGTCGAGAGCGACCAGAAAGCTCCCTTTTCAATAGCTACTACACCGATGTGTAGGGGACGGCATACTCCTACTCAGGATTGATCCACTTTACTCTTGATACGTACCTTATATTGCTGAGTGTTAAGCAAGGAGGTATCAAGTATGGTTTTAAAAGTCTTTGGTATGACGTGACCTTGGATTGGACCCAGGTCTCCTGGACCATTAGGCGAACACTCTACCCACTAGACCAATGGGCCGGTAACGCTGAGCAAGCCTCAAATAAACTTAGAGTAATTAGTTTAATTTTTTTTTAAATGACGCCCTTAGGATATCTAAAATTTTTAAATATTGTTTTGATTTTTTTAAGTGTATCAGAAAATGATCTGATCTTTTTTTATTAAAGAATTTAATGGAAACATTAAATTTATAATTCAAAAATGTATTTAATAAAAATGTATTTTAGATACAAAAATGTATTTAAATAATTGATTCATAATTCAAAAATGTATTTAATAAAAAAATATAAGAAAGAAAGAAAGAAAGAATGAAAGAAAGAAAGAAAGAATGAAGTCATTACAAGAATTGTGCGAAAAGTTAAAACAAATCTAAATGGCTTCAGTTTGAGAAAGTATCGAGAGGATAATTCATGAATATTTACTTTAAAAACAATATTTGATAAACTTTGTTTTGATACCCATCTTGCTCAAGGGGGTGTCCTCGTGGTGTAATAGTTAAAGCGAATGACTGCGGAATCGTAGTACGCGAGTTCGTACTCCAGTCGTGCTATTACGTTCACTTTCTGGCAAATACCCTTGGGAAAGGTATGAACCCCCTTATCCTCCCCCCAGCTATGGGTTAAATAGTACCACGACTGTTCTTCTAGGAGAATGGCTTTGGCATTAAACAACCTAAAAAGAGTTGATATGCCATTGAACAAAGAAACAAAACCATCTTGCTCAAATAGTCTGTGACAAGGATGGACTCGTGGACTGGTGCATTTTTCCTGGTGGAAATGCCATTGACCCGATTTGAATAGTGCTGGCCTCTTCCGACGGAATCTCTTCCTGAACTCCTTTAAAATCTCAACATAGTAACCCTAACCCTAAACCCAGCTGTTTGGCCAATCAACTCTGGTCTATTGACTTCCTTACTCCTCCCACACCTCTCATCATCCCTCATAGACTCCCTGCTTTCCTTGACTCTCTTATGCCACTCAAAAACTGATGCTCAAAAACAATATATGATAAACTTTGTTTTATTCGATTTTCGATTCCATATATTCTTTGCCTTCCTTGAAAAAGAGACCGTCCAGTATGTAGTGGGATATGTTATTCCACACTACTGGCCTAATGAGTAGCGTATTCGCCAATAGACCGCGAGACCTGGGTTCAGTCGCAGGTCGGGTCATACCAAAGACTCAAAAATGGTACTTGATACTGCCTTGCTTAATACTCAGCATTCTAAGGTAAGGGTAAAATGGACCAATCCAGGGAAAGGAGTAGCACCCTCCCCTACACTGTGGTGTAGTAGCTATTGAAAAGAGAGCCTTTGGGTTACCTTCAACTAAGATCGCCAACAACAACTTTACAAAATAATATGTTACATGTGTTGCATGAAGATGTTGAATGAATGTTGCATTTTGATTGCTTTTGGGACAACAATGGATGCTCAGAAATCAACATTTTGAGAATGGTTGTTATTTAAACTAAATTCTCATTGGTGTCTACTCGTAACTAAAAGAAATACGAATTTTCTCTTCTATCACTAATCGGATCGCATAAAGTTTCCTGACTCTCTGGCAGCATCTGCTGATCCCTGCTGTTGACGTTGTTGACCCCTTGTAGTTCTAGGACCATAGTTTGAAAACCATTGTTGTTTTATTTACTCTGGGTCAAGTGATCAACTTGTATTCCAAAGTGGATTCATCCATAGAATCTTTATAACAGTTTGTCATTATTTGTAACCAAATCGATATAGGTTTTTGATGGTCATTATATGGGATTACAATTGCAATGTAAGGGAAGTGCACACTCTTCAAGGCTCTAGAAAGTTAAAAAGCTTTTTTGAGTTTCCTGCGTCCAATAGTTCCCCCTCTTCCATTCTCTGCTTAAACTTCTGTTATAATATACGGGGTGTTTCATAATTTTTGAAACAAAATAATCAGGCACAAATCAAGGACAACAAATGATAGAATAATAGAAATTGGCACTGCTGTAGAAGCAGGAACAAGCTCATAAGTGATGTACACCTATGGACCCCCACATATGGCCGGGCAAAAGTAGGACGACCAGCTCGAACATACATCCAGTAGCTATGTGAGGATACGGGATGTAGCTCTGAAGACCTGCCAGATGCGATGAACGATAGGGAGAAGTGGCGAGAGAGGGTCAGGGATATCCGTGCCTGTGGCACGACATGATGATGATGATGACATTTATCCAACTATAAAAGAATAACATTTTAAGACCTGCAATCATTCACTCTCAAAAATGGACCAAAAATGTCAAGAGGGGCCGTGGAGTAGATTCTCCAGATATCACCGTTCAATACTCTTGAATGCGGCGTGCAAAGTCGTTGGTAACGTGTGTAAATTACTCCTGAGTGAATTCTTGAGTCTTTTCAGTGATAGTTGCCTTCAATTGTGCCATGGTTGCCTTGGTAGATGTCTTTGATGAACCCCTAGAAGAAGAAATTTGGAAAGTTCAAGTCAGCCGGGTGAGGTGACCATTCCACTTCATCTTTTCAGCTAATGAGACGTCCCCCAATTTTTTCACGGAACCATGCATATGGTAACTTTAGCATAAAGCATTACCATCTTTCTGAAACCATAGTTACTCCTCATCAAGGTCCTCGCTTTCTTGGAGATCTCCTCAGAACAGCTTAGTTGTTTGGGACACCGACTGCTTCTCTGCAGAGGCGTAAGACCCCTCCAACGAGTGTCCTGGATATGACACTAAACAATCTGATGGCAAGGTTCCAGTAATGCTGGGGCTTTGGGAAATACGGAGTAACACTTTACCAGGTCCACTCTGGCCCGGAGTGGTAGCTCCTGATAGGGTCCTATTTGTAGGTCAAATAGAACTGTTGGATATTTAAACTATGTGCAAACAAATAACTTAAGTCAAATCGAATTGCTAGAAAATTAATTCTTTTACTACTTAACTGTGTGTAAACAAAGGACTGACGTTTCATTGAATTGTTAATGATACATAGAAATACTTGAAACCATTTGACTGTTATCAAACAACTGAATAATGTTGAATAGAATTATCAGTGTTAAATCATCATCTCATCTTGTCGTGGCATCAGCACGGATATCCCTGACCCTCTCTCGCCACTTCTCCCTATCATTCATCGCTTCCGGCAGGTCCTCAGGGCTACACCACGTATCCTTACAGAGCTGCTGTATGTAGATTCGAGCTGGTCGCTCTGCTTTTGCTCGGCCATGTGAAGGGGTCCATAGGAGTACATCCTTTATGAGGTCGTCCCTTCTTCTCCTGCATGTCTGGTTCGTCTAACTTGGATAGTTTTCCTGATGAATGGTAGGTGGCCGTATAGCTGCTGCTTTGTGGAGTGTTGCCTCCAGGACCTGTTCAATATTGCTCGTAGCATTCTTGTGTAGTTGCTGTCAAGCTTTTTCTCTAGCCTTTTAGTTACCATCCATGTAGTGCATCCATATAGTAGTATTGATACGATTGCTACTTGGAAGAACCTGCGTTTCATTTAAAACTATCTGTGTGAAAAAATTGAACTATTGGTATTGTCATATAATTGCGGAGAGATTTCGTTTTATATATCTTGCCTTTCGGTTTAGTTAGCCTGAGAACCTTTCGCTTAGCGCATGGGTTAGTTAGGTGTAACATTAACGCAGGTGTTCACGCGCGCTCGGAGAGGATGTGTCATTCAGAGATGTCAAAATAAAATCCCAGATAGTAATTGAGACCAGGGGATGTGAGTGACGTCACGCACCGGAAGCGTGGGCTGAGATTTGAGAAAAAGCAGTGCGTTGAGTTCCTGCCTCCGAACGAGAGAGACGAGTTTCAGATCTGGGCGAGGCCCGACGACTTTGTGCACTACGGGCGCCGATGTAAAAGCAGTCAGCATAGAAAGATTGTGTCTCTCTCTCTCCTCATGTCGAAAAACCTTTAAGCTCAAAAAGGTGAATAAAAGTTTCGTACATGAACCAATTTCGTGTTTTCGGATTCCTATATTTTGGCCTAATGAGTAGAGTGTTCGCCAATGGTCAGGGAGACCGGGGTTCAATCCCGGGTCGAGTCATACCAAAGACTCAAAAAATGGTACTTGATGCCGCTTTGCTTAGCGCTCAGCATTATAAGGTACGGATCAAGGGTAAAGTGGAGCAATCCAGGGAAAGGAGTAGCGCCCTCCCCTACACTTCGGTGCAGTGGCTATCGAAAAAGGATCCTTCGGGTCACCCTCGACTATGGTCGCCGACTTACTTATGTCTATTTCACACATCCGTATATCTGGCTATGTAACAGTATTACCTAGCAATGTTTTATTGAAGTTATTAAAGATATGTGATATATTCTTTAAAAAATGCCCCCTAAAGTTATTTGGCAAAATAAAATAATCACATTTTACGTTAATAAAAAGGTAATGAAATCATTAAAAATCGATCAACACAACTAACAGAACAAACCCCAAACATATGAATCCTTTACATTATGATATAGTGAACCTCTTTCTTAATAACCGCTCGTAATAAATTATTTATTGATTTTGTACATTTTTCTTTACTTCAGCAAGTTCCACTTCCGACATGGTAGTTTTAATTGCTTCCCATAGGTCTTCTTTGCTTTTATATTGTTTGCCGCCTTCATATAATTTCATCTTTACAAGTGACCATAGATTTTCGATAGGATTCAGTTCAGCACTTGATGGTTTCCATTCTATTATCTTCTCTCTTGTTAGTCTTTTATGCTCAAAGAATTCACGGGTAAGCTAAGATACTTGAAAAGGAGCATTGTCGTACATAAATACACACTTCACTTTAAAGTGGAATTGAGACTTGCACCATTCAAAGAAAGTCTTATTCATATAATCACTATAATCAGCACTGTTCAATTTAACTACTTCATCGTCTTTGAATGTTTCAATAAAGATTTTGTCGACAATTCTTCCACATATGATCCCACTATCGCATTCTTGCATTGGTTTATCCACAAGCACATTTAAATTGGATAAAACCCATCATTTGTCTCATCCACCAAATCCGTAACGCCCTAGATTTGTCCGCGAAATTTGTTAAGGAGAATTTTTTACAGATCCCAATTCACAAATCATTGTCCTTCTTAGCTCCCTCAATTCCAGTCTTTTCAAAGATCTGAGCAAGGATAAAAAGTGTTTGTTTTTCTATTACTTATATTTATTTGAGTTCATTACAAGTAAGTGAGTTCTTAAAGTTTTTTTTTCATTTGCTTCGACTTGTCAATTTAGTTATATTTTCCACAGCCTTTTTTTTTAATCGTTCGATGATATCTGCAAAGATCCTTTGATATCTTCAAAGTGGACATTTTCGCACTTAATAACTTTGTTATTTTCTGCTTTTTAAAAGTTGTTCATTCATCCCTTTACCCATGTTTCTATATACACAATGGACATGAAGAAAAAATAGTTTTCATTAGATTTTCGAAGTCTTAAACTAATATTAGTTTAAACTGCATACAGGCAATCCATTTTCGTAAATTCCAGATATCTAAAAAAACAAAAAAGCTAAGCATTGAAAATCTCAGAAAATATTATTAAATATTTTACACACACACACACACACACACACACACACACACACACACACACACATACACATATATATATATATATATATATATATATATATAAGAATATTAATTTTAATAAACTAATAAAGGCAAATATATGCATGCTTGTTAATCCAGCTATTTCTTATTAGTTCGTGTAAGTTGGTTGGTTGTTTGGGTTTTATGGCATATCAACCTTTGTAGGTTATTTAACGCCAAATCCATTTTTATGAAAATAATTCTATTTCAAACAATTCAGTTTAGAATAAGAATGCAGTTTAAATGTTAGTACAGTTTAATTGTCAAAATAATTTCTATTTCAAGCTATTCAGTTTAGTCAAGCAATTCTAATTCAGCTAATTCAGTTTAATAAAAGTACAGATTTTGTTTACACTCAGTTAAATGTCAAAACAGTTCTATATTAAACAAATTAGTTTAATGTAAGTACAATTTCAATGCCAAAAAAACAGTTCAATTTCAAATAATTCAGTTTAGCATAAGCACGCAGTTTAAATGTAAGTACGGTTTAATTGTCAAAAACATTTTTATTTGAAGCTATTCAGTTTAGTCAAACAATTCAGTTTAGCATAAGTATGCTGTTAGTTCTATTCAACCCATAGATAGCACCCTTATCAGGTGCTACCACTCCGGGCCAGAGTGGACCTGGGAGCGATGGTAATAAAATGGTACTCCGCATTCCCCAAAGCTTCAGCATCACTGGAACTTCACCATCAGATTGTTTAGTGTCATATGCAGGACACTCATTGGGGGTGGATGTCTTACCCCTCTGCAGAGGTGCAGTCAGTGTATTCTACAGCCCCACCCGACTGAGCAACTTGTTCGTGTAAGTCAACTATATTAAATATGAGGAAAGGTTTGAAATCCCAATGTGCACATGTTGAGATAATTTCCAAAGTTTTCTGTTTATCCACACTTATTCTTTTTTAAAACATCAGATTTCTTTTGAGTTGCATAGTTCTCTCTCTACCCTTCTCTCTCTCTCTCTGCCCTTCTCTCTCTCTCTCTCTCTCTGTGCCCTTCTCTCTCTCTCTCTGCCCTTCTCTCTCTCTCTCTCTGTGCCCTTCTCTCTCTCCCTTTCTCTACCCTTCTCTTTCTCCCTCTCTCTCTCTCTCTCTCTCTGCCCTTCTCTCTCTCTCTCTCTCTGCTCTTCTCTCTCTCTGCCCTTCTCTCTCTCTGTCTCTGACCTTCTCTCTCTCTCTCTCTCTCTCTCTGTAATTCTCCCATTCAGTTTCCTTAAACTCATGTTCACTCATCCCTAAATGGCACAAGTATACAAAGATTTTTACGTAGTTTCGAATATATTTCACCTCCCACTTATTCATATTCATCCAACCCCTCCATTCGGGCTGGATGTGACAAGAGGTCAATTTTTAAGCGGAGTTTAACAGGTTTGAATTCAGTGTTTTATTTCTCCTAGACTAGTTGCCTCACCAAGGCTGAAGCGTCTAGTTTAAGCCGTAAACAGGCATACGTGCCCGGACCCACATTTGGGTTCGTGAAACCGCTTGCCTCATCAGGCTCACATTGCACTAAGTGAGCCGATGAGCAGCACTGACAAGCAGGGTTCGAGTCTCGGCTCCTTCCCGACCTTCCCCTCCCCTTTATCCCCACTTTAATCGGCCTTCGGGCTTTTGACCTTGTGTCAAGTCGTGTCTGGTGGGAGGCAGCGACAAATACTAAGGCTGAAGAACCCAGTCTGTCCTACTATTTACCCATAGCTGGAGGGAGTATAATTGAATTCATACCTTTCCCAAGGGTATTAGTGCTATATGAAATGCAATCAGTCTCGTCCAGGATTTGAACTCGTGTCGCCGTGTCCGTTTCCAACGACGATAACCATTACATCACGGGCACCTAAATATAATATTGTATTATTATATGAATATTATATTGTAATACAGTATATCCCTCCGTATATCCATTGTGATTCTGGTTTACCATACCATAACCGTTTAAATACGCTTACAAATCAAATCTTTATTCATTCCCCTCGACATGCAATGATGATGTTTTGTTCCTTAGCTATAGTCACCTACACATACAGAAATAAAATAATGCAGCAAAAAATAAGATACACCGACGAATTTATATCCGGTTAAAACAACGCGCTGCGTTTGTACCTTCACATACACTATATGCCACCCACACATACACACAATAATACGCAACTATAACCCCCCCCCACACACACACACACTCACGCACTCACAGACTTACTATCACACGTAAAGTTTCCTACAAAATCCCAACGGTTTTTCGACTGTATTTTTAAGATTTTCGATTCATTTCATTTTGTTAACTACCTGATGATTGTTGTTTTGCAAAAAACTCCATGAAACCCCGGGGTAGCAGTCTAAATTCCATGAATTAAATATATATATATATCTATATATATTTATTTATTATTACTATATTCATTGTATATGTATTTAGAGGATTTTTCTTTAGATATAGGTACATATCTACACACGCATACACACATACTACCACACACACACACACACACACACACGCGCACGCATTTACTCCCTCTGTTTCATATACATACATACATCATCATAGCTATATATATGTATGTATGTATGTATGTATATTATGTCAGGTATGCATATACACACAGATCTCACATATACACGCATTTACACTCTCTGTCTATATAGGTGTACACATACATAAACAAATCTATGTTCATTCATCCATACATATTTATACATATACCTATATGTGTACATATGCACACATACTGGCAGACATACATGCATACACATACAAACTCACCACATACGCACTTACACCCTCTGTCCATACACATACTTGCAGACATACTTACACACACCCTCACACACGCATATACACCCTCTGTTATGCACATTCTGCTAGACATGCACACACATACGCATACACACGCATATATACCTTCTGTCCATACACATACTGCCATATATACATATATACACATAGACAACCTACACACGTATTTACAACCTTTATATATATATATATATATATATATGCATACATACGTACTCCTATCCACATACACATGCTTATAGATGGATGGATAGATATATGCAGTTACAGAAAATAAGTTTTTCATATCATTTATCACAATTCGTATATGAACTATAAACTATTTATGTAAATATTTCAAAGTATAATAATAAAATATATTTCATATATATATTATATATAAGTAAGTAAAAGTAAAGTTGGCGACCGTAGTTGAGGATGACCAGAAGGCTCCCTTTTCAATAGCTACTACACCGATGTGTAGGCGAGGGCGCCACTCCTTTTTCTGGATTGCTCCACTTTACCCTTGATACGTAACTTGTAAAGCTGAGTGTTAAGCAAGTAGGTATCATGTACTATTTTAAAAGTCTTTAGTATGACGCGACCTGGGATTAAACCCAGGTCTCTCGGACCACTGGTGAACACTCTGCCTACTAGATAAAATCTTTCATATTATTTGTTACATCTCACATATAAACTATGAATTATTTATGCTAAATATGAGTTGTATTAAAACAAAATCAAATTCTTTTTTTTTTCTCGCAAAAATTTTCATTTTCCCACAATACAAAAATAACTCATTGTATCCGGAAATAAATAGGCGTACTTTTCTGATTTCACTATTTTAACTACTAAGTGTGAGTGTCTATGTATGTGCGTGTGTATATGTGTATGTGCGTGTGTATATGTGTATGTGCGTGTGTATATGTGTATGTTTGTGCACGCACGTGCATGTGTATATATATATCTATACTTGCAGATGCCAGTGTATATCCACCTATCTAATGCTTGTTTTCGAAAACATCCTTTTCCAAAATATTTTTCGTCCCCACCCCCACCTCGTTTCCAATCATTTCCAGCTTCCTGTCCTGATGAGTGTCCGATTTGATGACGTTCAACGTTCAACATATTTTTTGCAATCGTGTTATGAGAAAAACACACACGCACAAAAGAAAAACAAAACAAACACAAAAAATAGAACATGTCATCACATATAAACCTCTTATATGCACATTAGCCCAAGTTGGCTGGAGCTGTAGAATACACCGGCTGCATCTCCACAGAAGGGTAAGACCTCCCCCAACAAGTATCCTGGATATGACGCTAAACAATCTGATGGTGAGGCTTCAGTAATGCTGGAGCTGTGGGAAATGTGGAGTAACCCTTTATTGCCATTGCTACCAGTTCTACTCTGACCTGGGGCTATAGTACCTGCTAGGGTCCTATCGAAGGGTCAAATAGAACTGTTTGATAATTAAACTGTGGAGGTGCCCGTGGTGTAATGGTTATCGTCGTAGAAAATGGACACGGCGACACGAGTTCAAATCCTGGACCAGACTAATTACATTTCACATAGCACTGATACCCTTGGGAAAGGTTTGAATTCAATTGTTCTCCCTCCAGCTCTGGGTAAATAGTAGGACAGACTAGGTTCTAGGAGAAGGAAAACTGAATTCAAACCCGTTAAACTCCGCTTAAAAATTGACCTTGTGTCATATCCAGCCCGAGCGGAGGGGTTGGTAAATATGATAATTAAACTGAAAGCAAACAAATGATTTATGCTAAATTGATCTATGTGTAAACAAATGACTGACGTTTAATTGAATTAACAATATTTCGAACCATTTAACTGTGTGCAAATGAATGAGTAATTTTGAATAGAAGTGTTAGGCAGCAATAATTGAAACGATTTAACTGTGTAGAAACAATAGCAATACTAGTGTGCAATTAAATCAGTTCTAACTCATTTGAATAAGAAATTACTGACAAACTAATCTCTGATATATCATGTGTATCTATTTAAATGTGGGCAAACAAATAACTGATGTTAAATTGTGACTGTTATATAGCAATACTTGAAACCGATTAATTGTGTGCAAAAAATGATCTCAGGTTCGTTTAAAAATATTATCAACAAAATGTGTCTACAAATCATATATATTTAATATATATGTATAAAGAGGATTTGGCATTAAATAGCCTACAACGGATGATATGCCATAAAACCCAACCAAACCAAACCATATAGATTTAATATGTATGTATAAAAAGGATTTGGCATTAAATAACCAATAATGGTTGATATGCCATAAAATCCAACCAAACCAATCATATAAATTTAATAAGTATGTATAAAAAGGATTTGGCATTAAATAACCTACAATGGTTGATATGCCATAAAACTCAACTTAATGTTCAATGTTCCTTTACGTATTTATAAAAGCATTCGGGTTTGCCCCTCTTCTTCTGTTCATTTTAATCCTAACTTTTACATATGTACCGTCTTGTTCTAAGGGACCTTCTCCCGGGACATTATTTGCTTGGCAGGGCTAAGTTTATCGCTTGGCCCCAGAGGCGCCTCAGAAATGTAGAATACTGCCGAGATCACGCATTTTTGTGACCTCGTGTTAAATCCGGCTTGGTGGGAGGTCGATAAAATATCAAAAATTTACACATGTACCATCATTTATATTGAAATCCACACGTTAAAATGTTCGTGTTACGAATCTATTCATATTTAACAATATCTATTCATATTTAATAATATCATCATCAGGAGGTGCCCGTGGTGTAATGGTTATCGTCGCAGGAATTGGAATCGGCGACATGAGTTCAAATCCTGGACTGATTGCATTTCACATAGCACTAATACCATTGGGAAAAATATGAATCCAATTATTCTCCTTCCAGCTATGGGTAAATAGTAGGGCAGACTAGGTTCTTCAGCCTTGGTGAGGCAACTAGTCAAGGAGAAGGAAAAACTCTGAATTCAAACCTGTTAAACTCCGCTTGACCTTGTTTCATATCCTGCCCGAGCGGAGGGGTTGGGTAAATATGATAATATCATCATCATCATCATGACGTGCCGCTGGCACAGATTTTCCTGACCCTCTCCTGCCACTCGTCCCTATCGTCCATCGCTCTCGGCACGTCTTCCATGCTTCATCCTGTATCAGTACAGAGCTGTTTTGGATAGCTCGTCCATGTGAGAGTGTCCACAGTAGTAGATTGCTTATGAGCTCGCTCTTACTTCTCTTGCAGTGTTTTTCTCGTCTATTTTGAATGGTTTTCGAGAAGAGTGGTAAGTGTCCGTACAGCTGCATCTTAGTGGAATGTTGCATTCAGGACTTGTTCAATACATTTCACAGCATTCTTGCGCAATTACCATTAAGCTTTCTCTCCATACGCTAAGTCAACGTCCATGTGGTGCATCCATACAGCAGTATTGACACAACCGCTGCTTGGAAAAAACTGCGCTTTATTTTATCTGATTAATCTGACTTCCATATGACAGATAGTCTATCGATGGCTGTCCATGCCTTTGCTAGTTGGGTGTTGATGTCATTTTCGGTAGATGAGATGCTGCTTTCGAGGTAGGTGAACTTGTCCGCAAGTTTCAGAGATTTTCCATTTTGTATGGAGATGTCGCCTCTTTGATTGAAGCACATGTGTTCTGTTTTGTCTGTGTTGACGTGAAGGCCTATGCCACCTGCCGCTCGTTCCAGACTTTGCAGCAGGGATATTTGCCATTATCAGCGTAGTCCGCGTCCGTAATCGTCCGTGCGGGGTATCTTCTGCTTCTTGCCTTTGCCAAAGTAGACCCGTTTTCTTTCATTAAATCTATAACGAATATTAATGTTGCAAATTTATTTGTGCTATCTACTTCTGCAAATTTATACTCCCGGTCGGCAGGGATTAAAATACGTCGACCGTATCCACTTCAGAGTTAAGACCCTCTCAAAAAAGGGGTGTCCAGCATATATGACTAAACTGCATCTGATGGTGGGGCTCCAGTTCAGATCTTGGAAGTGTTGAGTATCCCTTCATTGCTATTACTCTCAGGTCCACTCGAACTCGAAGTGGTGGTACCTGTTAGAGTTTGGTTTGGTTTGGTTTAATGGTACATCAACCATTGGCGGTTATTTAATGCCAAATCCTGTTTTTACATATATATCAAACATATGATTTGTAAACACATTTTTTAGATACCAACAGTTAAATAATCAAATAGTTTTATTCCTAACAATTCAATTTATCATAAGTAAAAGTTAAATGGTTCTAAGTATTGCTATGTATCACTTAGAATTAAATTAAACATCAGTCATATTTACAAAGTGTTACAAACAATCAAATGATCAAACAGTTCTATTTCCAATCACTCATTTTTTGCTCTCACTTTTAATGTCAAAGAGTTTGACCCATAGGTGTGACCCTATCAGGTTCTACGTCTCCATGTTATAGTGGACCTGGGAGTGATGGCAATGAAAGAATACTCCACATTTCCCAAAGCTCAAGCATTACTGGAGCTTCACCATCAGATTGTTTAGGGTTATATCTAAGACACTCGTTGGGGAGAGAGTCTTACCCATCTGCAGAGAAGCGGCCGGTGTATTCTACGGTCCCAGTCGACTGCGCTCACCTGTCATTGTTCCAATTCATAGGTCAAATAGATCTGTTTAGTGATCATTCGTATTCGACAGGAATACTTGATGCCATAAAACTGAATTATATATCATATTTACCCAACCCCTCCACTCGGGCAGGATATGACACAAGGTCAATTTTTAAGCAGAGTTTAACAGGTTTGAATTCAGAGTTTTCCTTCTCCTAGACTAGTTGCCTCACCAAGGCTGAAGAAACCAGTCTGCCCTACTATCTACCCATAGCTGGAGGGAGAATAATTGGATTCATACCTTTCCCAAGGGTATTAGTGCTATGTGAAATACAATCAGTCTCGTCCAAGATTTGAACTCCTACGACGATAACTATTACACCACGAGCACCGCCTCAATTATATGTATTAGTTACTTGAATCTATAATTGTTTGCTAAGGATTATTATTAGTTACTTGAAATCATATATGGGGAGTGTAGAGTACGCCTTCATTGCCATTACTCCCAGTTCCACTCAAACTCGGAGTAGTAGTACTTGTTAGGGTCGATTTAACCATTGAAACCATTTAGACGAGTGCAATAAAATCATTGGTGTCAGATTGCGATACTTGAAGCAATTTAACTGTGTGTAAACAAATACTGAGTAAAATTATTCATGTTTGATTGGAATGCTTGGAATCGTTTAACTGTAAGCGAAAATTTAATTATTCATGTTACATATCAATATTTGCGTGCAAATGAATAAATAGCGTTGAATAGAATTATTAGTGTTAAATATCAGTACTTGAAACCATTTAACTGCGTGCAAACAAATGATTAATATAAAAATAGAATTGTTAGTGTTTGATAGCAATACTTGAAACCATTTAACTGTGTGCAAACAAATGAATAATATCAAATAGAATTATTAGTGTTCGATAGCAGTACTTGAAACCATTTACTACGTGAAAATAAAATAATCAGCGTGAAAAATACTTCAAACCAACAGTGTTAGATAGAAATATTTGAAATTCGTGCAAACAAATGAGCTCTGTTAAGTTTTAAAGTATTATCTAAAAGCAATTCGTTTAGAAATCATATATATCGAATATAAGTATACACAGTATTTGGCATTAAATAACCCGCAAGGGTTTATATGCCATAAAAATCAACCAACCTACCTTGATATAACATAAATGTGTACAAAAATCTCTTAAGGAGCAACTATAGATAAAAATGTAAATTAAATTTAAACATTCTGCTAAAAACTAAATCAATGGAACTCTGGGGAATGTGGAGTACCCCTAAATTCCTATTGCGTCCAGGTTCACTTTGTCCCGGAGAGGTAGCATCTGATTGGGTCCCATCTATAGACCGACTACTCCTCTTCGAAGAGGTAAGACCCTCCCAAACAAGTGTCCTGTTTATGACACTAAACAATCTGATGTTGAGGCTGCAGTATTTCTGGAGCTTTGGGGAATGCAGAGTACCCCTTCATTGCCATCGCTCCCAGGTCCACTTTGTCCCGGAGTGGTAGCACCTGACAAGGTCCCATTTATAGGTCAAATAAAACTGTTTGGTATTTAAACTGTACGCAAACAAATGACTGTTTAATTGAATTGTTAGTGATACATAATACGAGGAACAGTTTAGATGTGAATAGCGATTCTAGTATGTAAAGAAATTAGCTCTGATTCCTTTAAAAATAAGATTATCAACAAACTATTGACTTACAAATCATATGAATAACAATTTAACTGTGTGGAAAAATATGAGCTCAATCTCATTTAAGAATATTATTAACAAAATGTGTTTACAAATCATCTAGTTTTAAGATGTGTATATAAACAGAATTTGGCATTAAATAACCTACAAGGGATGATAAACCTCAAAACCCAACTAAACAACAAACCTATATCCTATATTCAGTATCCAATCTTTATCGATTTTTGCTGGTTTTATTAAAATCATGCTCCTTCACTTTTAACATTAATCTTGTATTGTAATACCAGAAATCTATCTATCTATCTATCTATCTATCTATCTATCTATCTATCTATCTTCCCGATCCAGCCAACCCTATCTCTCATTCCATACAAATAAATAGAATCGTAATCAGGCCCGTGTCTACCCCCCCCCCAAAAAAAACGGGAGAACTCTACTGTGGTGTGTATAACCAGTACTACGAAGTAACGTTACAAAGATTTCTAGCAGAATTTATTAATACATTAGCGTGGATTCGTCATAATTTTTTAAGTGACTTTCGGATGAACTGGAAATGCCTTTATTCTCAAAATCAGATCATTTTAAGTATATTGATAAAATTTCGCTATTTTGTGTCTTTTTTACTGGTTCGCCGTTACATACAAGCATAGTGATATTTATATACTTTTACATATCCATATTCAGGGCTTTGCAATATATATATATATATATATATATACATTCATATATATATACATGTGTGTGTGTTGTATCGTGTTAAGGAAAATGATACACAGTGAAATAAAGTTAATTGTTTATTAACTCAAGTGTTTCAGTCCGACTAGTATTATAAGTCTCGCGTTGTTGGTGTTACAACCGAAATTGGTCTTAGTACTGACCGACGTCCTTTCAGATCTGTCTCTCTGCTTCTGCTTCTGCTTCTGTCTCTGTCTCTCCGGTTTAAGAGACACGGCGTCTTTTATACCCTGCAATACCGGAAGTAACGTTTTACGAACCACTATACAACAATATGATAGTGACATGCGTTTTGTATGAGATAATAGCGGAAAATCATGCTCCAGTGTGCCACAGAGTTTTTGAACAACAGTTACCTGCTATTTTACCAATAGTTCTGAGGTAGAAAAGATATATAAATTTGAAAATTTAGTCATACATATAAAGTGTGAGAAACAGGTTGACATGCCGTTAAAATCAATCAATCAATCAATCACATAATGATGTGAGCTAATTATTAGGATGATTAAAAAGGACAATCACTGCGAATGTAGACTCCACAAAATAATAATTCTGTCGCAGATTGAACTGGATATAGTTTTGAAATTTTATTAATGCTGAAACTGTTCAGACTTTTCGCGTTCCGGTTTGAATAAAAAACTATCATCATCTTGTTCTTAAAAAGAATAAGTGAGCTGAAAATTATATCATGAAAGGGATAATTACATAACAATAAAAGCTAGATAATATGCTATCTTAAAATGTACGCGATATTTGTTAAAAGTTTATCGAGAATACCAGAGAAAACTGGAGAGTAAAACTAACGACTGGAGGAAAAAGCTTAGCTAAGGTGAAAATTCAGAGAGGAATCTTCCAGGGAGATATGCTATCACCATTACTATTTGTGATTGCGACGATGCCTCTGGGTCACATATTTAGGAAATGCACAGAAAGATACAAACTTCACAAATCGCAAGAAAAAATCAATCAACTAATATACATGGACGACATCAAACTGTTTGCCAAAAATGAATTGGAAACCCGTAATACGGGCAATGAGGATGTACTGTGACGATATAGGGATGGAATTTGACATGCTAATAATGAAAAGCGGAAAACGACAACTGACGGAAGGAATAGAACTTCCATATCAAGAAAAAATTCAGAAAGCTCAATTAAAAGGGAACTAACATATACTTAGGAATATTAGAATCGAATACCATAAAAAATGTGGAGATGAAAAAAAATAAAATAGAATACATCAGGAGAATAAGAAAACTACTTAAAACCAAATTACATAGCAGAAATCTCATCAAAGGGATAAACGCCTGGGTTGTCCCTCTCGTAAGTAACTCGGGACTATTCTTAAAGTGGACCAGGGAAGAACTCCAACAAATGAACCTGAGAAAAAGAAACCTATGACTATGCATAAGACCTTATAACTCAGAGATGACGTAGACAAGAATGTGTGTGTCAAGAAAAGTAGGAAGCGGACTGACTAGCATTCAAGATAGCGTCGATGCCTCGATACAAGAAGATAACGTAAAAATGCGGAGGAAGACAGATCACAGCGACCAGAAACAATACTGACAGCACAAGCATTAAAAGAACAAAAATAAACGAAAATGAGAAGCAAAAGCTATATGGAGATTTCAAGCAACAAACAAGCGAAATCTCATTCGACAAAACTTGAATATGACTAAGAAAAAGAAACATAATGAAAGAAACTGAATCTCTTCTGATAGCAGCACAAAACAACACCATAAGGACTTAGTATGTCAAAGCAAGAATAGACAAAACGCAACAAAATAGCAGATGTAGATTATATAGTGATAGAGACGAAACGATCAATCACATAATAAGGAAATGTAATAAATTAGCACAAAGAGATTATATGACGAGACATGACTGGGTGGGCAAAGTAGTTCACTGGGAATTGCGCAAGAAATTGAAATTTGATGAAAAAATGGTATATACACAATCCAGAAATCGTGCAAGAAAATGCGACGCACAAAATTCTTTTGGATTTTGAAATAAAAACGGATCACCAAATTTTGGCCTGACGACCAGGCCTAGGGATAGTTAACAAAAAAAAAAAAAAAAAAAGAGAATCAATCAAATTGTGAACTCTGCCGTTCCGGCTGACCATAATGTAAAACTGAAAAAAAAAGAGATAAGTACCAAGATCTTGCAAGAGAACTCAAAAAACTATGGAACCTGAAAGTGACGGCAATACCAATTGTAATAGGTGTGATCAGAACAATCCCCCCAAAAAATGGTAAAAGGAGTCGGAGAATTAGAAATTAGAAGACAAGCAGAGACCATCAAGACTACAGCATTTTTTAGATTGGCCACAATACTGCGAAGAGTCCTGGAGACTTTAAGAGACTTGCTGTAACTCAATTTCCAGAGAGAAACCATCTGCTAACATTGGCGTGGAAAACTCAAAGGAGTAATAATAATTATAATACACCCGAGCGATTACACTCATAGGCACTAGGGCCAAGAAAAGAAGGAGGAAGAGGAGTCGCCAGCATTGAGGATTGCGAAGATGCATCAATTCATGGTCTCGGTGAATTGTATTAAAAAGAGTAAAGAATAATTAAGGCAGCCTGTAACAGTAATGACAACATAAAAACAAACACCCCCCCCCCAAGAAAACAGAAATAGACAAAAAGCAACTGTATAGATATTTCAAGCGACAATCGGAGGAGAATGCATACGAGATAAACTGGATATGGCTAAGAAGGGGTCACCTCAAAAGTTGGTTGGTTGGTTATTTGGGTTTAATGGCATATCAACCTTTGTAGGTCATTTAACGCCAAATTCTGTCTATATATATACATACATATTTAACCAAAGATTTCAAAACGAATATTTAGGTAGGTAGAATTTTCTATTAGTAGGATTTCATTTGTTTGCACAAAATTAACCAGTTTTAAGTTGTCATATTTTTTCGTACAACTCTGTCTCTCTCAAGAACGACAGAATGTCATCTATTTTGACGTTCTCGAACAGATCGTTTAAGTTATTTACTTTGAAAAAACGCTTTCTGATAACAGCGAGAGTTCTGCATTCTATAAGAATGTGTTTAACCGTGCAAGTTGTCTGGTAGGTTAAACACTGTGGTTGTGGTTCCTGTTTCAAAATGAAAGCCTTGTATGACTAATTCGCAATCGGGATATAATAACTTGTTCTCTTCTTGATTTTCTCGATGCTAATCTCCACTCTCCTAAGGTGGGATGAATTTGAAAGAGTTTATTGTGGATGTTATTGTTCCATTGTTATTGCTATTTTGTGTGAAGGAATTTATTAATTGTTGGTTTCAGGTCAGATCCTGGATTTATCGGGTGTCACCTCAAAAGAGAAACTGAATTTCTTTTTATAGCAGAAAAAATAATGCCATTTTGACCAATCATTTTAAAACGAAAATTGATTATTCGCAATATAATTGGCGATTAAAGAGACAAAACAATTGTGGGGATGAAACGATTATCGCATGACAAGCGAATAAAATAAAACTAGCGGGAAGGAAATACAAGATTAGGCACAGCTGAGTTGGGGAGGGGATTGGATTGGTTGGTTTTATGGCATATCAACCATTGTAGGTTATTTAATGCCAAATCCGTTTTATACTTACATATATAAGTATATATATCAATTCTTTTGTATATATATATATATATATATATATATTAACGTTTTAAACGAGCCTGAACACATTTTTTTTGCATACAAATAACTGGTTTCACTTATTGTTATCTAATACAAATACACAGCTAAACATAAAAACAGTTCTATTTCAAACAATTCAGTTTAGCATAAGTACACAGTTTCTTGTTTAAACACAGTCATTTGTTTAAACAGTTTTTTTTTTTTTAATATTTACACAGTTAAATAATCAAACAGTATTATATCAAACAATTCAGTTTAGCGTTTACAGTTTAAATGTCAAACAGTTCTATTTGAGCAATAGAGAGGACTCTAGAAGGAGCTACCACTCCAGGCCAGAGTGGACCTGAGAGTGATGGCAATAAAGGAGTACTCCACATTCCCAAAAGCTCCTGCATTACTGAAGCCTCACTATACAGTTGTTTAGTGTCATATCCAATGTTATGAAATAGGCGAGGGATTTCGGTTCATGCCTTTGAGTTTAGTTAGGCTGAGAACCTTTCGGCTCAGCACATGAGTTGGTTGGGTGTAAGATTGAAGCAGGTGTTAACACGGGTGCGCGCGAGCGGATGGAGGTGTCACTCAGATGTCATAACAGTCCGAGACGATACTTGGTGACAAGGTGCGGGTGACGTCACGCACCGGAAGCACGCGGAAGTTTGTGTGAGAATTTGAAGAAAATAAGAGTCGGGTTTTAGACGCCAAACGAGAAGGATCGATTTTGGAGCTCGCAGGCGCGAGGCGAACGTGCGCCCGATGGGGGCTGTTCGGGTTGGGGGCCAAATGAATAAGACAGCATAGAAGATTGTGTCTCTCCTCCTTACGTCGAAACCTTTAACTCAAAGTTAATAAAAAGGTTTCGTACCTGAACAAGAAGTCGTTACGTGTTTTCGAATTCCGAGATTCCTATGTTCTGTATATGTTCTATAGTAATGAACATTACATGTCTATTTCGCACATGGCCATATTCGTGTATATGGCTACGCAACACTAAGACACACGTTGAGGGAGTCTTACCCCTCTGCAGAGATGCAGTCAGTGTATTCTGCATCCCAACAGCCAACTGGGCCAGGGGAAGGTGATTCACTCGTAATTGTGTAAGAGATTAAAAGTTGACCAGAATCTGTTTCAGAAAATGGGACGCATAAAATTATCTTAGATTTTAAGATAAAAACGGATCCTCGAATCCCGGCGACTGGGAAAAACCAGGTATTAATTAACAAAAAAATAAACTTATTATCTTACCTCTTTTGCCATTCCATTGGACCTCAGAGTAAAGATGAAAGGAAGCGAAAAGATTGCTTTGTATAGTGGCTTGTACCACGGGATTTCCGGTATGTTGGTGGTATAAAAGACGTCGTGTTTCTTAAGAACGTAGGTACTGAAAGATCTCGCTCAGTAGTAAGACCAACTTCGGACGTAACACCCACAGCGCGAGACTATAATATTTGTTGGACTGTACCACTTCAGTTTATAAATATCATAGTCTCGCGTGGTGGGTAACTGAGCACTCCAGGTAGCCGATAACGTATATATAAAAAAAATCTCTCTAAAAAAGTCCTTCACTAACGCTGAAAATGACGATGGCTCTGGGATAAGATATCCTTCTGTCGTAAATTCTGCTGGGCCAGAGCAACCCTGAAGAGCTGTTTGTTGAAACCTACGTAGACTCGCTGTTGGCCATGGAGGAATTATTTTCATAATATTAGCTCTATCTCATGTAATGAGCACTTTATTATGTTTTAGCTTTGGTAATTCTGTCGGTGTTTTTTTCTTTTGACTAGACATACGTGCTGCGTGATTATTTTTTAAGTAGCACGTGTGTTTTTTGTCTTTTCTTTGTTTACTGAATTTTTTTCCCCAGATATCAGTTTGTAGAATTTGCAAATTGTACAATCTGGGTTTTTTTCACACCAATAGAGGTATAGATTAGATATAAAGATTAATATGAAAGTAAATAAAGGATTGTAATCCGACAATATGTAGAAAAATTGATTACAAGGTAATCCAAGTGGAAGGAGAGATTTATTAAGAAGTCGACACTATAGTTTTTCGGTTCTACTGAACCATCATCTGGACCATGAGGGGTGATATTAATAATATATAATATCACCTTCCACAAAGATTGATATATATAAATGCATTAATATACTCGTACGTATATTCATATTAATACTGAACATGTTTAGACTCTTTGTGTTCTTGTAAGAACTTAACCGTCTGTTTCAGAGTTCGTCATAAAGAAAAATGCTAACATCAACAATTCCAAGAATCCGTTTCTACCACGAAAATCTCTCTCTCTCTCTTTCTTTCTCTCTCTCTCTCTCTCTCTCTCTCTCGCTCTCTCTCTCTCTCTCTCTTCTTTCCTTGTCAAAAATATCATTCTTACTTATTCACATTTCTCTGTCCTAGAATATTGTACAAACACAGCTTTGTAGTCAAAAAATTTCTCTTTACAAAAATATTTCATAACAGATTTTATCACACAAAATCTTTGTATACTACCTCGACTGTGGGGCTAAGAATATGCCGCATGAATCCCTTGTTGTTCTGAGTCTGACACTAAACTGTTGGTGAGGCTCCAGTTCTGGAGATCTTGATAATGTTAAAACTACTTCATTAGTATTACTCCCAGGTTCAGTCAGACCTGGAGTGATAGTATTTGTTCAGGTACCTTCCATTGGTCAAACAGACCTCTTTTGAAATTATTTGTATTCGATGAGACTATGTGCAAAAAAATCTTAGGGAACAACACAAAAAAGTAACAATGAACATAAAATGAGTGCGATTCCATAACCTCCAGGCATAAAATAACCCTTGCCTTGTTGATATATCGTTAAAATCAATTAATCATTTACAATCAATGATGGCAGAGTTTATGAAAACCAGATAGTTTGTTTGTTTGTTTATTTGGTTGGTTGGTTGGTTGAATTTTGTCAACTCTTGGGTTATTTCATGCTAAAAACGTTTAAGTTTTGGTTGGTTAGTGGTGTTTTATGGCATATCAAACATTGCAGGTAATTTGAAGCCAAATTATATATATATATATATATATATATATATATGTATTATGTATGTATATATATATTATTTGTAAACGAATATTTGGTAGATAACATTTTTAAACGAGATTGAGCTCATTTATTTGCACCCAGTTAAATAGTTTCAAGTATTTCTATCAAATACGAATACTTCTGCTTGCTATTAATCATTTATTTGCACACAGTTAAATGGTCTCAAGTATTGCTTACACTAATAGTTTTATTTGCACCCATTTGAATGGTTTCAAACCTTGCTATCTAAATGTAATATTTCTATTAAATATTAATCAATTGTTTGCACACATTTAAATGGTTTTGAGTAGAGATAATGATTAAACAGTTCTATGGGACTCTCAGAGGTCGGAGTGAACTTGGGAGCAATGACAATGAAGGAGTACTCTACATATTCCAAAGTTATCGGACTCGAACCTCACTATCAGAGGGTTAATGTCAGATCCTGGACAATTGTTGGAGGTGGGGAACTTACCCCTTTACAGAGATGCAGTCAGCGTATTCTACTGCTCCAGCCAACTGAATTGAATATGGTTTGGGTTGTTTGATTAATGGCATATCAACTTTTATAGGTTATTTAATTCCAAATAGATGGTAATTACCAGAATGATAATTATTGAATAATTGAGTTGCAGCTGTTGATTGTATTGATTAATAAAAAAAATAATGTGTTATCAAGGGGTTTCGGTTTCTTTGTTTAATGGCATATCAACTTTTATTGGTTATTTAATGCCAAAGCCATCCTTTTAGAAGGACAGTTGTGGTACAATTTAACCCATAGCTGGAAGGGTAAAGGAAGTTCATACCTTTCACAAGTGTATTTGTCCGGAAGTGAACGGAATAGCGCGACTGCAGTTCGAACTCGCTTACAACGATTCCGCAGTCTGTCACCTTAACTGTTACACGACGAGGACACCCCTGTTACCAAGTGAATTTTACCGTTCTGGAAGTCATTGATACACTGAATCATTCTTAAAATAGACGTAGAAGTAACTCAGGCAAATGGACCAAAACAACGAAGTTGATGATGCACAAGGCCTTACATCAGAGAAATAACATAGTGTCAACAAAAGAAGAAAGATGAGAACTCGTCCGTATTGAGGATTGTCTAGATACATCAATGGTTTCAGAAATAAACAAAAAGAGCAAAGAAAGACTGATTACAGCAGCCATTAAGAACAAACAGAAAAACACAAAAATTAAAAAATAAAAATAGGGAGAAAAACAACTTAAACGAGAAACAACAGGGATTGTATGACCGCACATGGCTAAGATAAGGAAACCTCCAGAGAGAAACTGAATCACTTTTATTGTTGGATTCTGACCGGAACATCCCTTTAACATGCTGCATAAGTTGCGTGACTGGTATAACAAGATATACATCTGTTTCCTAAAGTATACAGAACGCAGGTATTTCCACAGCGGAAGTGCGGGGTAAGTTGAATAGGTGGCATGTTAGACGAGGTCGTGTCTATGTACAAAGCGTAGGTGGGGGGTAACATCAAGGACTACGTGGGTGTCCGGAAAACTTTATAAACCAGGGAAGATTTCGACCCAGAGAAAACGAAAAAGGCCGGCAGAAGAGTTACAAGACTTATCGCAGCTCTGGGCGCTGACTTTGCGCCAGAATTCCCAGGGTTGAGAGGTAGAGAAAAGCTAGAGCTGCACGAGACTCACAAGGGTAGAGAAGCGAGGAGAAACTAAGATGATTCAATGTCTTGAGATGGTTCACAGAAGATCCGTACAGTCGGCTTCCGTGTGTAAGCCAACTCAACTGTCTTCGATTCTTTTCCTCTCACTCTACCTATTCGTACATTTCGGGTAATAAAAGGAAGAGAAAAGAAGCCGATTATATTTTCGTACATCAGCGTTGTTGTCTTTCTTCGTATACAATATTATTAGCAGCCAAAAACAACACCGTTAGGATCAATTATGTCAAAGCGAAAATCGATAATTCTCAACATTATAGCAAGTGTAAGTTATTTGGAAACAGATGAAACGGTTTATCACATAATAAACGAATGCAGCAAATTGGCACAAAAGGAGTAAAAGACTAGGCACGACGGGGTGGGAAAGGTGATCCACTGGGAATTGTTCAAGAGATTAAGATTTGACCATAATTCTAAATAGTATATGCACAAACGAGAATCCGTCGTAGAGAATGATACGCATAAAATTCTCTGGGATTTGGAGATACAAACGGATAACTTAATCTCGACCAGAAGACCAGACTTGGTGTAAATTAACAAGAAAAAAAAGAACTTGCCATCTAGAAGATTATGCTGTTCCGTTATACCACAGAGTACAAGACTCGCGATGGTATAGAAGAATAAGAAATAAGAAAACGAAATGATAAACAAAATACTTAGACCTTGCCAGAGAACTAAAAAAATCAAACTGTAAAACATGAAGGTGATGGAAAACACCAGTTGTAATTGGTGCGCTTTGAACAATCTCAAAATACTTTCACAAGGTGTATAGTATCAATTATAACAATAATAATAATAATAATAATAATAATACCGAAAACAAAAATGGATAGAAGAACAACTGTACGGATACCTCAAGTGACAAACTAAGAAAATTATCAATGAGATGAACACGGCTGTGAAAAGGAAACTCCAAGAGGGAAATAAAATCTCTTTTAACTGCGGCACAAAATAATGTTAGAAGAACCAATTATGTCAAAGCAAAAAAAAAAAAAAAAAAAATTATAAAACGAAAGTAAAGTTAGCGACCTTAGTCGAGGGTGACCCAAAGGATCCTTTTTCAATAGGGGAGGGCGCTACTCCATTCCCTGGTTTGCTCCACTTTACCCCTTGATCCTTACCTTATAGTGCTGAATGCTAAGCAAGGCGGCATCAAGTACCATTTTTTGACTCTTAGGTATGACTTGACCTGGGATTGAACCCTGGTCTGCCGGAGTGTTAATTAACATTGTCATGTAGTGGATTTTGCTGTTCCAGGGTGAAAATAAAAGAAAGCAAAAAGATAATAAAGTACTTGGATCTTGCCAAATAGCTGAAAAATCTGTGAAACATGAAGGTGACGGTGATACCAGTTGTAATTGGAGTCCTTGGAACGTTCCTCAAAAGCCTAGAAAAGAAGGAGGGGGAACTGGGGATCAAAAGAAAAATCGAGACCATCCAAAGTACAGCACCACTGAATTTTCCTCTTGATCAGGATCTAATTATTTCTTGTAGAATGCTACGCACTCAAAACGGATATTATTAGGTATTATTTATTACTGCTTGGTAAAAAAAAAAATGTCAAATTCTGTTACCAAAAATAAGATTACCACAATTTTTTTTCCCAAAACGAAAAAGTATATATACATATGTGTGTGTGTGTGTGTGTACTTATTTTTGGACTGCTGCCTATCTATATTTTTTATAATAAATTTTCTATGCAGTAGACTTTGGTAATAATAATAATACTAATCTGTAAAAACAACAACAAACTCTGGAACATGACGGTGACGGTGATACCAACTATAGTTGGAGTACTGGGAATTGTCTACATAGGTATGGGAAAGAGATTGGACAAATTGGAGAATGATCGAGACCACAGGACTTGATAAATCGGCTAAAATACTTTGAATAGTCCTGGAGGCGTGTGGATCTCCTGGACCCTTCTCAGTATTCTAGCTGATCTCAACAATACTTTAGTTTGGACAGTCTCGATTCGTCCTCCAATTTATAACTCTTCAAGTTCCCGTTCCGAACGCGCCAATTACAATTAGTATCAGCGTCACCCTCATGTTCCACAGGTTTCTTTGTTCTCTGGCAAGGTCCATGTGCTTGTATCTCTTTTTGCTTTCTTTGATTTTTCAGTCAGTGTTCAACCGGGTCAGTGAAGTCCACTATACGGTAGGTTCTCTTTCTTTGTTGTTAATTATCTCTCGGTCTGGTCTTCTGGCCGGGATTTGGTGATTCGTTTTTATCTCAAAATCCAAGAGAATGTTATGCGTCTCATTCTCTACGACGGATTCTGCTTTGTGCATATACAATTTCGTACCATCGTCAATGTCTGGTTAAAATCCCTGTGGATCATCTTTCCCAACCAGTAGATCCTAGTTTTATTCTCCTTTTGAACTAGTTTGCAACATTCACTGTTTTTGGGATTAACCGTCGGCTGGGGCTGTAGAATACACCGACTTCTCTGTACAGGGTAAGACTCCCTTCCCACCGAGTGTCCTGGATATGACATTTAATCTAAACGTGAGGTCCCAGTGATGCTGGGGTTTGGGGGAATGCGGAATACTCCCTCATTGCCATCGCTTCCAGGTCCACTCTGGCCCTGAGTGGTAGCATCTGAGAGGGTCCTATGTGTGGGTCAAATAGAACTAAAACTGTTTGACTAAACTGAATAGCTTGAAATAGAAATGTTTTTGACAATTAAAATGTGTACTCATGCAAAACTGAATTGTTTGAAATGGAACTGTTTATGCTATAAATCCCAAACAAACAAAAATCGATTTGGCATTAAATAACAGAAAATGATTGATATACCATAAACCCAAAAAACAAATATGGATTTGGCATTAAATATCCTAAAATGCTTGATATGCCATAAAACCCAAACAAACAAATATGGATTTGGCATTAAATAACCTAAAACGATTAATATGCCACCATAAAACCCAAACAAACAAACAAACAAAAATGGATTTGGTATTAAAAAACCTAAAATGGTTGATATGCCCCAAAACCAAACCAAACCGTTCCATCTCTGTCTCTGCATAACCAACACCTGTTATTCAGTTACTTATTATCAATTTTCGCTTTAATATAATTGATGCTTATGGTATTATTTTGTTTGGTTGGTTTGGTTTGTTGGGTTTTATGGCATATCAACCTTTGTAGGTTATTTAACGCCAAATCCAGTTTTATGTAAACAATCTGTTCTATTTCAAACAATTCAGTTTAGCATAAGTACTCAGATTAATTGTCAAAAACATTTCCATTTCAAACTATTCAAGCAGTTATATGTAACAATTCAGTTAAGTGTAAATACAGTTTTAATGTCGAAAAACAGTTCTATTTCAAATAATTCAGTTAAGCATAAGCCCGCAGTTTAAATGTAAGTACGGTTTAATTGTCAAAAACATTTCTCTTTCAAGCTATTCAGTTTACTCAAACAATTCATTCTAGCATAAGTATGCTGTTAGTTCTATTTAACCCATAGATAGAGCCCTATCAGGTGCTACCACTCCGGGCCAGAGTGGACCTGGGAGCGATGGCAATGAAGGGGTACTCCGCATTCCCCAAAGCTCCAGCACTGCTGGAACCTCACCATCAGATTGTTTAGTGTCATATCCAGGACACTCGTTGGGGGGGGGGAGTCTTACCCTTCTGCAGAGAAGCTGACTGGGCAACATTATTTTGTGCTGCTATTAAAAAAACATTCAGTTTCTCTCGTGATATTTCTCTTTCTTGCAACGCCCAAGTCATCTTAAGAGAAGACTCGCCAATTTGTCACTTAAAATATCCATGCAGTTGTTTTTTCCTATTCCCAGTTTTTATTGTTTTTTCTTATTTCCACTTTTTATTGTTTTTTATTTTCTGTTTGTTTTTATGTTACTATTGTTATTATTAGCTGCTGTAATTAGTTTTGCCATTTTTTATGTGATCCTAAAGACGTTGTACTGACGTATCTATGCAATCCTCAATGCTGGTGGGTCCTCCACCTTCTTCTTTTCTTGACACATATAGTCTTTCTATGTCATCTCTCGGATGTAAGGCCATGTGCAGAGGGATTAATTTCCTTTGCTTAGATCTTCCTTCTTTGTCTATGTTGTAGAATAGCAAGCACTCCTTCAGCACTATTCTAGATGGGCTGGTTCATAGCCTTAAAATAGCCTACGGTTAAAGACTTCACAGTTGATAAATAAGTCGATATTAAGCTGATTAATATTCGGACTGATCTTACTTCGTTTGGCTATACAGCATTTTGACCCTCCTCTATTCCTTGTAAGTTGTCTTGTTAATTGTTTGTTACTTATTGTACTGTGTTTTTGTACGTATCCGTTAGCACCGGATACTGGTGTTGAATAAATATACTAAGCACTCATTTTTCTCTGTATATCATTCACCTCGACGATACAACACTGTATCTTAAGAATGGTCCTCAGTACCTTACCAGGGAGACTGTCCAGATGTTTATTCCTTTGATGAGACTATTATTCTCAATTAATCGGAATTTTTCTCGGCTCATTGGTCCAGTGGGTAGAGTGTTCGCCAAAGGTCCGGGAGACCTGGGTTCAATCCTAGTTCGCGTCATACCAAAGACTTTAAAAATTGTACTTGATATCTCCTTGCTTAACACTCAGCAATATAAGGTACTTATCGAGGGTAAAGGGGAGCAATCCAGGGAAATGAGTAGCGCCCTCCCCTACATCTCGGTGTAGTAGTTATTGAAAAGGGAGCCTTCTGGTCGCCCTTGATTACGGTCGCCACCTTTAGTTTACTTACAACAGTTTTCACTGGTGGATTTTACTGAACGATTGAATGTTTTTAACGGCATGTCAACTTATCTTAGCTTATTTCATGCCTAATGTTAGAGAATCGCGTTCAATTTATATTCATATTCACATTTTTCTCCAATTATTACTTTTTTTTCTTTTTTATAGACGTTCTCATTGAATAACATTTTTTTAACAGAGCTATTTGACCCTTAGACGGAACCCTACCAGTTACTATGGATCAGAGGGGTAATGGCAATGAAGGAGTACTCTCCACTCCCCAGTTCTCAATAACTTTTCCTCGCCATCAGGGTGCAGGGTAGATTTTCTCTGAAGTCGGAAAGACAGTAAGTTTCCTCAGGTTTCCAGGACTCTTAAATATTCTAAATAAACAGTCAAATTATCGGTATTATATATATATATATATATATATATATATATATATATATATATATATTATTACCCTTTAGAGTTATTCACATCAGCGTTAGCTGATGGTTTTTCAGTGGAGTTTGAGTGACAGCAAGTCTCCTCAAGTTTCCAGGACTCTTCTCGGTATTCTGGCTGTTCTCAATAATGCTGTAGTTTGGATGGTCTCCACTCGTCCGCCCACTTCCAAGTTCCCCAGTCCCTTTAATAATCCTTTAGTTACTGTGCCAAAGGCGCCAGTCAATATTGGTATAATCGTCACCTTCATGTTCCATATTTTTTCAATTTTCTAGCAAGGTCCAGGTACTTATCCTTCTTTCTCATTCGTTCAGTTTTATTCTGTGGTCACCCGGGACAGCAAAGTTGACAATTTTGCTAATTCCCTTTTTTTTTGTTGTTGATTATTATAAGGTCTGGTCTTCTGGCCGACATTAGTGTGATCCATGGGTATGTCAAAGTCCCATAGGAGTTTATGTGTGTCATTTTCTAGGACAGCTGCTGGTTATTATTATTATTATTATTATTTTAAAAGATTCTATTGATTCACTTAAAAGGAATTATCCAAAGCGAGTACTCAATATAATTTTTTGTATGCATTGGAGGATCTTCTTAACAGAGATATACAACGAATTTTATTTTTATAAATATTTGAATTATGATACGCGAATCTTTATGTAAGATAAAGATATTCGCCGTAGTTAACGGTTAAAAGAAAATATTTTTTAAATTACATCTGACGAGCCTATCGAACGGTGAAATAAATTTATAATGGAATATACTTATTGATTTTCTTGCTTCTCAATGATATATATATAGATATAGATATATAAAGTAGTTTAGTAGGTCCGCAGTATAAAAATAAAGAATCATTTATTTGTAATTTTTAATTACGTAATTCAGTCTACATTAATGTCAATGTGAATATTAATTACATGCAATATAATCGTTTATACAGAGAATGATTTCAGATTAAAATTCATGTGATAACAGTTAACTGATTATTAGTCTACGAACTAATATATAAGACACATATGGTAGGTTGGTTGGGTTTTATGGCATATGAAATTTTGTAGACTATTTTATGCCAAATCCATTTTTATACAAATAATTAGTTCTTTTTCAAACAAATCAGTTTACCATGAGTACACAGTTTAACAGTCAAAATCATTTCTATTTCAAGCTATCTAGTTTAGTCAAAAAGTTTTAATTCAGCCAATTCAGTTTAGTATAAGCATAGGTTTTATTTACACACAGTTAAATGTCAAAACAGTTCTCTTTCGAATATTTTAGTTTAGCGTAGAACAGTTTTAATGTCAAAATAAGTTCTATTTCAGACAATTCAGTTTAGCATAAGTACGCATTTAAATATCAAAACAGTGCTATTTCAAGTAATTTAGTTTAGCATAAGTACGCAGATTAGTTCTATTTAACCCATAGATAGAACCCTGTCAGGTGCTACCACTCCGGACTAGAGTAGACATGGGAGTGATGGCATTCCACAAAGCTCCAGAATCACAGGAACCTCACCATCAGATTGTTTAGTGTCATATCCAGGACACCCGGTATTGGGGGTCTTACCCCTCTGCAGAAGTGCAGTCGATGTATTCTGCAGCCCCAGCCAACTGGGCAAGATATGTATGTTTAAGACATGAAATAATGGTCGAAACATATAGCCTTGATGCCTTAGCAAATCGGAAATATATAATGATGACAATGTTAACACCAACAATAATTACATTTCCCTTTTTCTATAACGTCTTCGTCTGTATTATCTCCCAATTGAAACAACACCCTAAAAAGTCAAGACTAGAATTACAGCGACAGTAAACAAACGGAAAAAAATATTTAAAAAATCTATTTCACTTATTTCATCCCCACCACCGCAAATTTTTTTTCTGATTTATAATCTTTCAACAAATAAAAAAAATCATGTTGAACTGTAATGATTAATGCGGCTCAGGGGGAAAATTAGTAACGTTTTATCCATTGGAAATGGATAGATAAATAAAATAAAAAGGTAAAATATACTTGGTAAATTGTACAAGATACCCGGAAAAAGGTTAAAGATACCCGGTAAAAGGTACAAGATACCCTGTAAGAGGTAAGAGATACACAGGAAGAGGTAAAAGATGACAAGTAAAAGGTTTAAAATACCCGGTAAGAGGTACAAAATACTCGGTAAGAGGTACAAGATACCCGGAAAGAGGTAAAAGACACCAAGTACAAGGTTAAAGATACCCGGTAAAAGGTGCAAGATACCCGGTAAGAGGTACAAGATACCCGGAAAGAGGTAAAAGATACCAAGTAAAAGGTTGATGTGCAGCTGTCATTGAGAGCAAGGGCTCATTTACTAAATATTGATTGTACATGAATATTTATTGTTTTTTGCCTGTTTACATTGTCTTTCTCAATTTTGTCCCTTACTTTTGGACGATCCTATTTTGAAAATAAATAGATAATTGTTATGATTCTTTTTCTATTCTTTGCAAATGATTCAAATTTTAGTATGTTATTATGGATGATAACGACTACCAATTGTCAAAATTTCAGCTTTTCACAGTTGTTATTTCTAACAAATATTAGGTTTTAAAATTTTGTCCCTTAGTTTTGGACGCTACTGTATTTTAGAGGCATGTTTAGCGTAATGGTTATCGTCATATGAAATGAAATCAGTGACCCGAATTTAAACCCTGGACGAGGTTGTTTGTGTTTCACCTCACGCTAATGCCCTTGGGAAGGGCATGAATCTATCTGTTCTCCTTCCAGCTATATGTATATAACATCCCATTGTAGATGAGTTAGATTCTCACAAGTTGGGCCGTCTGGCATTTGTGCCGGATGAGATATCCAAGATCAATGTCAGATTGATGTCAGATGGGCCACCTTCGATTGCACAGCCAAGCACTAAACCCACTTTGGCCAAGTTTAAGCTATGAAAAGCCACACGTGCGAGACTCACGTGATATATCGTGAGAGCCCTAGTCCAGCTCGCTCAACTGGCTCACATTGCACAAAGTGAGTTAATTGTTATGGAATAGCCGAGGGATTTCGGTTCATGCCTTTGAGTTTAGTTAGGCTGAGAACCTTTCGGCTCAGCACATGGGTTTTGTTAGGTGCAACATTGAGGCAGGTGTTAACGCGGGCGCGCGCGGGCGGTTGGAGGTGTCACTCAGAGATGTCACAATAGTCCGAGACGAAACGCGGTGACAGGGTGCGGGTGACGTCACGCACCGGAAGCGCGCGGAGGTTTGTGCGAAAATTTGAAAAGTCAGAGTCGGGTACTAGACGCAAAACAAGAAGGATCGACTTTTGGAGCTCGCGTTGGGGGCCAAATGAATAAGACAGCATAGAAGATTGTGTCTCTCCTCCTTACGTCGAAACCTTTAACTCAAAGTTAATAAAAAGATTTCGTACCTGAACAAGAAGTCGTAACGTGTTTTCGAATTCCGAGATTCCTATGTTCTGTATATGTTCTATTGTTATGAACATTATATGTTCATTTCGCACATGGCCATATTCGTGTATCTGACTACGCAACATAATGACCAGTATAAGCTCAACAGAGCACGAGCCTTGGCTCGGGCCCGACTTCCCGCTCCCTAAACCCCCCTAGAAAACGATCTTGTGTCATGACATTGTGTCAAGTCCTGTCGGATGGGATTCAGAGACTCTGACATTGTGCCACAACTGAGCGAGGCTCAGTACATAACCATGGCTTAGTAGTAGGGCAGTCTGCTTGGGTTAAAACTCTGAATTCATACGAGCTTTACTCCACTTGCGTCACATTCTGTCCATGGTAGAAGGGTTGGGTAAATATTTACATCAAACTATCTCACTCTCATTAGAAAACAGATAATGAAATGCTTCGTAATTATTTTTATATAATGAAAGAAGATTTTATCATGTGTAAGAAGTTGATTTTACAAGGAAAAAATTTACATAAAAAATGTTTGCATTCCACAAAACGCCGATGAAATTTCACGCCAACACGTGACAAGAAGAGCAGATTACCGGTGTGTGTGTGTGTGTGTGTGTGTGTGTGTGTGTTTAAAGGATAAACTATTATCTTTTTTTTTCTTCCATTGTCATCTGATCTCGATGCTTATTCACAGAAGTGAATAAAAATATATAGTGACAATATTTGACCTCATAATTCAGGGATGCCAGGCCAAAAATAGCCTGACAGTTTTAATATACTTGCCGCTGTGTTTTAACTTTCTCCAAGTTGTAAAAAAAAACCAAGAAGAATCCCCATAAAGATAAATTTTCAAGAGAACGGAAAAGATATCGTATGTTTTGGTGTTTACATTCAGGTCAACAGGGCTGTAGAATCCGCCAAGTGCATCTTTGCAGAAAGAATATAGATATGACACTATAGCCATTGATGATGAGTGTCCAGTTCTTGAGCTTAGGATAATGGGTAGATACTCTTTCATTGACATTACTCTCAGGTCCACTCTGACTAGAAGTAGTAGTACGTGTTAGGGTCCCATCTATTGGTTAAATAGAAATATTTAATCATTTTCTATACTTGAAACCATTCAAATATGTGCAAACAAATGACTGTTCAACTGAATTATTAGTATTACATAGGAATACTTGAAATGATAGCCCAGTCGGATGGGGCTGTAAAATACACTGACAGCGTTTCTGCAGAGGAGAAAGATTCCCCTAACGAGTGTCCTAAATATGACACTAAATAATCTGATATTGATGTTCCAGTAATGCTGGAGCTTTAGGGAATGCGGAGTACTCCTTCATTGCCACCGCTCCTCGGTTCACTCTGGCCCGGAGTGGCTGCACCTGATAGGGTTCTATCGATGGGTTTAATTAGAACTGTTTGACATTTAAACCGAGTGGAAACAAATGACTTATGCTAAATTGAACTGTTTGAAATAGAACTGCTTGATCCTTTAACTGTGTGTATCAACAAAATGTGTTTACAAATCAGATATATAATATATATGTATAAACAGGATTAGACTTTAAATAGCCTACATAGGTTAATATGCCATAAAACCAAACCAACCCATAAACTATTTAATTGTCTGAAAACAAATGACTGACTTTAAATAGAATTTTAAAAAAGCATGGGTGTGAAACAAAACTTACGTCTTAAGGAAAGAAATTGATTTTATTTTTAAAAATTGGCTTGAGGACTAGTTTAGAAAACTGATTATAAATATAGATACATAAATATTGGCATTTCGTGCAACAAACCTCAAGCCAACACTATTATTTGTTGACTTCTCCAAGGCATTTAACTCTATACACAGAGGAAAGATGGAGCAAATACTTCTCGCTGACAGTATCTCCAAAGAAACTGTCGCAGCCATAATGATGCCCTATAAAAACACGAAAGTAAAAGTTCGCTCACCGGATGGAAACACCGACTCCATTGACATTGTCACAGGCGTGCTGCAAGGGGACACATTAGCCCCATACCTGTTTTTTTTATCTGCCTAGACAACGTGCTTCGAATGTCGATAGATTTAACGAAAGAAAATGGCTTTACTTTGGCAAAGGCAAGAAGCAGAAGATATTCCGCACGAACAATTACGAACTCGGACGACGCCGATGATATAGCCCTTCTGGCAAATACGCCCGCCCAGGCCGAATCCCTGCTTCATAGTCTGGAACGGTCAGCAGGTGGCATAGGCCTCCATGTCAACGCAGACAAAACTGAGTTCATGTGCTTTGATCAAAGAGACGACATCTCCACACTTAATGGAATATCTCTGAAACTTGTGGAAAAGTTCACCTACCTCGGAAGCAGCATCTCATCTACCAAAAATAACATCAACACGCAACTAACAAAGGCATGGACAGCCATCGATAGACTATCTGTCATATGGAAGGCAGACCTATCAGATAAAACAACGTGCGGTTTTTTCCAAGCAGCAATCGTGTAAATACTGCTGTATGGATGCACTACATGGACGCTGACTAAGCGTATATAGCGAAAGCTTGACGGCAATTGCACAAGAATGCTGCGAGCTGTATTGAACAAGTACTGGAGCCAGCAGCCCACAAAGCAGCAGCTGTACGAACAACTACCATCCTTCTCGAAAACCATCCAAACTAGACGAGCAAGGCATGCGAGACGCTGATGGCGAAGTAAGATCGAGCTCATAAGTGATGTCATTCAGTGAACCCCCTCACACGGACGAGCAAGAGTAGGGTGACCAACTAGAACCTATCCATAACAGCTCTGTACTGATACAGGATGTAACATGGAAGACCTACCGAAAGCGAAGAACGATAGGGACGAATGACGGGAGAGTTTCAGGGAAATCTGTGCCAGCGGCACACGCCATGATGATGAGGATGATGACACATATATGTATATGTATGTGTGTGTATATATATATATATATATATACAAATATATATGTATAAGTGTATGCTGGTTTGTTTATTTGTTTGGGTTTATGGTATATATATATAATTATGTGTAAATACATATTCATGATTATATATACATGCATGCAAATGAATTTTTGAGACAGTTGCATATATTTATATATATGTGTGTGTAAATTATTTTGGGAGATAATTCACACACACACACGCACATGTGTATATGGCTTATGTATGTATGTATGGGTATCAAATTTTGTGAATAATATATATATATATGTGTGTGTGTGTGTGTGTGTGTGTGTAAACGAATTTATTGAGAAAATATGAATTTTGCATATATATATATACAAATATATATGTATAAGTGTATGCTGGTTTATTTGTTTGTTTGTTTGGGTTTATGACATATAAACCTTTGTAGGTTAATCAATGCCAAATCCATTTTTAAAATAAACATTTCTATTTCAAACAATTCTGTTTAGCATAAGTACACAGTTTAATTATCAAAAACATTTCTATTTCTAGCTATTCAGTTTATTCAAACAGTTCTAATTCAAAAAATTCAGTTTAGCCTAAGAAAGACACACACAAACACACATGTTTATCAATGCTCGATTTTGCTGGTGAGGCTTAGAACTTTTGGAGCGACTCTTGTTTGTATGTATGTATGTTTGTAGGTTAGTATCTTTCTATGTATATATATATATATATGTTTGTATGTATGTATTGCATGTTTTTGTGTATATTTGTAAGTTTGAATGTATGTAAACAAATTTTCATAATCAATATTAAATAACATACGTAAACGAGAATTCAGAGGATGAATGATAGCGATTATATCTTTTAGAGAATTGTGTTTTTGTTAGCAGGAATATACTCGATGAGAACCTGTGTACCAGAAATATGTGCCTCGATAATTTAGGATCAGCATACCCCACCCGTAAATGAAAGGTACAAATGAGTGTCTCACTGATGACGTCAAAGGGAAAATTGCGAAGGAAGTTTTCTAGAGAAGGGTGCGTATCAAGTACTGATACCGATGACCAAATAACTTTTCTTTATACAGGGAAAATATTAAGTTTTTCTTTCAGTCAAGCACCAATGTGGAATTAAAGATTAAACTTATTATTATATATTACACATATGTGACACTCGCTTATAACAGATATTTAAATTTTATGGCGCAGACAACCTTATCAGTACTTCCACAGATTTTTGACACGTAAAATTTATGTTGTATTTTGTTTACTAAGTTTATATCATTGCGTATGTCCGTATTTCTACGTGAGGAACCTTTTTTGATATGTAGGCCGCATAATACATGGCTCATCATGAGGCAAGATGCACTAGTAAAAATACTCAAGGTAATTTCACATCGAAGGTGCCTCAACTATTTTCAATAAAGAAGGCCATACGCATAAGTATCTAACATAAAAATTGGGAAAAGTTGTTGTTTTTTTCTTTTCTATTAAAAAACTTGAAGTTTTCGGCGGGCTATTCAAAAAGCCTCGTGAGCTGCATGCGTCACGTGGATCACATTTTGCCGATGAATTCGATAGATATTCAGTACTCCATTGGTATCACCAACATTCTAATCAAAGATACGTTTATATTTATGTTTGGTTTCGTTTCTTTGTTTTTAATGGCATATCAACCTTCGTGGGTTATTTTATGCCAAAGAAAGTCATCCTTTCCAGTTGAAAAGCTGTAATACTATTTAACCCATAACCGGGGAAATGGTGAGGGCGTTCATAGATTTCTCATAGGTAATAGCGATGGTGATCGTAATAACGGGAGTAGAGTTGAACTCGCTTACATCGAGGACACAGCCAAGCTCTTTAGCCACTCCTTGCGTCAAGTCTTGACTGGTGGGAGGCAGAGATAAATATCAACCCTTCAGCCACTCCTTGCGTCAAGTCTTGACTGGTGGGCGGCAGAGACAAATATCAGCCCTTTAGCCACTCCTCCCATTTGTTTTTGAATATTACTGTAACGAGTATCTATTTATCTATATAAAATTAGTATTATGCTATAAATATATATATATTGTGTGTGTGTGATTCATACTTCAACTGTCACCTGAGATGCTCCGCTAGTGAGATTTAATTCCATTTGACCTTTAAAATGAGTTGACAGATTTTGTGAATTACGAAGAAACGGACAATATCATTTAGAGAGAGAGAGAGAGAGAGAGGAAAAACAGAGAGACTGTGTACGTGATTTGGAGAAAGACAGAGAGAAAGGGGAGAAGAGAGGTACATATTGGAAGATATATACATATATATATTTTGTTGGAATACACTTCGCTGCTGCCTCGAAGTGCGCGTTGACGAAATTCTCATATTCGTCATTTGGGGTACCTTTTTCTGTCTTCTCTTGTAGTGTCTCAAATCTGTTTCTCAATTCTAATACATGTTTATCTCTTATATCTCTGCTGTTAAGAAGGGCCCAGTCATAGTGTTTGGTGGTCGCTGTTCGTGTGGCGTTTTTTTTCTTCCAGGCAGCAGTGTGGCGTTTTTTTTCTTCCAGGCAGCAGTCGTGTCGATACTGCTGTATGGATGCACTACTTGGACGCTAACAAAACGGCTGGAGAAGAAGCTAGACGGCAATTACACAAGAATTTTGCGAGCAATATTGAACAAGTCCAGGCGGCAACGCCCTAAAAGGCACCAACTATACGGCCACCTGTGTCCCATCACGAAAACTATCCAAGCTGGACGAACCAGACATGCAGGACACTGCTGGAGAAGCAGGGACCAGCTCATAAGGGATGTACTCCTATGGATCCCCACATATGATCGGGCAAAAGCAGGACGACCAGCTCGAACATACATACAGCAGCTCCGTGGGGATAAGGGATGCAGGCCTGAAGACCTGCCAGAAGCGATGAACGATAGGGAGAAGTGGCGAGAGAGGGTTAGGGATATCCGTGCCTGTAGCACGACATGATGATTATATATATATATATATATATATATTGTAAAGTTTGAGTATACATAATGTCATATGTATATCCTCACATCAAGAGCTTTTTTTTGTGTGTATATATATATATACCCAACCCAGCCAGTCAATTTTTAAGTAGAGTTTAACAGATTTAAATTTTCCTTCTCCTGTCATACCAAGGTTAAAGAGCTCAGTCTATCCTACTATTTACCCATTGCCGTCGAGGTGGGTGAGGATAATTGGATTCATGCCTTTGCCAAGAGTGTAAGCTCAATGTAAAATGCAAGCAGCCTCGTCCAAAGTTTGAACTTGGTTCGCCGTGTGCATTTTCTACAAATATACCGAGTACATCACGTGCCTCAACACACATATATATATATATATATAACTGTACCGACACAGCCATATCTTAGAAGTCCCGTTTTATTTATATCAGAGAGATATTTCCATATGATCAACAACTTTTCAATAGCATTCCACGCCTTCCCTCTGCGTATGTTGACATTACTTTCAGTAGATAAGATATTGCTGCCGAGGTATGTGAACTGGTCTACTGATTTCAAATGCTTGCCACTTAATGTGGATATAGCTCTCATCTAAAACACAACACCATCTGGACTCTAACCAAACGCAATGAGAGAAAGCTACACGAGAACTGTATATTACGTGCTGTTTTGAACAAATCCTGGTTGGTTGGTTGGTTGGTTTTATGGCATATCAAACCTTGTTGGCTATTTATTGCCAAATCCTGTTTATACATATATATTGAATATATATAATTTATAAACATATTTACTCGATAACATTTTTAAACGAGACTTTTTTTTGTATACAGGTAATTTTTTGTATACAGTTAAATGGTTTCAAGAATTTCTAGCAAATACGAACAATTCTAATGATTTTTTTGCGCACAGTTAAATGCTTTCAAGTATTGCAATGTAACAGTAACAATCTAATATCAGTCATTTGTTTGCACACATTTAAATAGATATGCATATGATTTATGAATGAATAGTTTGTTGGTAATTTTATTTCTAAATGAGTTAGAACTAATTTGTTTGTACGTTAGTATTGCTATTGTTTCTACATAGTTAAATGGTCTCAATTATTGTTTTATAATACTACTAATTCTATCCTATATAAATCATTTGTTTGCACACAGTTAAATGGTTCCAAGTATTGCTATATATCAGTAACAATTCAATTAAACATCAGTTTTTTACACGGTTAAATGATCAAACAATTCTATTTCTAACAATTCAATTTAACAAAAGTCATTTGTTTTCCCTCAGTTTAAATGTCAAAACAGTTCTATTTGACCCATAGATAGGAACCAACCAGGTGCTTCCACTCCCGGTCAGAGTAAACCTGGAAGCAGTTGCAATGAGGGGGTACTCCACATTTCTCTTAGCTTCAGAACAGGAGCCTCTCTATCTGATGGTTTAATGTCATATCCAGAACACTCGTTGGAGGAGTCTAATCCCATTGCAGAGATGCAGTTGGTGTATTCTACGGCTCCAACTGACTGTGCTGAGACAAATCCTGGAAGATGCACTCCCACAAAAAAAAGCAACCATACGGTTGCTTGTCTCCCATCTTACAAACAATCCAAGTTGGACAAACAAGACATGTAAGGGTAATAAATACGAACTCATAAGTAACATTCCCCGATGGACTCCTACACATGGACACACCAGTGTTGGCTGACCAGGAAGGACTTGCATGCATCAACTCTGTGCGGACACTGGATACTATCTAGAGGACCTGAAGTAACAATAGACTACAGGAACGGATGGTGAGAGAGAATTAGGGGACTCCGTACTATCAGTACGACTTTATAATCATGATGATATATAAAAGTAAAGTTGGTGACCCGAGGGCTCCCTTTTCCAGAGACTACTTCTTTTCCTGGATTGCTCCGCTTTACCCTTGATCCATACCTTATAATGGTGAATGTTAAGCAAAGCGGCATCAAGTACCATTTTTAAGTCTTTGGTATGACTCGACCTGGGATTAAATCCCGGTCTCCCAGGCCATTGGCGTACACGCTTCCTACTAGACCAGTGGGTTGGTATCAAGGATATATATATATATATATATATATATGTGTCGTGTGTGTGTGTGTGTGTGTGTGTGTGTGTGTGGTGCATTCAATAAGCTTCCAGACTTTTTTATACAAGCATTTAAAATTGTCGTAGACTCTTGAAAATTCACTATGTTATTGCTATACATCTTATGAGATGACTGACCAATTTTTATGATTTCTCATTCAAATGAACAGATACAGCAACAATTGGAATACACCGTACTAAAGCTTGATTGTCACAACTGGTGAATTTCAAAAATGCAATCTGGACATGAGGACACTTTAGAAGAACGATATGCAATAAAATTCTGTTTTAAACTTGGAAAAAATGCCATAGAAACGTATGGAATGCTTCAGATTGCTTTTGGAGCATCTTGCATGAATCGAGAATCAGTTTTTGAGTGGTATAAGAGATTCAAGGAAGCCAGGGAGTCTCTGAGGGATGATGGGGGGGGTGTTGGAGGAGTAAGGAAGTCAATACACCAGAGTTGATTGGTCAAAGGGTTAGGATTAGGGTTATTATGTTGAGGTCTTTAGAGAGTTCAGGAAGAGATTCCCTTGTCAGTGGCATTTCCACCAGGACAATGCACCAGTCTCCAACTTCATCCTTGTCACAGACTATTTGACCAAGATGGGCATCAACATATCAACACAGTTCCTCACCCTCCCTATAGTCGAAACCTTTCTCCGTGTGACTTTTGGCTATTTCATAAGCTCACAGGCTGTCGTTATGAGACAATTGAGGAGATGAAAGAGGCTGTGACGAAGGTCATTGACATGCTCACACAAGAGGACTTCCATGGGGCCTCCCAGACGTTGTTGGAACGTTACAAGTGCATTGCAGCTAGAGGAGATTACTTCGAAGGGGACTAGAGTTTCATGTGTGTATTATCAATAAAAGTACCCATACGAAAAAAGTCTGGAAACTTATTTAATGATCCTTTTATATATATATATATATATATATATATATATATATATATATATCAGTAAAACTTTCTTGTATATAGTCTCCCTAAAGAAACTATAATGATGCTCTACGAAGTCATGCAAGCTCTAATTCACTCACCAGATGGTGACCCTGATTTATTTGACATTGTCGCTGGAATCTGGCGACTTGATACATTAGTATCTTTTTTATTTATAATTTGTCTTGATTACTTATCACGAACATCAAAAGTACTCATAAAAGTTTGTGATTTCATACTAACAAAAGACAAGAAGTAGATAATATCCTGCAGAAAGAATTTCGGGTGCAGATTACACAAATAATTTAGTGCTTCCTGTAAATAAACCTGCCCAAGCTGAATCTTTATTTCATAATCTGGAGCAGGCAGCAAAAGACATTACCCGCAACGTGAACTCAGATAAAACATAGTTCATGGTTTAAACAAGATGGAGCTATCTCTGCATTGAAATGCAAGAGTCTGAAATTAGTAAACATGTTCACATACCTCGGCAGCAATATCTGAAAGTGATGTCAACATTCCCATAGAAAAGGTATGGAGCGCTATACCAGTTCTAGCTGATAAAATAAAACGGTACTTTCACGTTGTGGCTATGTCAGTACTACTGTAAGGTTGCACTATCATGACTCGAACGAAACACTTGATGGGAACTACACAAGAATGCCCCGATCTGTTTATGAACAAATCCTGGAAGCAGTATACAACAAAATGGCAGCTGTACGGCCCACTTACTTCCCATTACACGTACTCACAAATGACGTTCTCCCGGAGACTACAACACATAGACACACCAGTGTTGTTCAGCTAGCAAAACTTACATGCATCAGCTCTGTGCAGGCACAAGAGGCCCTGTGGATGACCAGTCAAGAGCAATAGACGATATTGTCGGATAGTGAACTGATGATTATGAAAGAAAACTCTTACAACCAAAGCAGGGGAATATTTTTCCAATTAATAAAAAACATTTGGAAAAATCTACTGCATTAAACAAACTGTTCGTAAATATTAATTTTTTTTAGATTTTATAACTGAGTAAATTTTACGACTGTAGTCGAGGGTGACCCGAAGGCTCCTTTTTCAGTAGATACTACACCGAGATGAAGGGTAGGACGCTACGCCATTCCCTGGATTGCTACATTTTACCTTTGATCCTTACCTTATAGTGCTGAGGCTGAGTGTTAAGCAAAGCGGCATCAAGTTCCATTTTTTGAGTCTTTGGTATGACTCGACCTGGGATTGAACCCTGGTCTGCAGGACCATTGTCGAACACACAACACATTAGGTTTTATAAATGCTCTCATGTCATGGAGTACGTTTTCAAGCAACACTTTTTTTTATTTGAGTTTCTTTTTTATTAAGTGTGTGTTTGTCTGTGTATGAAATAGTTCTGTAGTTGGGGTAGCATGGATTTTGTTAGTGGGTATTCATACCCAGGCCGTATTAGAAGTTAGAGAAAGAAATATATATATATATATATATATATATATATATATATATATATATATATATATATTATTACAACAGGTTATAAGAAATGGGATAAGCTTATTAGAACTGATATCTTCGTCCGTGTGTTTCTAACGCTCTCGTTTCGTCTCGTCTACTAACTAGAAACTGTCGTCTTCCCTGACTAAACGTTATTGTCCGTAGGAACTTTTCTCAAAACTCTCTTCCCAATTCTGTTTAACTCTTCTTTTTTCTTCTCTAATTCTATCTCATTTTTCAAATTATTCGTTACTCTAAAAGGTTTTTAAATTGGGAGTTAGCGTCGGTAAAATTCGCCCTTTATAAATATATATATATATATATATATATATATATATATATATAACCTATGAACCATTACAGTCTTATTCTGATTTTCAAAGCACAACATTCCATGTATCAAATCATGTGAATAGATTTTAAGTAAAATTTCTGAAAATCGGTGTTTGAATAATCAAATTTTGCTCTCGAGTATTCGTGTTTCGGTGATTTTCGTTTCATTCATAGAATAATGAACGACCTTCAGAGTTCGATTTGATTGAACAATATAATAATTACGAAATAATGGTATTTTATTTTGTTTTGTTTTTCAAGCAAGAATTAATCAGGGGCGTGTACAGATCATAGATGAGGAAGAGGTTAATTTTCCTGGGGGATTTTTTTCAAACTGTTCATTTAGAAATCAAATTTAAATATACGAAGGTATATATTTAAACTCAAATCATAAACATTCAAGTGCAAGTGACCTCAGATCTATTCCAATGGCGGATTCCTAGAATAACGCAAACGAATTTAGTGCAGAATCAGTTCAGTTAGGCAGTAAATGGGGGATTGCTTCCGGCAACCAAAATATGATTGACTTCTTTAATATATATCCCCCGCAGGCTAATGGCTAAAGTGGTGGATTGCGACGTCAAAGTAAACGAGTTCGAACTCCAGACAAGCTATCACGTTTTGTTTCAAATATTAATCATTGGAAAGTTAATGAACTCCCTAATCTCCCCTCACCCAGCTATGGGTTGAATAGAATCACTGCTTTCCTTCTACAAGGATGGCTTCAGCATTAGTAAATCCACAAAGACTGGTACACCATTAAAAAAAGAAATCAGACCAATATATACCATATATTAACATACATTTCTACTCATAAATATATCAGTTTATTATTTTAAAACATAAAATATATCATCATTATCATCCTCATTATCAAGACTGGCTGAGAGCGCGAACTTCTTTGACTCTCTCTCTCTCTCTCTCTCTTGCCATTAGTCCCTATCAGCCATCACCCTCAGCAGATCCTCTAGACGGTATAGCTGATTTATGTAAGTTTTTGGTGACCGACCAACACTGGCGTGCCCATGGCTAGAAGTCCATTGGCTAACGTAGCTCTTACTTCATCAACAGTGCCCAATGTGTCTCGCTTATCTTTCTTGGATGGCTTGTAAGATGTGAAGTAAATGGCTGTACAGCAATTGTTTTGTGGAGGGTGTTTCCAGGGTTTGTTGAAAACAGTAAGTAGGGTCCTTGCGTAGTTTTAATCTAGCTTTTTCTTTTGGCATTTTGTTGAAGCTCAAGTGGTGCAAATATACGATAGTATTGACACGGCTACAGTTTGGAATAATTCCCGTTTTATTTCATCGAAGAGATCAGATTCCTATATGCTCAGTCACCTGTCAATAGCAACCCATGCCTTGCGTATGTTAAGCAATTAATAAAATACAATCTGAATGAATAAAACGGACAAAATGTAATATAATAGCCGAGGGATTTCGGTTCATGCCTTTGTGTTTAGTTAGGCTGGGAACCTTTCGGCTCAGCACATGGGTTAGTTAGGTGCAACTTTGATGCAGGTCGTAACGCGCGTGGGCGCACAGAGCGGACATGTCACTAAGAGATGTCACAATAGCCTGAGATTATGAAACGGGTGACAAAGTGCGGGTAACGTCACGCACCGGAAGCGCGCGGAGGATTTGGGGGTTTTCGAAGAAAGTTGAGAGAGTTGAAGCTAGACGCCGAACAAGGAGGTTCGACTTTTGGGGCTCGCTGAGGCAAGACGAATTTGCGCGCCATGGGTGCCGCACGAGATAGGGGCCAGATGATAAAGACAGAATAGTAAGATTGTGTCTCTCTCCTTATGTCGAAACCTTTAACTCAAAAGTAATAAAAAGATTTCGTACCTGAATAAAGAAGTCGTTACGTGTTTTCGAATTTCGAGATTCCTATGCTCTAAGTTTTCTAAATGCGGTTATGAACATTCGATGTCCATTTCACCCATTTCGCACATGGCCATTTTTGTGTATATGGCTATGTAACACAAAAGTCAAATCATGCTCAAAGCACAAGTCTTCACTCGCTTACTGAAATGCATATTTATTTGCACTATTTAAAGTAAACTAAAGTTGACGACCGTAGTCGAGGGCGACCAGAAGGCTCCCTTTTCAATAAGTACTACACCGATGTGTAGGTGAGGGCGCTACACCTTTCTGTATTGCTCCACTTTACCCTTGATACGTTCCTTATATTACTGAGTGTAAAGCAAGGAGGTATCAAGTGCCATTTTTAAAGTCTTTGGTATAACGCGACCTGGGATTGAACCCATGGCTCCCGGACCACTGGCGAACACTCCACCCACTAGACCAATAAGCCGGTTTTACACTATTCACATTGGTCATTTTTCCGCCTTTCAGTGAAGTGTAGAATACACTGACTACAAAGACCCCCCCCAAAAAAAAAGAGGTGAGCAGAGTATGACAGTAAACTGTATCTGATGATGAGACTTCAATTCTAGTGATCTGGAGGATGTGGAATCTTGTTTCATTGTCATGATTCCCAGACCCACTTTGATAGGGTGTGGTAGTACCTGATAGGATCCCATTCATGGGCAAAAATAGTTCATTCTAAGAATTATTCGTATTCGGTTGGATGATGTGCAGTTCATATTTGAATAGCTTCGTAGGACTGAGCACTTTCTCGTTGCAGTTCAATATCGTTCCGAACTGTTTCATGACACAGACATTTCTATTTTTTGCCTCGTTAATTCTTCAAGATAGAGACAAACATATTTTATCACTGGACGCTTTATCTTGTTAGATCCGACAACGTATTCCTCGCAGTGGAGTAAGCTCCCCTCCTAAAAATAAGTGTCCTTTTGACTCCTAAACATGGACATGACGGCATTGGCCATCTAGAAAAGACTTTACTCGCATCAGCTCTGTCGTGCAGACACTGGATGTAGCCTAGAAAACCGACTAGGGGCGATAGATGATAAGGAAGGATGGCGAGAAAGAGAGAGAGAGAGAGCGAGAGAGTCAGGGAAATCCATGCTATCAGCGCTATTCGACGATGATGATAATGTATGACACTAAATTATAACTGATAGTGAGGGTTTTTAGATCTGGATAGCTCAGTCGGCTGGGGCTGTAGAATACACCGACTACATCTCTACAGAAGGGTAAAGACCTCCGCCAACCGGTGTTTTGGATATGAGATTAAATCATCTGATGGCAAGGCTCCAGCCTTAGATTGTCCAGTTGGCAGGAGCTGTAGAATACACTGACTGCACCTCTGCAGAGGGGTAAGACCACTCAATGAGTGTCCTGAAATGACACTAAACAATCTGATGGTGAGGTCCCAGTAATGCAGGGGCTTTGGGGAATACGGAGCACCCCTTCATTGCCATTGTTCTCAGGTCCACTCTGGCCCAGCGTGTTAGCACCTGATAGGGCCATATCTATGGGTTAAATCGAACTAACGGCATACTTATGCTCAACTGAACTGTTTGACTAAACTGAATAGCTTGAAATAGAAATGTTTTTGACAATCAAACCGTACTCAGATTTAAACTGCGTGCTTATGCTAAACTGAATTATTTGAAATAGAACTGTTTTTTGACATTGAAACTGTATTTACACTAAACAGAGTTGTTTAACATAGAACTGTTTTGACATTTAACTATGTGTAAACAAAATCTGTACTTATAGTAAACTGAATTAGCTGAATTAAAACTGCTTGACTAAACTGAAACTAGAAATAGAAATGTTTTTTCACAATTAAACTGTACTTACATTTAAACTGCGTGTTTATGCTAAACTGAATTGTTTGAAATGGAACTGTTTTTGACATTGAAACTGTACTTACACTAAACTGAATTGTTATATATAACTGTTTGAATAAACTGAATAGTTTGAAATAGAAATGTTTTTGACAATTAAACTGTATACTCATACTAAACTGAATTGTTTGAAATAGAACTGTTTATTTACATAAAAATGGATTTGGCGTTAAATAACCTATAAAGGTTGATATGCCATAAAATCCAACCAACCAACCTAGCCTTAGAGCTTTAGAGAATGAGTATCCTTTCATTGCCATTGCTTCCAGGTCCACTCTGACCCGTAGTAGTAGCACCTGATGGGGTCAAATTGAACAAACTGTGTGCAAACAAATGACTGATATTAAATTATGACAATTATATAACAATACTTGAAACCAAAAAAGAGCTCAGACTCATTTAAGAAGTCAAAATGTGTTACAAAATGTGTTACAAAATTATGCATATATTTAATATATATGTATAGAGAGGATTTGACATTAAATAACCTACAATAGTTGATATGCCATAAAACCTAACCAAAGCAAATCATATATATTCAATATATATGTATAAAAAGGATTTGGCATTAAATAACCTCCAATGGTTGATATGTCATAAAACCAAACTCAACCAATCCAAACCAATCTGTAGATCTGGGAAATGTGCCATGACTCATGTTTATCGCCAAGCTGAAATTGTAGTATCTGGTGACTATCTGTGTAAAAATAAAACTAATAAAAGATTATTCGTATTCGAAAGGACGCTGTGCCAAAAATATCTTCAGAAACAACAACACAAAAATGCACAATGAACACGATTCCCTCACCTCAAGACCTAAAAAAACCCTCGACGAGTTGATATTGCATTAAAATCAATCAATCGATCAATCAATCTATACTAAGTAAACAGTCATGTTACTTGAATATCGCATAAGATATTCAAAACAAATAGTTAATTTTGGATTGAATTGAATTCAATCGACTTCAAACACGTAGATATAAGCTCACTTGAAAATGGTCTGCGTGAAACAAGGAGTAATGGGTCGTCTTACATTACTTTGTTTTATTTCATAATGGAAATATCATATTCATGGTGTGTGTGTATGTGTGCGTTTGTGTGCGTGTGCGTGCGCGTGCGTGCGTGTGTGTGTGTGTGTGCGCGTGCGTGCGTGTGTATGTGTGTGTTTGCAAGTGTAAGCATGCAAGTGTTTTCCTAAAATCAAATACACACATCCACCGACAACATTCGATAAATATTAAATCATTCTTAATAGATACACATTTTAAAAAATAAAATAGCAGATTATAACAGCCTGTCCTTGATCAAGATAACTATCTTTTCATATCAACTTCAGAAAATAAAAATGAATCTTCATACAGAACATTTACAATATTAATACAATTATCTATATATGGATTAAATTCTGTTAACCGCCCAGTCGGCGTAAGTTGAAGAATACATCTCTCCAGAGGGATACGACACTACACAATCTGATGGTGAGGCTCTAGTAATGCTGCAGCTTTGGGGAATGCAGAGTACTCCTTTATTGCCATCGCTCCCAGGTTTACACTTGCCTGGAGTGGTAGCACCTGAGAGGGTTCTATCTATGGGTCAAATAGACATTTTTGACAATTAAAACCGTGTACAAGCAATTTACTTATGCTAAATTGAATTGTTAGAAACAGAACTGTTTGATCATTTACTTGTGTGTAAACAAATGACTGATGTTTAATTGAATTGTTAGTGCTACATTGCAATACTTGGAACCATTTAATTTTGTTGACTTATGCTAAACTGGATGGTTAGAAATAGAACTGTTTGATCTTTTAACTGTGTGTATCTACAAAATGTGTTTACAAATCATATATTTGCTATGTATGTAAAATAGAATTTAGTATTAAATAACCAATAACGATTGATATGCCATAAAACCAAACCAAACAAAATCCTTTATAAATGCATAAAGGGGATTCGGCATTAAATAACCTAGAATGGTTGAGATGCCATAAAACCAAACCAAATTATTTTCAAATAAATGTCTGCTCTGTCGATGAGGTTTAGAATAAGTTGATTATATCCACTACACCGGGGTAAGACCCCCTCCTAAAAACAATGTCCTGGGTATGACACAAAATTAACTTTAAAAATCAATCAATCAATCAATCAAATGAATGTGATGAAGCAAACGCTTCACATTGATTCCTACTGATCTTCATAATTTATCAGTACCATTCTAAAATTTTCGAGAGGTGTCCTCGTGGTGTAATGGTTAAAGCGATGGACAGCGAAATCGTAGTGCGCGAGTACGTAGTACTCCAGTCGCGCTATTACGTTCACTTTCGAGCAAATACCCTTGGGAAAGGCATGAACCCCCTTATCCTCCCAGTTATGGGTTAAATAGTACCACTACTGTTCTTCTAGGAGAATGGCTTTCCTACAAAGGTTAATATGCCATTAAACAAAGAAACCAAACCATCTAAAATTTTCAGTTCATGCATTTACCCAACCCCTCCGCCACGAGCTGGATGTGACACACGGTCAGTTTCTTGAGCGGGATTTAACATGTTTGAATTGAGTTTTTCTTCTTGACCAGTTGTCATATCGAGGTTAAAGAAGGGTAATAGATGATTTCATACATTTCCCAAACGTTTGAGCGCGATGTGGAGTGTAAACAACCACGTCTAGGATTTGAACTCGGGTCGCTGTGTCCATTTCCAGCGAAGATAACTACTACTATATGACCGTTTGCAAATGCATATAGCTCCTCCAAGGAGTGGTTGTTGTTTTATACCATATCAACTCTTGAAGGGTATTTAATGCCAGATCCTGTATTCATATGATTTCTTGGGAACTTTATTTTTAAACGAGATTTTAGAGCTCATTTGTTTGCACACAGTTAAATGGTGGGTTGGTTAGTTGAGTTTTATAGCATATCAATCCTTGAAGGTTATTTAATGGCAAATCCTATTTGCACACACACACACACACACACACACACACACACACATAGATAGATTGATAGATATGATTTGTTAACGAAGAGCTTTTAGCAAACATTTTAAATAAGCCAGAGCTTTCTTGTTTATACGCAATTAAATGATTTCAAGTATTGCAATCTAACACTAATAATTCTATTCAACATTACTCATTCGTTGGCACACAGTTAAAAGGTTTCAAGTATTGCTTTGTAACACTCACAATTCAATTCAACATAAGTCATATTTAACACATTTAAATGGTAAAATAGTTCTATTTGATCCATAGGTGGGATCCTAACATGTATTACCAATCTGGATCAGAGTCGACCTGGGAGTAATGATAATGAAGGGTTATTCTACATTCCCCAAAGCTCAAGGACTGAAGCCTCACCCTCAGATGTAGTTTAGTATCATATCCAGGACATTCGTTGGTGGGGGGTTACCCCTCTGTAGAGATGCAATTGGCGTATCCTATAGCCCACCCCCAGATTCATGCGGTTACTCGTTGAAAATAGTTGCTTAAACATCGCTTATAAGAACTTTACTAAATTTTATCCTTTCTTATTGACTGATTTATTTTAACGGCACATCAATCCATCTGGGTTTTTCCTTTCTTCCCTTTTTTCTTTTTTCTTTTTCTTGTCAAAAATGTCAATGTCAAAAACAGTTCCATTTCAAACAATTCAGTTTAACATAAGCACGCTGTTTAAATGTATGTACAGTTAAATTGTCAAAGATATTTCTATTTAAAGATATTCAGTTTAGTCAAACAGTTCTAATTCAAACAATTCAGTTTAGCATAAGTATGTAGTTAGTTCTATCTAAACCATAGATAGGGCCCTATCAGGTTCTACCACGCCGGGCCAGAGTGGACCTGGGAGCGATGGCAATGAAGGAATGCTCCGCATTCCTCTAAGCTCCAGCATCACTGGAACCTTACCATTAGATTGTTTGTGTCATATCCGAGATATTCGTTGGGGGAAGCAGTCAGTGTATTCTACAGCCCCTGCCGACTGGGCAAGCTGTTTTTAGAAAGTTTTGTAATATGAGTCGAATAAAGAAATGAAGTTTTAAATCTTTTTATATAAGTTTGCAGTTATAATAACTAAGATATAAAGTTGGAGAAACACAGTGAAAAGAGGTTGAAAATTTCTAAAATTGACCAATCCTCGTAATTTGACAGAACAGAGATAGTGAGCTGTCAAGTTGAGTTGACTGTTGGTTGTCTCCCCTGTCAGTACCCATTTACAGGCCTTTCTCTGTGTTTCTCTCTCTTTTTTATATCAGCACTAAAGAGAGAAAAAAGTCAGAACACGTTCCATCATTACATTAATTGTTGAAACACGAATTTGTGTACTGATTCAGAATAGAATAGAAGAATTAAATAGAATAATAGAATTGAAGAATTGATGTAGGATGAAACTAAATTATTTAACTGTGCAGAAACAATTTAGTTCTAACTCATTTAAAAATGAAATTACTGACAAACAAATCCCTTACATATTATGTATATCTATTTAAATGCGTGCAAACGAATGACTGATTTTAAATTGTACTGTTACATTGCAATACTTGAAACCATTTAACTGTGAGCAAAAAAATAAATAATAATTAATAGAATTATTTATATTAGATAGGAATACTTGAAACTATTTAACTATTTAGAAAATGGAACTATTTAACTTTGTTCTCTTATGCTTAATTGAATTGTTAGAAATTGAAATGTTTTATCATTTAACCGTGGATATCTACAACGTGTTTACGAATCACATCTTTGATATGTATGTAAAACAGAATTTGGCATTAAATAACCAAAATTGGTTGATACCCATAAAACCAAACTGAAAATATTAATTTATATTTAATTAATATCATCTCAGTTAATTTATTAAATTTGTTTACTAAACATTATTTTAAATTGGAAACGTTTGTGTCGGTTTACTTGATTTAAAGTAAGTGGGGTATATCCATTATTGGAACTTTTTCACTGGTTGACCATCATCATCAAGTCGCGCTGACAGCACAGATTTCCCTGACTCTCTGTCTCTGTCTCTGTCTCTCTCTCTCTCTATCTGTCCCAATCATCAATCATTTCCTGCAAGACTTCTAAACAACACCTGTGTCCGCACTTAGTCAATATAATTGAGTTTTTGCTGGTCAGTCAAAACTGGCTCGTCCATGTGTAGGGATCCATAGAAGAACGTCACTTACGAGTTTGTCCTTGCTTCTAGTTAATCACTCGGTGGTAAAGGTTTGGATTTTAGCCCAGCCATTTAAGTTGACCCCTAGTTTTGCGAAAAATTTTTCAGTCGACTTTTTTCGCCGCAATTTACGCTTTGATGTATTACGCTACGTATACAATATAAACGCATGTATTTATAAGAAGAGGCCGAAAAGTTCTCGTTTCAACCAAAAAGATTTTTTTTATTCATTTATTTATTTATTTTTGTTGGATTAGAGAAACTACAAAAATCATTGGTCAAGTGTCTTGAACATCGGTATGAATATTCAATATCACCCATTTATAAATAAACGCCAAACAATTTTTTGAAAAAATTCAGTTCATTTTCTTCTAACTCAAAGACACCAAGGTTGTATTTTATCTTGTAGAACATAATGTTGTCAAAATGAATACTGTTTTTATCTTACTTATGGTGAGTTTTTCTCGCCAGCGTTAGCTGGTGGCCGTTCACGGAAGTCTGAGTGACTGCAAGTCTCCTCAAGTCTTCAGGATTCTTTAAAGTATTTTAGCCGATCTCAACAATGTTGTAGTTTGGATGGTCTTAGTTCTTCCCCTGGTTTCCAATTCTTCAGGTCCTCTTTCCAAGCCTTTGGGGGACCGTTCCAAGCTCACCAACTACAATTGTTACCACAGTTTTTTACTTGTCTGGCAAGGTCTAATTATTCATCTATCTTTTATTTTCACTCAACAAGTTGCAAGTTTTTTTTTCTTGTTAATTAACATTAGGTCTGGTCGTCTGGCCGGGATTAGGTGATGCGTTCGTATCTCAAAATCCCAGAGAATTTTAAGGGTCTTATTCTCCAGAAGAGATTCTGGTTTGTGCATATACCATTGATAGCATGGTCATTATTATTATTATTATTATTATTATTATTATTATTCCTTTTTCACACCAGCGTTAGCTGATGGCATTTCACTGGAGTCTGAGTGACAGCAAGTCTCCTCAAGTCCCAAGGACTCTTCTCATTATTTTAGCCAGTACCACTGTTGTTTGGATGGTCTCTACTCGTCTTCTGATTTCCCACTCTTTCACTCTCCTCAGCAAACCTTTTGGGACCGTTCCAAGCGTACCAATTACAACTGGTATCAGCATCACTATCTTGTTCCATATCTTTTGTTGGTCTCTGGCAAGGTTTTAGTACCTATCTCTCTTTTCGTTTTCTTTGTCTTTTACTCTTGAATTTATCCGAGACGGCAAAGTCTACAAGTCGACAGATTCTCTTTTTTTTTTTGCTTAACTATCACTAGGTGTGATCTTCTTAACGGAATAAGGCGATTTGTTTGGATCTCAAAATTTCAGAGAATTTTCTGCATCTCATTCTTCAGGACAGATTCTGGGTTATGCATATATCATTTGGTAGAATGGTCAAATTTAATTTTTTTTGCACAATTTTCTGTAGATCATATTCTCCAAACACTCTTGTCCAGTCTGCAGAGGGTTAACACCCCCCCTCAACGAGTCTTCTGGATATGACACTAAACAATCTGATGATGAGGTTCCACTAATGCTGGAGCTTTATGGAATGTGGAGTACCCCTTCATTCCCATCGCTCCCAGGTCCCCTCTGGCCCGGAATGGTAGCACCTGATAGGGTCCTATCTATGGGTCAAATAGAAGTAAACTGCGTACTTATGCTAAACTGAATTGCTTGAAATAGAACCGTTTTTGACATTGAAAGTTACTTACTTAGGCTAAACTGAATTGTTTGAAATAGAACAGCTTTTTGATAAAAATCATATTTATACTAAACTTAATTGTTTGAATTAGAACTGGTTGACTAAACTGAATAGCTTGAAAGAGAAATGTTTTTGACAATTAAACTGAGTCATCATGTTAAACTGAATTATGTGAAATAGAACTTTTTATTTGTATAAAAATGGATTTGGCATTGAATAACCTACAAAGGTTGATAAACCATAAAAACCCAAACAAACAAACAAACAAATAAACAAACTACCCTGTCATATCTAGTCTTATATTTTATTTTAACTAATTTACATCATATTATTTTACTCCTTGAGAGTTTTTCACATCAGCATTAGCTGATTGTATTCCACAGGAATTTGAGTGACAGCAAGTCTCCTCAAGTCTCCTGGACTTTTCTCAGTATTCTTTCCAATCTCAACAATGCTGTACTTTGGACAGTTCTACCTGTCCTGTTATTTCCAAGTCCTCCACTTCTTGTACCAATCCTTTGGTGAGTGTATCAAGAGCACCAATTACAATTGGTGTAATCGTCACTTTCATGTTCCACAGTTTTTTCAATATCCCTCTTTTTGCATTCTTTCAACTCTATGTAGTCCGCCAGAACAGCGAAATCCACAATCCCGCAAGTCCTCACTTTTTTGTTGATTTTTACAACGTCTGGTCGTCTGGCCGAGATTAGGTAATCTGTTTGTATCTCAAAATCCCAGAGGAGATTCTGGGTTGTGTGTATACTACATGTTCGTATGATCAAACTTCAATTTCTTGCACAATTCCCAGTCGATCACCTTGCTCACCCAATCGTGCCTAGTTTTATACTCTTTCTGTGCTAATTTGCTGCCTTCGCTTATTATGTGATTGATCGTTTCGTCTCTATCACCACATAACCTACATCTGCTGTTTTGCTGCGTCTTATCTATTCTCACTTTGATATGGTTAGTCCTTATGGCGATGTTTTGTGCTGCAATTAGAAGAGATTCAGTTTCTCTCTTAATGTTACCTTTTCTTAGCCACGTCCACGTTTTCTCGCGTGAGATGTTGCTTGTTATTCGCTTAAAACGTCCATCATCATCATTATTATTTTACTCATTAGAGTTTTTCACATCAGCGTAAGCTGATAGTCTTTCACTGGAGATTAAGTGACAGCAAGTCTCCTCAAGTCTCCTGGACTCCTCTCAGTATTCTGGCTGTTTTCAACAATGCTGTTGTTTGGATGGTCTCCACTCGGCCGCCAGCTTCCAAATCCTCCAGGCTCTTTAATAATCCTTTAGTTACTGTGCACCAATCACAATTGGTATTATTGTCACCTTCATGTTCCATACCTTTTTCAATTCTCTAGCAAGGTCGAGGTACTTATCTCTCTTTTCACATTCTTTCAGTTTTATTCTGTGGTATTATTATTATTATTACATTTTCAACTTTACTTTCGGTTTTTAACAATCCCTCCCCGAGTCTTTGCCTAAGACCTAGCCAGAGGGAAGGTAATGGTTGTTTGAATTCTATGTATTTATACTTTTTGCTGCCTCTTTCAGGTGTTATTTGTTCATTCACATTGATCGTACTAGCCTAAAGATTTTTGTCATTCACAAAGTCTGAGAATGAGAGATATTTTGTTAATGTGTTTATCTGTCCCTTTCTTGATCATGCCCAGTGCTCCAACGATTACTGGTACGGTGGTAGTTTTAAGGTACCTCATTTTTTAAATTTCTATTTCCAGGTTTTTGTATTTATTTATTTTATTATATTCTTTGATTGATATGAAATTATCTGTTGGCATTGCCATATTAATCAGAAGGCATTTTTTCTTTTATAGTCTTTAATCCCTACATCTGGTCTATTACTCTAAATTTTTCTATGAGTTTAGATAGCGAAGTCCCAGATAATTATAATAATTATCATTCTTATTATCATTTTGCTCCTTATGAGTTTTTCTCACAAGCATCTGCGAAAGTCTCCAGGACTCTTCTCAGTATTTAAGCCGATCTCAATAATTCCGCAGTCTGGATGGTCTGAATTCTTCCTCGGTTTTCCAAATCATCTAGTCCTTTTTCCAAGCACTGTTGAACCGTTCCAAGTGTACCACCTATGACTGGTACTACCGTCACCTTCATGTTTTTAGTTCTCTAGAAAGGTCCAAGTATTAGTCTATCATTTTCCTTCCTTTTATTTTCACTCCGTGGTCAGTCGGATCGGCAAAATCCTCTCGTACGGATTCTGATCCGTGCATATACCATTTGATAGTATGGCAAAATTTTAATCTCTTGCACAGTTCCAACTGGACCATCTTACTTCTTTGAGAATTTTTCACGTCAGGTTTAGCTGATGGTTTTCCACTGGAGTTTGAGTGACAGCAAATCTCCTTAAGTCTCCAGGACTCTCCTAAGTATTCTGGTTGATGTTAATAATCCTGTAATCGGGATTGTCTCCACTTGTCCTCTTATATCTAATTTTTCCAGTCCCTTTACCAAACCTTTGGGGATTGTTCCGAGCGTAATAATTACAATTGGTATCACTGTCACCTCCATGTTCCATAGTTATTTTTCGTTCTAAATCAAGATCTAGGTACTTATCTCTCTTTTCGATTTCTTTTATTTTCATTGTGGTTCACCCGGACGGCAAAGTTCACTATTCGGCAGGTTCGTTTTTTTGTGACAATCACAAGGTATGGACACCTAGCTGGAATTAGGAGATTTATTTGTATCTCAAAATACCAGAGAAATTTGTGCGTCTCATTCTCCAGTATTATCATTATTATTATCACTATTATTATTACACTCCCCGTGATATTTTCACATCAGTTTTAACTGGTGATTTTTTTTACTGAAGGCTAAGTGACAACAAGTCTCCTCAGGTCTCCAGGACTCTACTAAGTATTCTGATTTTAAGGGTGGTCTCAGTTCTGCTTTTGATCTTAGTTTCCCTTGTCTTTTTTGCAAGCCTTTGGGAGCCGTTCCAAGTGCAAGAATTTTAATTGGTATTATCGTCACCCTCATGTTCCGCAGCCTTTTCATCTCTCCGGAATGATCCAAGAATGTGTCTATGTTTTCGCTTTCTTTTTTAGTGTGTGCATTTTACTAATTTTCGTATCTGTAATGCTTGGTTGGTTGAAATTTTTATGACTTATCAAATTTTATGGGTTATTTAATTCCGAATTCACTTTATATATATATATATATATATATCGGTTTGAAGGATCTAGGGGGTTTAACTACACTGAAGGGTTGTGATTTAAACTCTTGCACAGTTCCAACTGGATCACTTTACTTCTTTGAGAGTTTTTCACGTCCGGTTTAGCGGATGATTTTCCACTGGAGTTTAAGTGACAACAAGTCTCCTTAAGCCTCCGGGACTCTCCTATGTATTCTGGCAGATCTTAATAATGCTGATACAAAAAAAACAGTCTATATATAGTCATCCACAGTCAGACGGTTTCGTTGCATCACAACACTTCGGTGTAGCTAAACCCGCGAAATGGTTCGAGCTGGAATCGAAACTAGGATGATATTTCGTTAGTCGGGCAAATTACCCATAAGCTATTGTCATTTCAGCGTAAGCGAAGGAATTTTATGGTATATATTCATATACGTTCATAGGCTACTGGAGTGCTCAATTCATGAGAAGAGCTTTGCATATATATATATATATATATATGTTGTATAGCCACATAATACATATGCATGCAGAATCATAACGACGACATAATAAAGACGAGCGGACACAGGTCTTTAGAAAAATATACCTCTCACTTTATTGAAAGGGTTGTGTGTGAGAGGGAGTTGGAGACTGAACAGAACTGCAACATATTGACCCCTAATCCTATGGCCATAACAGCGTTTCTTTCCCGTTCTCCTGGGCTGCTCAACGGGGGGCCTGGGGGCCCAGCCTCTCGAGGACATGTTTCTCATTCCAGCATCTTCTCTCCAACTCATCTGAGGCTCTGAACTCCAACTGCTCAATCGGGGGTCCTGAGGACCCCCTCTGCTGGGTGCTGGTTCTCTCTACAGCATCTTATCTCCCACTAAACTGAAGTTCCTGACGCCGGGGTTATATAATAATTTGATGTCCACTCTTCCTCCTGCGAGCGTCACAATTTCGCACTCATTTCAACCCCTCGACAGTCAAGGTTATATCCTGATATTCCTCGACCGGATGCACCTGTTATTTACACAGGTGCATTTCCTATTTTGACAGCTTGGCCGGGTCGGAGGTCAATATGCAACATATATATATATACATATATATGTGTGTGTGTGTGTGTGTGTGTGATTTGGAAGAGAATAATTTGTTGGTAACTATTTTTAAACGAGTTGTTAGAGCTCATTTGTTTGCACACATTTAAATGGTTTCAAGTATTCCAATCAAAACTTAATAATTCTATTTAATATCAATTTTTCACACAGTTAAATGCTTTTAAGTATTCCTATCTAACGTGAATATTTGTTTGCACACAGTAAAATGGTTTCAGGTATTCTTATCTAACACTAGTAATTCTTTCTAAAATTGATTATTTGTTTGCACATAGTTAAATGGTTTCAACTATTGCTATTTAATATTAATAATTCTATCTATCAAGCATTCCTACCTAATATGAATATTTGCACACAGCGGTATGGTTTCAAATAAGTAAAAGAAAAATGGCGACCGTAGACAAGAGTGACCAGAAGGCTCCCTTTTCAATAGCTACTACACCAATATGTAGGGAAGGCGCTACTTCTTTCTCTGGATTGCTCTACTTTACCCTTGATACGTACCTTATATTGCTGAGTGTTAAGCAAGGAGGTATGAAGTACCATTTTTAAAATCTTTGATATGACGCTAATTGGGATTGAACCCAGGTCTCCCGGACGATTGGCGTACACTCTAACCACAAAGACAATGAGCCGGTTTCAAATAATTGATAATAATAATTTATAGTCAATGATTGAACAGTTCTATTTGACTCACAGATGGAATCCCTAACAGGTACCACCACTCCAAGTTAGAGTGGACCTGGAAGTAATGGCAATGAAGTAGTACTCTACATTCTCCAAAGCCTCACCATTAGATGCAGTTTAGTGTCATACGCAGGACACTCATTAAGTGGCAGGGAGGAGGGCTACATTCAACAGCCCCAACCAACAGATTCTCTATAATTCATGTAAGACTAAACTAGTTTTGAAAGGGGCGTAAAAGCTGAAGTGCAGGACTGTGACCTCAAAGTTAGAGATTTTGATCTCCATTCACGTTATTATTTTTTCCTTGATTAATCCTTTTGGGAAATGAATGTACCTCTCTTATCCCCTGCACAGCTAAGGGTTAAACAGTACAACTACTTATCTTCTGCAAGAATTGGTTTGGCATTAAATAACCCCCGAAGGTTGATATGTCATTGAACAAAGAAACCAATTTAATCAAATAGTTTATCTTTTGTTTATTTTTATTTTAAGTTTGTTTATTTTTCTGTCAATCTATTTTGAATGGCTGGCTGACTTCCCCTATTTATCTTGGTAATCAGTTTCTGTGTGTTCACCAACTAAACAAGGGAGAATCTAAACACGAATCAAGGGAGACCGGAAACATATGAATGAAAAGGTAATGAGTGACAAAATACTCGCCCTTATCCACACAACCACACACAAAAAAAAGGGAAATGTTAATGTAAATAACAAAATCAGATAAAAAAAGAATTGTAGAGTAATATATATATATATATATATATATATATATATATATATATATATATATATATATAAAGAAAGAATTCGAAAAAGAAAAAGAGAAAAAGAAAGAGAGAGGAAGAAAAGGACAAAGTTTGAAAGAAGAAGAAGAAGAAGAAGAAGAAGAAGAAGAAGAAGAAGAAGAAGAAGAAGAAGAAGAAAAGGAGAAAAGAAGAGAGAGGCGAAAAGAAAAAAGAATAGAGGAAACGGGAAGAGATAAAGAAAAAGAAGGCAGAGGAAGAGAAGGATATAGTGAAGAAGAAGAAGAAGAAGAAGAAGAAGAAGAAGAAGAAGAAGAAGAAGAAGAAGAAGAAGAAAGGAATTGAGGAAACAGGAAGAGCTGAATTAAAAGAGGAAGCCAGAAAAGAAAAGGGAAAAGGGATTAACAGAGGAAGTTCGAGAGAGAGAGAGAGAGAGAGAGAGAGAGAGAGAGAGAGAGAGAGAGTGGGGGAAGAAATAAGCGAGAAAAACAAAGAGAAAATAGAAATATGAATAAGTGTGGGGGAGAAGAATAGAGGAGAAAAGTGAAGAAGAACAAGAACAAGAGTAAGAGAGAGAGAAAAAAAAGAAGAAACAAGAGATATGAATTAAAGAGAGAGACAGAGACAAGGAGTACGAGAAAGAATAAAAAGAAAAATAGGGAAAAGGAAGAGAAGAACGTGGGAAAATAACAGATAGAGTAGAAGAGAGGGGAGAAAATGAGGTAAACGAGAAAAGATTAGAGCAGAAGAGAGAAAAAGAGAAAAGAAACGGAAAAGAGAAGGAAGAGAGAGAGTGTGAGAGTGAGAGAGAGAAGGGAAAAGCGATTGAGAAAGAGACAGAGAGAGAGACAGAGAGAGGGGGGGAAGATGGAAGGAAGGAAGGAAACAAAAAAAAAAACATTTAAATTAAAACAGAATCTAATATTGTTAGTCTGGGTAGATGTATATATTTAAAAAAGAAACATACTTAAGACCCTTCCAAAGCTAATCCGCCAACTCTCTCTAAAAAAAAAAAAAAAAAAAGAAAAAGAAAAATCACTAAGGCTTTTAAGAAGAAAAGCAAAGACAGATTTTACCAAAACGGTAAGCATAAGAAAAAGTAGGGTAGTTACTTTTAAACCGGAAACGAAAGCGTTAAAAATTGGCTTTGAAGGGTCTGAGAGAAAGAGAAAAAATACTGTGTAGTAGTTGTGGTGATGGGAGAGGAGAAACCTTGAAGGCAATACGAAGATAAGATTGAAAAGAACGTGCTGGAAAAGGGGTTTACAGAGGCTTAGGAATTAAAATAGCCCAAGAGGTTAGAAAGCAATGAGGAATTTGGGAGAGTGGGTCCGAAAACAAAACCAATTTTAACAGACGTAATTTCGAATTTATACTAACACCATAACAGTTTCATTATTGAAAGTCAACAATTCAGACCCAGTTTACTTTCAATTTGTCCTTTTGAAATATTATATTAGCAGTTGTAAGAAAATTTAATTATTAATGCAATGCTAATGATTATGACGATGATGCTTCAACATCATCATCGTCATCATAATCATTATTATACTGACAGTCATAAGAAAAGTAAGTATTTACCAACTCTTTCGCACGAGCAGATGTGACACAAGATCAATTTTTAGCGGAATTAATAGATTTGAATTCAGAATTTTCCTTCTCCTAGACTGGTTGCCTTAACAAGGTTAAAAAGCCCAGGTTGCCCTACTCTTTGCCCATAAAAACCTTTCCCCAAAATATATTAAACTTATGTGGAATACAAAAAGCCTCGTCCAGGATTTGAACTCGGGTGTTATTTGGTGGTCAAAGAAATTCATCTCATACAAAATCTGAAAATAAATGAAGAAAAAAGAAATTATGTAAAAAAAATTGATAATTCTTAAATAAGATTTAAAAAATGCAAATCTATTATACCATTATCATCATCATCATTATAAAAGTGTGCCGAAAGCACAGATTCCTTTGACTCTCTCTCTCTCTCTCTCTCTCTCTCTCTCTCTCACACACACACACACACACACACACACCATCCGTTCAAATGGCCATCGCTATAAGCAAGACGTCTTAACGGCATCCAGTGTCCGCACAGAGCTTATGAATTGTCGATGTGAAAGAGTCCATAAGAGAACGACGCTTATGAGTTCGTCCTTACTTTCTCAACAGTGTCTAGTATGTTTTGTTAGACTTACTTACGGTTTGTGAGATAGGCGGTAGGTGGCCGTACAGTTTCTGTTTCGTAAGACGCTGCTTCCAGCATCCTTGTGTAGTTGCTGTCTGGCATTTTTCACGCATTTCGTTATAGTCCAAGTGGTGCTGACATGGCTACAGCTTGGAAATATTCCCGTTTTATTCCATTAGAAAGATTAGTTTTCTATATGATCAACAACCTGTTCATGTATTTTCTATGCTATACTGACATCACTTTTAGTAGATGAGATATTGCTACCGAGGTATATGTAAAATAAGTAAAGTTGGCAACCGTAGTCGAGGGCGACCAGAAGGCTCCCTTTTCAATAGTTACTACACCAAGATGTAGGGGAGGGCGCTACTCCTTTCCCTGGATTGCTCCACTTTACCCTTGATACGTACCTTATATTGCTGAGTGTTAAGCAAGGAGGTATCAAAACTCAACAAAATAAGTTATCAAATCCCAAAAGAAGATAAATTTTAATTTTTAATGGCATCTCAAACCGCCAAGGGATACTCCATACCTAAACGTGTTAATTGTACATTCATATTAACATTTATATATCGTTGTTTCTTGGGAATTTTTTTTTCTTCTTGCAGACGATCCTCTCGAATCCAAATCATTTTTTAAATTGATCTATTTAACCCCTAGATGGGACCCTAACAGATTTATCTGAGCCCTTGATCGGACCCAAACAGATCTATTAAACCCCTAGAAGGGGTACTCCACATTCCCCAGATTTCCATATCAAATGCAGTTTATTTTCATACCCAGGACCCTCTTTTGGCGGGAGTTTTACCCTTCTGCAGGGGATACAGCCCGCATATTCGAAGCCCCATCGACTGTGCGGTAATCAAATTGAGGAAAACGAACTACTACAGCTGAATAATTGCAATAAAATACTAAAAACCTTATATAATCCCAAATCAGAGTAGTTGAGCCTTGGGAAATGATTAAATTTACTGACCTTGGCTTTCGAGTTTAGTCCATTGAAATATATTATTGGCAGTATACATTGGCGTAATGGTTAGAGTGCTTGCTGGGACAGCGAAGTTCAATCCCAGGTCGAGTCATACCAAAGACTCAAAAATGGTACTTGATGCTCCTTACTAAAGACTCAGCATTATAAGGTACGGATCAAGAGTAAATGGAGCAATCCAGGAAAAGGAGTTGCGCCCTCTCCTACATCTCGGTGTAGTGGCTATTGAAATGGGAGCCTTCGAGTTGCCCTTGACTACGGTCGGCCAACATACTTAGAACTGTATAAAGTATATTACGGACAAGTTTATAAAGATCAATTTATACCTAAATCTTCGACTTATCGTTTCGAAAGAGCACTCTGAATGCTAAAAAATCCTAATTTTCAGCATATAACTTAGACAAAGAATAATTTTTAGTCATTTATAATTGATATAGTTGTTTTTGATAACATAAAGCAGTTAGTAGAGGCTAAATCTCCAAAGCACGAAGCCACGAAATGAATTTCTATAATATAATATTTCTATAATATAATTTCTATAATATAATAATATTTCTATAATATGCTTAAATGTGTTTTATTAAGAACTCCCCCACACACACACACTCACACACACACACACACACACCAAAATCTCAAAATATGAAGAGTACTTCTTTTTCTTTGTAAATCTTAAAGTTTTGGAAGATAAGCTGTCTCATTGCTGGATTGCTTTTGGGGGACTGTAATTTCATGGTTATTATGTATGCTATTTAAACGAGTCGGGTTTTTTTAAAATAAGAAAGAAAGAAAGAAAGAAAGGAAGGAAGAAATAAAGAAAGAAGCCAAATGCTTTGAATAATCAAAACAATAACGAGAGATTATTTAAGAAAGAAAGAAAGAAAGAAAGAAAGAAAGAAGCCAAAATTTTGAATCAATCAAAGAGAGACTATTTTAAAAAGAAAGAAAGAAAGAAAGAAAGAAAGAAAGAAAGAAAGAAAGCCAAATGTTTAAAATAATCAAAGCAATAGAAACTAGTGTAAGAAAGAAAGAAAGACACCAAACGTTAAAAATAATCAAAGTAATAAAGAAAAACTATTTTAAAAAGAAAAGAGAAAGAAAGAAGAAAAAGAAGAGAAAGAAGATAAAGAACGATAAATGGTACTAAAAATCGATGGAAAATACTTTTTGAAAAAGAAAAAAGAAGAAAAGAAGGAAAAAGGAAAAGCTGGAAATAATTAAAGTGATAATGATAAACTCTGAAAAGAGAAAATAGAAAAAAAGTAAAAGTTATAAGGAAAAGAAAGAGAAACATTAGAAAAACATGATAATGATAGACTATTTGAAAAAAAAAAAATGAAATGAAGAAGAAAAAGAATGAAAAGAAAGATAAACAGTAAAAATAGTCTGTAGAAAAGAGAGATATTTGGAAAAAATAGGAACCTAATCAGTACTACGACTGACCCGCAATTTTTGGGCTTCATAATCTCCTAGAGTTTGTTAGTTTTTGTAACATTATTCATTGAAGTAACTACCACTGACCCGCAGTGGTAGTACTGTTTAGATTCCCATCTATGAGAAAAATTGATTTGTTTCAAAATTATTTGTAATCGAAAGGACAATGTACTGTCGTTTTCTTTCCGGTCTTCGGCCGATCTGTCTTTGGGTGGACGAAGAATCAATGAAAAGCGTAGCACATGACGTTCGGGTCGAGTGAAGTTATGACCAGTAAGGTCCCCCGGCATACGTGCTGAAAGACTTGGCAAACGCTAGCATTGTTCACATTGCACCTTGTGATCCAATGACCAGTATTGTCCGGGTCGACTCGTACGCGACCTCCACGTCCCCTAAATCCACCATCCCACCCAAGAAACCTGTCTTAAATCTTGCCTGTCGGGAGGCACGGATAAATATCGCTTTGCTCTCCGTTGAACTCACGACTTCCACGAAGGCGCCAACAAGAAACTTTTAACCAATACCATTATCTCTAAATCAGAGGCCATTTTAAGAACCTTATAACTTATGTAATTTATTTAGGAGGTGCCCGTGGTGTAATGGTTATCGTCATAGGAAATGGACACGGCGACACGAGTTCAAATCCTGGACGAGGCTGATTGCATTTCACATGGCATTAATACCCTTGGGAAAGGTATGAATCGAATTATTCTCCCTCCAGCTATGGGTAAATAGTAGGGCAGACTGAGTTCTTCAGCCTTGGTGAGGCAACTAGTCTAGGAGAAGGAAAACTCTGAATTCAAACCTGTTAAACTCCGCTTAAAAATTGACCTTGTGTCATATCCTGCCCGATATATTAGACTGAGTCATGCAAATAACTTAAATAGTGACTATTTCTTATATTTGATTGATTGATTCATTGATTTTAATGGCATATTAATCTGTCTTGGGTTACTTCATGCCTAGAAGTTAAGGAATCGCGTTCATTGTACGGTTATATTTATATAAGTTGTTTCTGAAGATGTGCCAAAACGAACGTTATACCCAAGGTTACGCTGATTATCTTGACTGATTATAAGAGGACTATTGTGAGGCGATTGTCCGTCGGAAACACTTTTAGGGAAAAGCAAACAAATAACAGTATTGATAAGCCAATCAACAACGAAAATGTTTTCAAAGATGGAATACTCAATGTTTCTATTTCTTAAGATTTGTTTAAAGGGTTGTTTGAAAAGGTGAAATCTGAGTCATAAAAGTTTCGTTTCTGGACTTCGTTTTCGGACTGAACCCTGTGCTCCCTCTTTTAAGGAACTGACTGTTTGTGTTTCAGGGTCTTCTACGATTGTCGCGGCTAAATCTGCACACGCACATTATATGCATAAATCCAGTGTGGTCTTTTTCTTCCATTTCGTTCCGATTGATCATAGGAAATGCAAACAGCCTCGTCCAGGTTTTGAATTTGATTTGTCCAGTCCACTTCCTTTCAACAGTAACTGCCTCCGAGGTGCGCTGGGTGCAATGTTTATTGTCGTTGGAAATGGAATTTTTGGCCTGATGTCAAATACTGCATGAGACTGCATTTTGCTTCACGTGAATGGCCTTTCAATAGGCATGAACCCATCTGTTCTTTCCTCAGCTATAGCTAAATAGTAGAGCAGACTTTTACCTAACTTAAAAAAAAAATGACCCTGTGTCAAACTCTGCCCGAGGTGGAAGGATTATATGACTATGTATATCCTAAGGCTGTTGTACTGTTAAAACATCAATTAGACGCTTGTAACATTACACATAACAAATAGAAGTTTGCAATGCTACGGTGTTCAACTGGACGTTTGTACTACTACTACTACTACTACACAGACGTTTGTAGGGCTACGTCTTAAGTGTCAGTCAGACTTCGTGATGAAAGTAGAAGTGACGAACACACAAAACACCGTCTTGGTTCGTTAATACCAAGGTTTATCCGCTACTATACATTTTAGTACTCTTGGGGAAGAGAAAAACAGAGTATAAACTGAGTTGACCTCTTTAACAAGACAAAGAGAAACAAAATGTAGTGTGGAAAAAGATAACAGACGCAGACCTTGATCTTAATTTTCCCGTTTTCTGTTGTGGTTCTCGCACGTGCTTGTTCGCGGGATCCGTCCTCATACCTTTCGCGTCTGGGTGTAAGAGTCCTTTGCAGACCTCACTACATAATGGGGGCGACAACTTTCGGCCGTCTTCACATCGTCGTTGCTGGTCTTCAACTGTCGTCTTTACATCATCTTGTCTCGCACCCAATTAAGTCTTTTCTTTTTTTTCTATACCGCATTCACTGCCCCAATGGTCTTTTCGTTTGAGTTCCTTTCAGTCAATCAGAACTCGTTGTCGGTTTGCTGCCGATGGGCGTCTACTATGATGACCTGGATTTCGGGAACCAACCTTAATCTTTCTTATTCCTTTTTCTCTTTTAATTGTGCCTCTCTCTCTCTCTCTCTCTCTCACTCTCTCTCTCTCTCTCTCTCTCTCGTTCTCACATATGTTCCTTTCTTTTTCACCGTCCTATGGTCCTCTATTAAAACAATCAACGAGGTCCCTAATTATCTTACCCTTTTCTATATATTATAACTTTCTACTATCTGTTGCTCGTATTACAAATTTAAACTCAATCATTATCACCAAGTCAGGCTGATAGCGCGGAATCCCCTGACTCTCTCTCTCTCTCTCTCTCTCTCTCTCTCTCTCTCCCTCTCTCTCTCTCTCTCTCTCTCCATTTGCCCCTATTATCTATCACTCTTAGCCGGTCATCCAGACTGGGTCCAGTGTCTGTACAGAGCTGATGTAAGTCCTTGGTGGTCGGCCAACATTAGTGTGCCTACGTGTAGTAGTCCATAAGGGAACATTGCTTATGAGTTCGTCCTTACTTACCCAACTGTGCCCACTCTTGTTTGTCATACTTGGATGGTTTGTAAGATGGGAGAAAAATGACCGTACAACAGTTATTTTATGAGGTGCTGCTTCCAGGAATTTAAGCCTTGATTTTTCAGTGGCCAGAAAATGGTAGAAAAAAGCTAGTTATCTACTTTGTATTGAAAACAAAAAGATTCGATTTGGCTAAATTGATGGATGCAAAGTAAAGTTTCAGTCTGTCCTTATACTTACATTGTAAATCGAACACTCACAAAAACTTTCAATGGGGTCTTTCATTTTGCGCTAATGCCCTTGGGGAAGCTATAAATCTATATCTTCTCCTACCAGAAGTAAATAGTAGGACTGACTGGATTCTTTGGACTTGGTTAAGCAACTAGTCTAGGAGAAAGAAAACTCTGAATTGGAACAAGTTTGCACCCCATACAATTGACTTTTTGTCAAGCGATTGGATAAATACATATCACTGCTTCCGACGTTTGAAGATATATTTGTTTTCAAAGTTTAGATTTTGAATTTCGAAATTCTTTTCAAATATAAACATCCTGATTTACAATATCAACTGGCAATGAGCTGACTTTGGCACATATTTCATTTATTCCATATATGCAAAATCATTTGAAAAAATGTCGCTGTCTGACCTTTGATGACTTTTAAACTGACTTGTGAAGAACGCTGACTATTCTGATGTCAAAAATTGAAAAAAAAAAGATTGTTAAAAATTCAAACGACATCAATTTGAATTTAAGGAATTGCAAAGTTTTGAATCATGGCGAAAAATAAAGGTAAGAAAGAAAGAAAGAAAGAAAGAAAGACTTTTAAATTTCGGTTCCTAATGATTAAAAGTATATCTGAAGAGGTGCATCGGAGAAAATGGAATCAGCGACCCGGGTTCAAATCCTGGAGGAAGATTTTTTTTTCTCTATGTCACTGTTTTCTTTCTGTCGTTTTCAGTTTCTCTTTCTGCTCCACTTAATCTCTCTTATTCTTTCTTTCTTTCTTTCTTCTGTTTAATCGACAGAGTACAAAAGGGTTTCCGTCGACCGATGGCCCTGCATTCTCAACGTTTCAGTAAGACTGATTCGACCATTTCGCACCTACAGACAAGCAGAACAAAATATTCTCTTGATTTGTGACAGGAAATATGCCAGCATTTAATAAAGCCTATTTAAAAGAAAACAAGCAGACTAAATATTAAACGTCTATCACTTGTCTGTCTGTCTGTCTGTCTGTCTGTCTGTCACTCTCTCTCTCTGAGGGATAGAGAGCTAATATGTTTTTACTACTCATATTTATCTGTTTGTCTGAAGGCTTTACCAAATCCTTGAACTACTGACACATTTATTTGCAACTGAGTCTAAAAAAAGAAAACGTTTCTACCAGGCAGCAGTTTTGGCTGCACATTATTCGGCTTGCTTATACATGAGTACACATGAAAAAAAAAAATATATATATGTGTGTGTGTGTGTGTGTGTGTGTGTGTGTGTGTGTGTGTTTGTATATATATATGTGTGTATATATATATGTGTGTGTGTGTATGTGTGTGTGTATATATATATGTATATGCGTGTGTATGCGTGTGTGTGTGTATGTGTGTGTGTGTGTGTGTGTATATATATATATATATATATATTGTTCTGGTCAGAAATGTCATCATAACCCAAACAAAATGACATCTTCGTGCTCGCAATACCCACATTACACCCAGTTTTATGGTTAACGATAAAACGTGCCGTAATATTACCAATTTTGGAGTTGCGGCAGCATAGCAATTAACGAAATACCTGCCTGGATTACTTGTGAGGAATTTTTCAGAATTTTTTTTTTTAACCATTAGTAAGAGAGACCTTCCAAAAATAAAATAGACACAATTTAAGATGGTAGTGAATATTTATTGCGCATAAAAAATTGTCCAATTTATTGGCGGTTCGTAGAAAATAAATGGACTTTTTTGTTAAAGTTTCAAAGAATGTCACAACTGGAATAAGAGATTCATTATAGTATTAATAATATTCATTATTAATATTAGTATTAATACTATTAATGTCACCATCCGTCCAATCGGTAGTGCTTAGAAGAGGCTGGGTATAGCCCCTTCAGAAGGGATAGACCCCCCACCAAAAAAATGGGTGACCTTGGTCTAACACTAAACTGCATCTGATGATGAGGCTGCTTTTCTCGAGATCTGTGGAATGTTGTCTTTACTCCCTGATCCCGAATGTAGTATTTGTTACTGTCAAAAAGATTCAAATAGGTTGGTTGGTTGACTTTGTTTTATGGTATATCAACCCTTGTTGGTTATCTAAAGCCAAGTCCTATTTATACATATATATATATATTACGAATGATTTATAAACGAATTGTTTATAGGTAAAATTTCAAATGAACCTGAGTTTATTTATTCACAGTTAAATGGTTTCAAGCATTGCTATTTAACATAGATAATTTAATTTAAAACCAACCATTGGTTTGTATTCTGTTTAAAGTTTCAAGTATAGAAAAAGATTAAAAATTTCTATTTGAACCATAGATGGGACCCTAACGAGTACTCCTTCTCCAGGACGGGGTGGACCAGACAGTAATGGTAATAAAGAGTACTCCACATTCCCCAGACTCTTAGACTGGAGCCGCACCATCAGATTTAGTTCAATGTTAAGACTATGGACTAAGTAGATCTGTCCAAAAAACATCTATATTCCATGGGACGAGGTACCAAAAAAAAAAAAAAAGAAACATGATGGTGAGGCTATAGTAATGTTGGAGCTTTGTGGGATGCGGAGTACCCCTTCATTGCCTTCGATTCACGGTCCACTCTGGCCCGGAGAGGAAACACCTGAAAGGGTCCTATATATGGGTCAAATAGACCTTTTTACATTTAACTGTGTGTAAACAAATGACTGATGTTTAATTGAATTGTTAATGATACATAACAATAGTTGGAACTTATCTAACTTTGTTGAATTATGCTAAATTGAATTGTTAGAAATAGAACTATGTGTCTACTGTTTGATTATTTAACTTTGTGAAAACAAATGACTAATTTTTAATCGAATTGTTAGTGATACATAGCAATACTTGGAACCATTTAACTGTGTCCAAATGAACGAGTAATGTTGAATAGAATCATAAGTGTTAAATAACAATACCTGGAACCAATTAAGTTTGTTGACTTATACTAAATTGAATTGCTAGAAATAGAACTGTTTAATCATTTAACTATGTGTAAAGAAATGACTGGTGTTTAATTCAATTGCTAGAGATTCATTGCGCGGCCAATTAATTTGAATCTGTCTTGCAAGTTACATCCGTACTCTTTACACAGGGCACCGTGGCCTCCAGAGCCACATCTTCCCAAGAAGATTAGAAATACGGATCTGCGTAATTATTATGACCTCAAGGACAAGGATACAGATGTACATTTTCTTTTTTAAGTAGAGGAATTATATTGTGAATTGAATTACCATGACCAGAAAATTCGGCGAACACTTACACAACATACGTAAACACTGGACAGCTGTTTCGACCTTATTAGGTCTCATCAACAGTGTATACCGTGATCTCTACCACAGGAGATCGAACCAGTGACCACACATTGCAGAGCCGAAACTCTATAATTGAGCAATCAGTCCATATCGCAAATAAGAGACGCCAAATTAACTAGTCATGGTAATTGCACAGCCTATTAATTAACCTGAATGTGTCTTGCAAGTTACATCTTTACAGGGGACACGGTCACTTCCAGGGCCACGTCTTCCCAAGAGGATTAGAAATACGCATAAAAAATGTAGAACTTGGAACTATCTTTACAAATCATATATATCTAATATATATGTATAAACTGGATTTAGCAGTATATAACCTACAATGGTTGATATGCCATAAACCCATCTTAAGAAACAGCTACGCAAAAAATGTAAATGTGAGGGTACAATAAATGCGTCTCCCAAACCTCTAAGCATGAAATAACCCTACATGGTTTGATATGCCTTTAAAATTAATCAGTATCGCTACTAATCATTGTAATGTTAATACTGTCTGTTATTATTGATATAATCAAAACTTTAAATAACAGGCATACAAAAGACGTGAAAACTATTATATAACTTATTAATAATCCGCCTTGTCTGCTGGGACTGTAGAATACGTCGACTGCACCCCTATAGAGGAGTAAGACCCCACCCCTAACGAATGTCCCGATATGACACGAAACTGAATTTGATGGTATGGATCCAGTTCTGGAGCTTTGGAGAATGTGGAGAAATACTTTTCTGCTATTACTCCCAGTTCCAATCTGATCCGGATCTATATGACCTGTTGGAGGTCGAGTCTTGTTTATTACTCCCAGTTCCACGCTAACCTGGATCTGCACCACCTGTAAGGGTCCTATCTATGGGTCAAAAAGAACTGTTCAATCATTTATTAAGGATAATCATTATTACTTAATTGAAATCATTCTGCTGTGTGTAAATTATTTATATCATATTGGAATATTTGATAAATACAATTCCTAATGTTAAATAGCAATACTTAAAATCATCTCGCTGTGTGCAAACAAACGAGCTAAGAACTCGTTTAAAAACAAAGTTACCGTCAACTTATTCGCTAATAAATCATATATATATATATATATATAGATATAGATATATAGATATATATATATTAGTGTGAGTGTGCTTATTAGTATGAATTTAAAAATATAAGTATATATATTAGTGCGTCTATATGTGTGCACATAATGGTACATAAATATATATATATATATATATATATATATTCATATATATATGTATGTATATATATGCTTATATATATATGTGTGTGTGTGTGTGTGTTTATGAGTATGAGTTTAAATTTATAAGTATATATATTAGTGCGTATATATGTGTGCGCATAAGGGTATATAAATACATGCTGTTGCTAAAGATAAAATACCTTAAAATTCCCTTAGCCAACGTAGTCCGCTTGTAGCTGTGTGGTCTGAAACCTTAATCTATCGTAAAGTTAGACGGGTTTCGATCCCGGCTTCGAGCGTCCTGCGGGTCTAGCCACACTGAAGAGTTCTGATAGAACGAAACAGTCTGTCTGTGGATGACAATATATACGCTCCCCCATGGGGGTTGAGCACTCTGGCGAAGGAATTGTCGGCCGC
>OY757931.1:11095213-11140213 GCA_963585895.1 Sepioteuthis lessoniana | reverse complement strand
ATTAACAAACACTCTACCCTCGATAGATACCTTATATTGTGGACTATAAAGCAGGGAGGAATCAAGTACCGTTTTTTAAGTCTTTGGTATGACGGGACCTGGTATTGAACCCAGGTTTCCCGGATCATTACCAAACACTCTACCCCCGATACATTCCTTATATTGTGGATTGTAAATCAAGGAGGTGTCAATTACCATTTTTAAAGTCTTTGATATGACGCGACCGCGATTGAACCTTGGTTCATTAAAGAACACTCTACCCTCGATATATATACTTTATATTGTCGACTGTAAAGCAAGGAGGTATCAAGTACCATTTTTTAAGTCTTTGGTATGACGCAACCTGGGATTGAACCCAGTTTTCCAGGACCACTAACAAACACTCTACCCCCGTTACATACTTTATATTGTGAACTGTAAAGCAAGGAGGTATTAAGTACCATTTTTAAAGTCTTTAGTATGATGTTACCTAGGATTGAACCCAGGTTTCCCGGACCATTAACAAACACTCTACCATCGATACATACCTTATATTGTGGACTTTAAAGCAAGGAGGTATCAAGTACCATTTTTTAAGTCTTTGGAATGATGCGACCTGAGATTGAACCCAGGTTTCCCAGACCATTAGCAAACACTCTACCCTCGATACATACCGTATATTTTGGACTGTAAAGCAAGGAGGTATCAAGTACCATTTTGAAAGTCTTTGGCATGAAGTGACCTGAGATTGAACCCAGGTTTCCCGGACGATTAACAAACACTCTACCCTCGATACATACCTTATATTGTGGACTGTAAAGCAAGGAGGTATCAAGTACCATTTTTAAAGTGTTTGGTATGACGCGACCTGGGATTGAACCCAGTTTTCCCGGACCATTAACAAACACTCTACCCTCGATACATACCTTATATTGTGGATTATAAAGCAAGAAGGAATCAAGTACCGTTTTTTAAGTCTTTGGTATGACGCGACCTGGGATTGAACCCAGGTTTCCCGGACGATTAACAAACACTCTACCCTCGATACATTCCTTATATTGTGGACTGTAACGAAGGGAGGTATCAAGTACCATTTTGAAAGTGTTTGGTATGACGCGACCTGGGATTGAACCCAGGTTTCCCGGACCATTAACAAACACTCGACCACCGATACATACCTTATATTGTGGACTGCAAAGCAAGGAGGTATCAAGTACCATTTTTAAAGGCTTTGGTATGACACGACCTGGGATTGAACCCAGGTTTCCCAGACAATTAACAAAAATTCTACCCTCGATACATACCTTATATTGTGGACTATAAAGCAAGGAGGAATCAAGTACCGTTTTTTAAGTCTTTGGTATGACGCGACCTGGGATTGAACCCAGGTTTCCCGGACGATTAACAAACACTCTACCCTCGATACATTCCTTATATTGTGGACTGTAAAGAAGGGAGGTATCAAGTACCATTTTGAAAGTGTTTGGTATGACGCGACCTGGGATTGAACCCAGGTTTCCCGGACCATTAACAAACACTCGACCACCGATACATACCTTATATTGTGGACTGCAAAGCAAGGAGGTATCAAGTACCATTTTTAAAGTCTTTGGTATGACTTGACCTGGGATTGAACCCAGGTTTCCCGGACCATTAACAAACACTCTACCCCCGTTACATGCCTTATATTGTGGACTGTAAACCAAGGAGGTATCAAGTACCATTTTGAAAGTCTTTGGTATGACGCGACCTGGGATTGAACCCAGGTTTCCCGGACCATTAACAAACACTCTACCCCCGTTACATGCCTTATATTGTGGACAGTAAACCAAGGAGGTATCAAGTACCATTTTGAAAGTCTTTGGTATGACGCGACCTGGGATTGAACCCAGGTTTCCCGGACCATTACCAAACACTCTACCCTCGATACATACCGTATATTTTGGACTGTAAAGCAAGGAGGTATCAAGTACCATTTTTAAAGTCTTTGGTATGACGCGACCTGGGATTGAACCCAGGTTTCCCGGACCATTAACAAACACTCGACCACCGATACATACCTTATATTGTGGACTGCAAAGCAAGGAGGTATCAAGTACCGTTTTTTAAGTCTTTGGTATGACGTGACCTGGGATTGAACCCAGGTTTCCCCGACGATTAACAAACACTCTACCATCGATACATACCTTATATTGTGGACTATAAAGAAGGGAGGTATCAAGTACCTTTTTCAAAGTCTTTGTTATGATGCGACAGGGGATCGAACCCAGGTTTCACCAACCATTAACAACACTCTACCCTCGATACATGCCTTATATTGTGGACTTTAAAGCAGGGAGGTGTCAAGTACCATTTTTAAAGTCTTTAGTATGACGCGACCTGGGATTGAACCCAGGTTTCCCGGACCATTAACAAACACTCTATCCTCGATACATACCGTATATTGTGGACTGTAAAGCAAGGAGGTATCAAGTACCATCAAGTAAACTGAATAGCTTGAAACAGAAATGTTTTTGACAATTAAACTGTTTACTCATGCTGAATTCTTTGAAAAAAAAGAACATCTTAACCCGGGGTATGAAGTATTTATCTGATTTCCCACTAAGTGAGATTTGACATGAAGTTATTTTAGAGTGAGGGGCCATGTACGAATCGAGACTCTTTATGGGTCGTTACAAAAAATGCTCGGCTCGTTCAGCATTCGCCTTTAGGTGAACCTCAGGCATAAAGCTATAAACACAGCTAAGCAGTTATTTTCAGTGGGGTTTGGGCCCTTAGTGTTGCGTAATGAGCCATTTGGATGCATTTTGGCTTCAGAAAAAAAAGTATATATATATTTTCTTTTTCTTAAGAAGATAAATAGATAGATAGATAGATAGATAGATAGATATTGAAAGTGCTTTGTAAAAAAATTATTTGTAATTTTTTCTTGTTGGGTCTGATGAGTTTCTCGTGGCATCCAAATGGAATCCCTTTGTAATGTGACCCCACTCCAACAGAGCAGAGATGGGATCGGTGTAATGTATCGTGGTCAAGTCATGTTGGCGCTGGTTTTAACGATTAAACGCAACAAACCCTGACTCCAAGTGCTAATATTGTTTTTTTTTTATATTGAGGAAAGATGGCATATCAACAATGAAGTTTGGTATGACATTAAAACAAATAATCCAACGAAACCTGAAAGGAGGAAGTATCATTAATACTCTCTGATTATCCACATTTGTGCCAGCACTTGTATGTTACTCGTGTCTGTACTAGTGGCGTTCGGCGAGGGCACTAGCCCGTTCCGTCTAGAAATTCATCATTTTCTGTGATATATCGACCTGCATCTCCTGTTGTTATCCACAAGTATATCTATTTCCACGGTGAGAAGTTATTGCACTTCTTGGGGAACAAATATTGATAATCCCTGTATATCTTTTTTTTCTCAGACTGACAACCGTTTGACAGTAAAATTGTTAAATACTAAAAATTACATTTTATCGTAAACTCGATTTTAAAGCATTTTTAGAGTATATACGAGGATCATTAGATAAGTTTCCAGACTTTTTTTGTATGGGCACTTTTATTGATAGTACACACATGAAACTCTAGTCCCCTTCGAAATAATCTCCTACAGCTGCAATGCACTTGTTGTACCGTTCCAACAACTTCTGGAAGGCTCCATGGAAGTCCTTTTGTGTGAGCGTGTCAATGACCTTCGTCAGAGCCTCTTTCATCTCCTCAGTTGTCTCATAACGACAGTCTCTGAGCATAGGAAATAACCAAAAGTCACAGGGATCAAAGTCTGGACAATAGGGAGGGTGAAGAAGTGTCTTGATGCCCATCTTGGTCAAATAGTCTATGACAAGGATGGAGTTGTGGACTGGTGAATTGTCCTGGTGGAAATGCCACTGAGCCGATTTGAAGAGTGCTGGCCTCTTCCGACGGAATCTCTTCTTAAACTCCCTTAAAACCTCATCATAGTAGCCCTAACCCTAACCGTCGAAAAGTAGTTTGAAGTATTCCACACGTTTCTGTGGCATTTTTTCCAACTTTGAAACAGAATTTTATTGCATATCTTTCTTCTAAAGTGTCCTCACGTCCAGATTGCATTTTTGAAATACACCAGCTGTGACAATCAGGCTTTAGAAGGGTGTATTCCTATTGCTGCTGTAGTTGTTCATTTGAACCTGAAATCATAAAAATTGGTCGGTGATTTCATACGATGTATAGCAATAACATAGTGACTTTTCAAGAGTCTACGACAATTTTAAATGCCTGTACAAAAAAGTCTGGAAACTTATTGAATAATCCACGTAAATTTGGCAGTCACGTTATTACGTTCCTTTTTGTACTAATACCATTCAGAAATGCATGAACCCTTTTATCCTTCCAGCTATAGTTTAAATAGGATCATCACTGTCCTTTGGCATCAAATAACCAACAAAGATTGATATGCCATTAAACCAAGAAATAAAACTAAACCAAATCAAAAGTTGATTTTCTTTGTGACCCAAGTAAACAAGATTTTATTTCTAGTGCAACATTACGATTTTAATAATGTATCATTGTCGAACTTTACATACTGACACAATGCTATAAAAAATATGAATATGTAGCAGTCCAAAAATAAAAACATTCCTCATATATATATCTTGCTCTTTTATTGTTCGTTATAGAAGTAATTTGACCTTTTATCGAATCCACACCCATAAAGAGGTGACTTTTGATATCGTCTGCTTTTAATGAATCTTATCGCTGAACTCTGTCGGACCAATACACTGCAGCCGATAACCTTTGCTACAACCATTTTTTTTTCCTTAGAAAATTCCATACTTAAACACACTTCATCGTCGTTATCAAGCTCTGGCGACAGCACAGGTTCCTTGGACTCTCTCTTGCCATCGGTCCCTATCAGCTATCATTCTTGGTATCTAATTTTCTCCGTCGTAACCAGTCACTGTTCTTCTTTCTTCATGTTTACCCACGTTTTGCTTGTGTATCGTTACCCATGTTTTGCTCGTGCATCGTTACCCACGTTTTGCTCGTGTAACGTTACCCACGTTTTGCTCGTGTATTGTTACCCACGTTTTGCTTGTGTATCGTTACCCACGTTTTGCTCGTGTATCGTTACCCGCATTTTGCTTGTGTATCGTTACCCACGTTTTGCTCGTGTATTGTTACCCACGTTTTGCTTGTGTATCGTTACCCACGTTTTGCTCGTGTATCTTTACCCACGTTTTGGCTTGTGTATCGTTACCCACGTTTTGCTCGTGTATCGTTACCCACATTTTGCTTGTGTATCGTTACCCACGTTTTGCTCGTGTATCGTTACCCACATTTTGCTTGTGTATCGTTACCCACGTTTTGCTCGCGTATCGTTACCCACGTTTTGCTCATGTTTAGCATTGCATGTCCCGAAATGATCATCCGGGGTATTGACAGAGAGGAAGGTGTCAGTATCAATAACGAACTATTAACTCACCCCCTATGATATCGTATTCATGGATGAAATCATTAATCAATAACAGATGATGCTGAATGAGCTAAACAATCAAAGTTCGGCCATCGGCCTTAATATAAACTACATTAGGATTAATTAAATTCATTTCTTTGTTTTAATGTTATATCAACCTTCTTGGGTTATTTAATGCCAAAGAAATCATTGTTCCAGAACAATAGTGTTACTATTTAACCCATAGTTGGGAAGTTTCATACTTTTCCCAATGGTATTAAACCGAAATTTTGAACCCGCTTACTACAATGTTTTTGTCCACTATGTTAGGCGCACTATCACGCCTACCCACCCCGGGTATTGTGATGGGACGAGATAAAACTGAAGTGTTGAAAGTGTATATTTGCTCTGGGGCGTACTGAGACTAAAGGTTATTGTCGTAAGAAATGGAATAGTTGACCCGAGTTGACATCCTACACTTCGCGTTAATGCTCTTGAGAAACAAATGGGTTCATTCCATCTGTTCTCTCCCCTCTACCCCCAGTATGGTAAATAGTAAGACAACCTGGGTGATTTATCCTTGATAAGGCAACCAGTCTAGAAGAACAAAAACTCTAAATTCCAACCAGCAGCATTCCTTTTTAAAAATCGACCATAGGAGTTTGGTAAATATTGACGTCTACTTAGGGCAGATGGGGAATATGTGCCGAGACATGAATACGGAAATCTCATGGGGAATAAGATATGTGTGGAAGGCATTCACTACTATAAAACATATGCTCAAGGCAAACCTGGATAAAACCTTACGTGCTAATCTCTTCGATAGTATCATTTTGCCTGCGATGGTATACGCTAGCGATACACGGGCTGCCACGAAATAGAAAAAACTTAGACTGATTGTTGCAGAGAGGGCTATGGAAAGTTCTATGCTGAGAATATTATTGCTTGAGCACATCTGAAACAAGGTAATTTGAGAGCAGAACGGTGGAAAGGACGTGATCGTGGAATACTGAAAGAACTTTTTTTGGGTACTTCTACTTTTGGTACTTCTAAAGGTTTACTGACATTTAGCACGATTAAAGATGTGCTTAATACTAAGTTGGACAAGACCCTTCGTGCCAATCTCTTTAATAGCACCATTTTGCCTGTACTGTTATACCCAAGCGAAACGCTTGCTAGCACGAAAAAGTAACTTACAGAACTTCCAAAACTGAATTTAAAAAACTTAAATCTGTTAGGAATCTGGTCTTAGGCTTCATGTTCCTTCAGTTTTTGCATTTAAATATTTCTCAAACTAATTGTTGACGTTATCTTCTAGCTTATGAAAGACAAAAGGAATTCCTGGGAAAGAAAACAAAAGAGAAACATGGCGTCTTTTTGCTTTTGAAAATAAAGTGCATTATATTCTTTATTAGAATTCCAACACAAAAGATCTTAAGTAAACACCACAACTGCCAGGTAAATCGAAATTTAAATGACAAAACATTAAATAAAAACAATTCATTATTTAGTTCTTTTTTCCCACTAAAGCAAGTGTTGAACAGATTTGAACATGCACCGAATAACAGTATATATATATATATATATAAAGAGAGAGAGAGAGAGAGAGAGAGAGAGAGAGAGAGAGAGAGGAGATGGGCAAAAGTGATAAGACAAATTGCTTTTATGTTGTTTTTTTTTTTTTATTGTTCTCAACTTGTTTTTACCTTAAGTCATCGTCAGGAGAAAAAGGTTTTGGGGAAAAAGTTGGGGGGACTTTTTAAAGATGTCCATCAAGAATTTAAACGAGTAGAAATGTAATTAGAAAACCGATGTAAAATGGACGATTGGTGTAGCATATCCATTACTCTCCTCTTAAAGTATCTTTAATTGGTCTTACATATATATATATATATATATAGTCATCCACAGACTGACTGTTTCGTTGTATCACAACTCTTCAGTGTGGCTAGACACGTAGGACGCTTGAAGCTGAGATCGAAACTCGGCTAAGTTTACGTTAGACTTAGTATCAGACCGCTCGGCTAACAAGGGCCCCACGTCAGCTAGGGAATTATAAGGTATTAAGTAGAAGCGTTCGTTTGTTTACATTTTATACCTTACCGGATACCAGACTGCTCAATTCGTTCGAAGAGCTTTGCATTATCCGAACGGCAGCCGTAAATTCCTTTGCCAATGTGCTCAACCCCCATGGGGGAGCGTATATATATATATACATATATATATATATATATTTTAAAACTCAACAAACCGTCATTTGGCTATAATGAGTTTATTTCAGCTGGCAACTCCATCAGAGAAACCAACCTCTTCAGATAGCCATCACACAATGGTGAGAAAAAAAAATTTTTATTGAAAATTATGAAAATATTACTTCAATTGATTCTTATTTGTTCAAAAAAAAGAGTGGGGGGACAAAAAATATGGGTTACAAGTTAGTGTCACATCGTCTGATGTAAAGTATTTTTATGTATCTAAAAAAATACTTAACATAATTCAAAAACCTTCAGCAACTAAGATCTTGTGAATAAATTAACCTATTTTATTTTAAGAAAAATCTCTCAGTTAATTTGTTTATCAATGAAAACGTAGCGATAAACACTAAACGTTTTTTTCATAGTTTTTATTTGATTTCCATTTAAGATTAAAATTCAGCCATTTTTTAATTTCTTGATATTTTTTATATATTCTAATTACCATTAAAGTCATTTATATCATAATGATAATTATTAATTATTGATAATTATATTACTAACAATAGAAAAAATAGAAAATTTGATATTGATAAAAAGAGTAGGATAAAATTAACGATATTCCTATATTATTGGTACTTAGCATCTTTCCTAGAAAATGACACTCATAAACTCCTATCGAACTTTGACATACAAACGGATCACCTAATCTCGGCCAGAAGACTAGACCTTATAAAGTAAGTACTGTTGTCGACCTTAGGCAGGGTGACCAGAAGGTTCCCTTTTCAATAGTTACGACACCGAGATGCAGGGAGAGCGCTACTCCATTCCCTGGACTGCTCCGCTTTACCCTCGATCAGTATCTTATATTGCTGAGTGTTAAGCAAGGAGGTATCAAGTACCATTTTTAAAATCTTTGGTATGACTCGACCGGGGATTGAACCCAAGTCTCCCGGGCCATTGGCAGACACTTTACCCACTGAGCCAGTGGGTAAACTGAGTCGGTGTTGATTAAAAAGAATGGTCTAGTTAAAAAAAAAAATTGGCAGATTAACTGAATGAGAGATTCATTTTAATGGTATTCCAACCCGTCTAGGGTTATTTGATGTCTAGAGGTTAAGAAATCGCGTTCATTAAACGATCATATTTTCATTTTTTTGTGTAATTTAATTTTTAGATTTTTTTTTTTTTTTGTAGCTGGTCCTATCAAATACTAATAAGCTTTAAATAAATCTATTTAACCAACAGATGGAGCCCTAACAGACAATACCACTCAGGGTCACAGTGGACCTGGGAGTAATTGTAATGGATTGTAGCCTTTTGGTGGGAGGAGTCTTACCCCTCAACAGGAGATACAGTCAACGGAATCTAAGCCTCACCAACATATCGGAAAATCAGACATTTGATGTCGAGCAGCTTAATATAAAGGGTAAAAGCTGCTACGGAAACAAAGACAAGTCGTAATTTACAAAAGATTTTGCTTAAACGTAGCAAAAGGCCGTATAAATGGAGCACCAAATAACACTCCAGCTCACTAGTGAAGGTTTGTTAGTCCCGCTTGCTAACCATTGCACCACCCTAGGCGCAACCAAATATAGTAAGGTAATTTACTAAGCTTTTAACTTAGATGCGGCACAAGGCCGTATTAATGCAGCACCCAATGAGACTCGAACTCACTGGTGAAGGTTTGCTAGTCTTGTTTGTTAACCATTACAACTCTCAGGGTGCCCTAGAAAAGCAAATATAGTAATTTACTAAGGTTTTTACTTAGATCTGGTACAAGTCCGTATGAAAGAGGCCCCAAATGAGACACGAACTGACTCGTGAAGGTTTTTTTTAGTCTTGCTTACTAACCATTACATCACCAAATGTGCACCTACCAGTCATAAGTCAAACAAATCCTACTATATCAGCGGTAGAAAAACAAAGGTAGTAGAAATTTACTTAACTTTTGCTTAGATGTGGCACAAGGTCGCATGAATAGGGCACCCTCTGAGAATCGAACTCACTCGTGAATGTTTGCTAGTCTAGAGTGCTAACTATTACACCATCCAAGGAAAACAAATATAATAATTTACAAATCTTTTCTTGTTTAGATGTAGAACAAGGCTGTATTACTGGGGCAGCTAATGAGACTCGAACTTACTTGGGAAGGTTTGCTAGTCTAGCGTGCTAACCATTACACCACCCGAGAAAAGCGAATGTAATCGTTTCATTGTTAGATTCATATATTTTATGGGAAAGTTTTATCCAATGAACCTACAAAGAATGTTACAATTGGCATTCCCCCACTCCTCCAAAAAAAAGAATCAACCTATATGGTATGTTTCATGTCGACTTGAATTACAGCTATAATAGGTATAAAGCATTTCCTGGGTGACATCTACTAAATCAAGAATACACCGATCTTTGACTTTAAGAATTTTCAGGAGGAGATGGTGACAAAATTGACGCTAGGATTTGAAAGATATTCATGGAATCCGTTTTATTACACGTTAGATTCTTAGCTGCTTCAAACTTACTTAGTCAAATAGTTGTGATAAAAAGAACAATTACATCCTTTTTATATATTACACAAAATGTTATCTGGTTCTATGAATCTATGTATTGTAAAAATGCAAGTCGGTTGCTTTAAAGATGTCAGAACGGGATGAATCGTGTTAAATTTCGATGTTGTACGCAAAGGGTATGCTAAAAGATATAACTTTATATAAGGCCTAACCTTTAAAACTCACCTTATAACAAATTTAGTCAATGGGGCTTAGAATACGTTAACTGAATCCCTTGCAAAGGGCTAAGATCCTTACATTAAAAAGGGGTGTCCTAGATATGCTATTAAATTGCATTTGATGCGGGGCTTCTGTTCGGTAGGTCTATGGAGTATGGGGAGTCCCTTTCTTGCTATTATTTCCAGGTCTACTCTGAACTGGATTAGTAGTACCTGTTAGGCTTTCATCTATGGGTCAAATGTTGGAAAATCATTAGATAGGTATAAGTCATATCATATTACTGTAAATTTTTTGCATCAAGTATATATATTTACCCAACCCCTCCGTTCGAGCAGGATATAACACAAGGGCAATTCTTAAGCGGAGTTTAATAGATTTGAATTCAGAGTTTTCCTTCTCCTAGACTAGTTGCCTCCCCAGGGACTGAAGAACCTAGTCTGCCCTACTATTTACTCATAGCTGGAGGGAGAATAATTGGATTCATACCTTTCCCAAGGGTATTAGCGCTATGTGAAATACAATCAGTTTCGTCGTGTCCATTTCCTACGACGATAACCATTACACCACGGGCACCTCTTTGCATTAAGTATAGTTCTTTTTAACGACATATCAACTTTCGCAGTTTATTTAAAGTTAAAGTCTTTCTTGAAGTTGGAGGGGTTGTCCGTGGCTAAATGGATAAAGTGATGGACTGCGGCCCCGGAGCAAGCAAGTTCGAAAACCACTCACGCTTTTACGTTCACTTTCGGACTAATACCCCTTAGGAAATATATAAACCTCCTGATCCTCGCAGCTATGTGTTAAATAGTACCACTGCTGTTCTACTTCGAGAATGGTTTTGGCATTAAATGACACATGAAGGTTGATATGCCATTAAACGAAGAAAATATGTATTTGTCGCTACCTCCAACTAGACAGGACTTGACACAAGGTCAAAAGCCCGAAGGCCGATTAAAGTGGGGATAAAGGGGAGGGGAAGGTCAGGAACGAGCCGAGACTCGAACCCTGCAAGTCATTGACCCACTAAGTGCAATGTGGGTCTAATGAGTCAAGCAGTATCACGGACCTAAATTTTGATCCGGGCACGTATGCCAGAATATAGCTTGAACTAGACCGTGAGGTCTAGTGCTATACAAGTAGTGCAAGGGGGTCTGAAAAGCAGCTCGCCCACCCGAGGGTGGCCCAACCGAAGTTGGCGGCCTTTCAGCCTCGAATTTGCCTTTGGTTTCGATACCCCATCCGACACGAATGCCAGACGGCCCAGCCAATAAGCCAGGTAAGTAAACGAAGAAAGTAAATATTTTTGAAGAACAGTAGCGTCACTATTTAACCAATAGCTGAGTTCATACCTTTCGTAAAGGTGTTAGTTTAAGAGCAAGCGTAATAGTGCAAATGAACTTCCGCGCTCTCACTCATGTTACAGTCCAGTGTATTAGCCATTATACTACGGGGACTTGAAGCTATATTTGTTTTCTAAGAATTATAATTAGTAACTTGAAACCATATGACTATGCAAACAAATGATTACTATTAAATAGAAATAACAAATTAAAACCATAATTAAATTAAAACAAACTTCATATATATATTTCAAGAACCAGGCATACTAGCCAATCGCCGACCTAATAACCTCTGTGAAATGACAGGAAGCAACAACGTACTAAATAATAATGCAACTCCTAAGAAAACCTAAAATAAAATTTTGCCAAGCATCACTACAAATATCTCAATTTAACAAACTCAATTTTTAAATGGGTCTGGGCACAGAGATGTCGCCCATACACTCACGTTGGCTCCAAAAATGCCTTGGGCACCGTCTGCATTCCCCTAATAAAAGGCACCTAGCTTCACAACTGTTAGAGCTTCATCTATGGAACAAATAAATCTGTTTAAAAACTTCTTCGTATTCAATAGAAACGTGTACCAAAAAGAAATATAAAATAACTACATAAAAAGAAATCTAAGTATGAACGTTCAATAAGAATGATACTCTAACCTCGTCAAGTCACCAGGACAACAGAGAGTTTCCAGAATCTCTCTCACCGTCTGTCCCTATCATCCATTGCTCTCGGCAGGTCCTCCAAACTACATCCAGTGGCTGCACAGTACTGATGTAAGTTCTTGCTGGTCGGCCAACACTTGCGCGTCCATAGAAGAAAATCTCTCATGAGATCGTCCTTACTTCTCCAATAGTGTCCTACGTGTCTTATTCGTCCTACTTGAATGGTTTGTGAGATGGGAGATAGGTGGCCGTACAGATGTTATTTTGTGAAGTGTGGCTTCCAGGATTTGTTCTAAAAAGCACGCAGCATCCTTGTGTCGTTATGTTGTAACCTAACAAAAAATTCCTCAATGAGAAATAAATAAAACAGAGGTTGGAAATGCAATGGAAATCTTTATAACATTAACAAAATACAATACTTTTCATTGCGTAAAGAAGGTAACCGCTTCAAGTGGTGACTACTTAGTATATTTTCACTATTTGCCGCGCGGCCCACCAAGTATAAGAACGGCACAAGGCCTTTTTTTAAATGGGTCTGGGCACAGAGATGTCGCCCATACACTCACGTTGGCTCCAAAAATGCCTCGGGCACCGTCTGCATTCCCCTAATAAAAGGCACCAAGCAATGAACCTAGCCCCTCCGAGGAGAATTAGAGCCTGAGGTAACGGCTCCCAGAGGCTCGAGGAGGGTCGGCCGCGTGACGTGAATGTTGGGCTTTTCCAGCACCCACGTCAGGTTGCCGCGAGCGAGGTAAACACCACCGCCAAAGGCAGTCGGGATATTTTCACCCCTATCAATAGTGTCCAACGTATTTATGAGGAATGGGACATAGCCATTAATGTTCATAGGTAGAGTATATAACAAGTTCCCAAATAGCTTTTTCTCCGTGTGTTTTGTTAACGTCCATGTGGTGCATCCATACTGTTGTTTTTACACGGCCACAACTTGGAAGAAAGCCTGTTTTATTTTACCGTATAGACCAGAGTTATATTTGATCGATAATCTATTGATAGCAGTCAACATCTTTGCTAGGCGTATGTTAACATCACTTTCAGTAGATGAGTTATTGCTGCAGAAATATGTGAACTTATCTACTAATTTTAAAGGCCTACCAAGAAGTGGAGATGACTTTTTCTCGTTTAAAACATGAATTCTTTTTCATTTGCGTTTAAGTATAGGCCAATGACTCCTACTTTTTCCAAGCAATGGAGTGGGAATTCTGCTTGGGTAAGGGTACGTGTGAGTAACTTTAGATCATCTCCGTCGCGTTCGTCTGTTAACGTGTTTGCAGGATATCATCTGCTTCTTGCTTTTTTTTTTGTGTGTGTGTGTGTATGTGTATGTAAAGCCAGTTTCTTGTATTAGATCTATCAACGTTCAGAGTAGTCTTGGTATTATAAATATATATGGAGCGAATATCTCCTTGTAAGACTCCAGCCACAAAGTCGAAGAAATCTGTGTCACAATCAGGTAAGCGAATCATTGCTTTTATGTTTTCTTAAAGCATCATTATAGCTGTAACAGTTTCTTTGGAGAGATCATATGCTCGTAGCATTTGCTCCATCTTTCAAATGCCTTAGAGAAGACTACGAACAATAGTGTTGCCTCGAGATATTTTGAACCTACTCTTCCGAGGATTCGGCAGTTTAGGCAGAATCTTTAAAGTTGTTGATCGATTTTTCCTAAAATTCTTCTGACTTTTCCTACGAATTTTCTCAATTTGATATGGTTGAGTACCAGAGCATTATAAACTTTAGTAGTTTTTGCAGTAAGAGTTGTGGTTCATTATGATCTTGAGGTCGCCCTTCTTGGAGAGGGGAAAAAGCAGCTTTTTTTTCAATCCTCTTTTTATTTTGTTTATACACAGTCTTGCATAATCGAAGATGTATGTCATCAAAGTTCTTTGTCTTCTGGATGTATTTCATCGAGGCCAGTAGATCTTTTTACTTTTATTTATTTTTTTTTCAGTACTCAGTCATATTCTTTTTCCATGAACAGTCCTAGTTTAATATCTAGTTGGTTATGAATAATGTTTTGATAGGTTTATCTGTGACTTGAGGGAGGTTTCCAAGCAGATTCTTGAAATGTTCTTTCCACTTCTGTATTCTTTCTTCTTGGAGGGCGGCTTTTAGTTTTGCCTTTGATGTGCTTTTCCTTCCGCTCATATCATTTACTGTCTGTCATGCTAATCGTGATCGTCAGTCTTCTTCAGAGTTTCTGATTTTATGAATAGGCCTTAAATCTATTCTAGCAGTTCTTTTTTAATATTTATTGGCTTATTCTCACGAGGCTTTGTTAACTGTTGGGGAACTGGCATTTATTGGGTTTCTTTTATTATGTAAAGATACTTTTTCACGTTGTCACGTTTTTCTCTAATTGCTATTGCTTCGCATGGAACTCTATAGTTGATTCTTAACTTGGTTGGGATTCACTCGTCTGCTGCTTCTATATGGGCGGCAAGAAAGTTTTCATATTTGTCATTCGGAGTATGTCTTTCAGATGTCTCTTAAAGAGTATCAAATTTGTTTCTTACAATTACTGTATAATGATTTCTAATCTATTGTGAAGCTTTAACAATTTTTATCTTATTTTTGTGTTGTAAAAAGTTGTAAAGTTGGCGACCATAGCCGAGGGCGACCAGAAGGCTCCCTTTTCGATAACTACTACACCAAGGTGTAGAGGAGGGCACTACCCATTTCTCTGGATTGCCCCACTTTACTCTCGATATGTACCTTGAAACGTGAAAAGAAGGATAAGTACATTGACCTTGTTAGGGAATTGAAAAGACTATGGAACATGAAGGTGACAATTATATCAATTGTGATTGGTGCTTTTCGTACCGTAACTAAAGGATTATTAAAGGGACTGGAGGACTTGGAAATTGGCGGACGAGTGGAGACCATCCAAAGTACAGTATTATTAAGAACGGCCAGAATACTGAGAAGAATCTAGAAGACTTGAGGAGACTTGCTGTCACTCAAACTCCAGTGAAAGACCATCAGCTAAAACTGATGTGAAAAACTCTAATGAGTAAATAATAATGATAATAATAAATTATCAATAAATGTAATAATAGTTACCATTGGTGATTGAATTTCTTAGTTGTAGAGTTTGGTCATAATCCTATTTACCAACCCCTCCGCTCGGGCAGGATATGACACAAGGTCAATTTTTAAGCGGAGTTTAACAGGTTTGAATTCAGAGTTTTCCTTCTCCTAGACTAGTTGCCTCACCAAGGCTGAAGATTTTATTTCGCAACATTAAAATATAAAAGTAATTAATATTTTTATAATGATAGATTATCGATGGTGCCCGTGGTGTAATGGTTATCGTCGTAGGAATGGACACGGCAACACGAGTTCAAATCCTAGACGAGATTGATTGCATTTCACATAGCACTAATACCCTTAGGAAAGATATGAATCCAATTATTCTCCCTCCAGCTATTGTTTTTTGTCTGTTTCTTGATTTTAATGGCATATCAACCTCATTGTGTAATTCAATGCCAAAGCTATTCTAGAAGAACTGTAGTGGTACTATATAACCCATAGCTGGGAGGATAAGGGTGTTCATATCTTTGCCAAGGGTATTTGTCCGAAAATAAACGTAATAGCGCGACTGAATTACAAACTCGCTTACTACGATTTCGCAGTCGACCGCTTTAACCATTTCACCCCGAGGACATCCACTCAATATTGTAAATAAACTAATACTTATCATAAATGTGTGCATAATTAAAATAATTCATAATTTATAAATAATTTAATAGTTAAATAAATAATATGATCCAAAGAATAAATAAGTTGATAGGTAAATAAATAAAAGTCATCAATTTGAATAAAATAACACTAGACGGGTTGAAATACCGTTAAAATTAACCAACTAATCAATCAATCAATCAATCAATCGGTCGCTCATTTGAACTGGTACAATTTTGAAATAAATTGTTGAAAAAGTTAACCTCAATCGGTTAGGCCAGTAGAATATGCAGACTAAGTCTCTACCGAGGGATAAGACCCCCCACCCGCCACGAACCTGAGTGTCCTAATATGACACTAAGCCATCTGATGATGAGGCTCTAGTCTTGGAGCGCTAGGAAAGGTTGACAACCCCTTCATTACTATTACTCCCAGGTCCACTTTAACCGGGAGTGTTTGTTCTTGATAGGGTCCCAACTCTGGACCAAATAGAACTGTTTAATCATTCACCACACGGAAAACCATTTAGCAGTGGCAAATAAAATAATTAATTTCTAATAGCAATACTTGAAACCATTTAACTGTGAGCAAACAAATGATCCCAAATTGTTACCAACAAATTATTTGGTAACGAATCATATATCTTTGATATACGAGGTGCATACGATAAGTTTCCAGACTTTTTTCGTATGGGCACTTTTATTGATAGTACACCCAAGAAAGTCTAGTCCCCTTCGAAGTAATCTCCTCCGGCTGCAACGCACTTGTTGTACTGTTCCAACAACTTCTGGAAGGCTCCATGGAAGTCCTCATGTGTGAGTGTGTCAATGACCTTTGTCACAGCCTCTTTCATCTCCTCAATTGTCTCATAACGACAGCCTCGGAGCTTAGAGAATAACCAAAAGTCACAGGGATCAAGGTCTGGACTATAGGGAAGGTGAGGAACTGTCTTGATGCCTATCTTGGTCAAATAGTCTGTGACAAGGATGGAGTTGTGGACTGGTGTATTGTCCTGGTAGAAATGCCATTGAGCCGATTTGAAGAGTGCTGGCCTCTTCCCAAGGAATCTCTTCCTGAACTCCCTTAAAACCTTAACATTGTAACCCTAACCCTAAACCTAACCCTTTCGCCAATCAACTCTGGTGTTCTGACTTCCTTGCTCCTCCCACGCCTCTAATAACCCCTCACAAACTCCCTGTCTTCCTTGAATCTCTTATGCCACCCAAAACTGATGCTCGATTCATGCAAGATGGTCGAAAAGCAGTCTGAAGCATTCCATACGTTTCTCTGGCACTTTTTCCAACTTTAAAACAGAATTTTATTGCATATCGTTCTTTTAAAATGTCAGATTGCATTATTGAAATTCACCAGCTGTGACAATCAGGCTTTAGTAGGGTGTATTCCAATTGCTGCTGTAGCTGTTGATTAGAACTTGAAATCATAAAAATTGGTCAGTCATCTCATAAGATGTATAGCAATAACATAGTGAATTTTCAAGAGTCTATGACAATTTTAAATGCCCATACGAAAAAAGTCTGGAAACTTATCCTATGCACCTCGTATATGTATAAAGAGGGTTTGGAATTAACCTAAAGGGGTTGATATGCTGTAAAATACAACCAACTAGAACTTTTTAATCATTTACTATACTTGAAACCAATTAACTGTGCGCAAACAACCAAATATCACAAAGAATTTTTTGTGTTTGATAACAATACTTGAAACCATTTAGCTGTGTGTAAACAAATAGATAATATTGAATAGAATTATTAGTGTTGAATAGCAATGCTAGAAACCATTTAACTATGCGTAAACAAAAGTGTAATATTAAATAGAATAATTAGTCTTAGATAGCAATAATTGAAACTATTCAGCTATGTTCAAACAATAAACTGTGATACTTGAAACGATTTAACTTTGTGCAAATAAAGGAACTCGGACTAATTTGAAAAATATTACCAACGAAAAAAAATCATATTTATAAACGAGATTTGGCATTAAATAACCATCACGAGTTGATATGCCATAAAACCAAATTACCTAACTTGAAAATGTTAACGAAGAAAGATACAGTAAAAATATTCTTGTTTTTTTTTTTTTGTTTTTTTTTACATATTTTAGCCTTACTTAAATCCTCTGTAATTGTCAATAATGTTTTGAGGTCATCAAGCGACTTTTTCTGTCTGGCATTTTCCTAAATGGCCTCTTTTCTTCCATTCTTGTAGACAAAACAATATAATGTACACCGTATATAGTAAAAGAAGAAATAATTTATATTCATCCAATTCTTGCGATGACGTCATTTCCTATCACATGCTGATGGGTCGCTGTCAGGGTCCATTTCATATCGTCCCTCACCTCCTCTCTCTGTCTCTGTCTCTCTCTCTCTGTCTCTGTCTCTCTGTCTCTCTCTGCTTTTCAGGCGTATAATTTGTTCTGTTTTTAGAAGTTCTTCACATAGTTATGCCGCATTTTGACATCATGGAATCTGTTTTTTCGTATCTATATATCTAACCCTTCCACAGTGCACAGGGATTTAAGCAAGGCCAAATTTTAAGCGAAGAAAAGCTGGTCTGAATTCAGAATTTTCCGTTTCCAAGACTTGTTGCCGAACAAAGGTTAGATAACCCATTCTGCCCTACTATTTATACATAGTTGAAGGGAGGACAAGTGCACCAAGCAAAGTGAAACGCAAAGAGTCTGGTCCAGAATTTAAATTCGGCTCGCCGAGTTATATTCTACGACGATAAGCGTGACGCTAAGCACACCAAACTTTTTTTTCTTTTTGCAACGCATACACATAAAACATTTTGTATCATTTCTATCTGTCCAACCAACTTCAATTTCATAAACTGCAAAATTTTCCCCCTTCGTTATATCCCAAATTTTCACACTTTTTATCATTGTTATATCTGTTATATTGTATAATAATGATGTTCATCGAATAGCATTTTTTGGGTCTTGTTCTCCGGGTGTTCTTCTGCGTGAAAACGAGGCAAAAGTCGATCAGTTCTCGTTGGCAATTTCTAATTGAATGATACGTTACACTAAACTTATTTTGCCTTTTCTGCATTGTTCTGCGTGAGAACGAGTTGAACGTCGATCAGCTCTCGTTGGCAATTTCTAATTGACGTTATGTTGCTCTGAACTTCTTTTGTCTTTCATGCATAATTCTGCGTGAGATCGTTCTTCTGTGTGAGAACGAGTTTGAAGTCGATGTCCTCTCGTTGGCAATTTTATAATCGAAGATACGTTACTCTAAACATCTTTAGTCTTTCGTGCATTGTTCTGCATGAAAACGAGCTGGAGGTCGATCTACTCTCTTTTGCAATTTCTCATTGAAGATACGTTACTAAACTTCATTTGTCTTTCGTACGTTTTTTTCCGTGAGAACGAGGTGGATGTCGATCTGCTCTCGTTGGCAAGTTCTAATTGAAGATATGTTACTCTAAATTTCTTTTTCTTTCGTACGTTTTTCAGCCTCAGAATGTGATTAGTTGGTTGTTTGGTTGGTTGTTGTTTTACGCTGTATCAACCTTTTTCGGGTCATTTAACGCTGAATTGAGTTATTTTGTTAGAAGCTTCAAACAATTCATTTAGTATAAGTATAGTTTTCTATTTTCACCGAATTAAATGTCAAAATAGTTCTATTTCAAACAATTCAGTGCAGCATAAGTGTACAGTCTTTGTTTACTCACATTTTAATGGAAAAACATTAAAAGAAGTCAGTCGCTAAGAGTTTAGATTTGGCTCACTCTAAAATCACAGGGAGAGAGAGAGAGAGAAAGAGAGAGAGGTGGGAAACTCAAATATAGATGAAAAAGTATGACATTTCCAGAAAGACTCGAAAGAAAAGAAAACGGGTCGTTGTCCGAGAAATGATTGACAGACTCTAACAAGAAAAGGGGATCCTCCTGACAGCATCGATGCAACAATTCAGTTTGGTTTGGTTTGGTTTGGTTTATGCCACATCAATCATTGTAGGATATTTAATTTTATTTAATTTTCTTGTGACTTTTTCCAGACAATAATTACTTTTAAAAAATTGTGTTGTGTATACATTTATGGAACGGACAATCTTTACAAAGGATATAAACGTTAATCTCTCGACGACGTTGATCAACTTATAAGTCCTCAACAACTCAGTTCATTCATACTAACTTGGAATCTCGTACATGAGCGTGTTTTCATATGATAATATATGAAGAGCGCTAGAATATTCAAAGGACTTGCTGTTACTTGATCGCCGGCGAAATCCACAAACTTTTCGTCGGAAAAGGTAATGAAAATAGTAACTACATACTAAAAAACCCGCGAATTTATGCAGTATGAAGCCAAATTTGTACTCATAACACGTGATAGACTTCCATTCTTGTAATCTGGAGAAAGTCATGAAACTGATACTCCCTGTAACAATATATTTTTAACCTGATTTTGTCGTTCTCGTGGTGTAATAGTTAAAACAATAGACTGCGGAATCGTTGTATGCGAGTTCGAACTCCAGTCGCGCTATTCTGTTCACTTTCAGACAAATACCCTTGGGAAAGGTATGAACCCCCTTATCCTCCCAGCTATGGGTTAAATAACATCAGTGCTGTTCTTCTAGAAGGATGGCTTTGGCATTAAGTAACTGTTATGGTACCCAACCTGCAGACTGTAATGAACTCTTCCTGTTGATATTAATACCGGGAGAATATTCATCTCGACGTTGAGTTCTCCCCAGCCTCGGTCAGCCGTGTTTGACTCGGGCACGGATCTGGCCGAGTACTGGTTTGTTAACTCACCATTTCCTCCGGCCTCAGGGGGCCATACCCCAGGCTTTTACCCCTTTATGGGTGGGGGGTAAAGTTTATTGCCTGGTGCATGAGATGCCCCTTAATAAGGGGAATGTCGACGAGGCCGAAGGTATTTTTGGTAATGCCGGACGCGTGTGGGCAGCGGCCCTGCGACTGGACCTACCTTAAAAACGGCCTGGTGCCATACTTATCCGGTGGTGGGACGGATGACAAATTCCGAGTTCTCCCCAGCCTCGGTTGGCCGTATTTGACTCAGGCACAGATCTGGCCGAGTGCTGATTTGTTGACTCATCATTTCCTCCGGTCACAGGCTTCTAACCCCTTATAGTAGGTTGGATTTATTGCCTGGCGCCTGAGGCGCCACAAATAAGGGGAATGCCGAATTGGCCGAAGGTATTTTTGGCATTGCTGGATGCGTGTGGGCTTCGGCCCTGCGACCGGACCCACCTTAAAAACGGCCTTGTGCCATACTTTTCCGGTGGTGGAACGGAAAACAAATAAGTTATTCCCAGCGTAACATTTTGGGAGTCAGATTGACGTTCGACACTCAGTTGTATTACACTTTCGTTAATATACTTTGTTCCACATAGACCCGAGTTGTGTTATTCTTCCAGACCCTTTACTGCTCCACAACAATAAAACACGAAGGTTGATATGCCATTAAACAGAGAAACCGAAAACAAAAATTATGCTTATGACTCATGATATTACTTTTCTCTTTATAGACATAAGAAAGCCATGAAATTAATACTCCCGGTATAACTATGTATTTTGAACCTGATTCTTTTATTGGACGTACCATAAGAGCTGACAACCATATAATAAAGTGAAGGAAATGCTCCGTACTTTACGGTTCTAAACACGTTGTAACTCAGTTCTTTCGCAAATTTGGATGTTGGGCATCATTCAAGAATCTTGTAACTGACTCTCGTCACATCCTTGTCATAACACGAGAGTGTTATTTCCGTTATGACAATTTATCCGTATAGTTCCAAAACAATGCTTATTATTCCTGAAACGGTCTCAAGAGAAACACTTACATGCATGTGTTCCCAATGGGAGGATTATTTTGTCGATGTTTGCAAGATTCTTTCTTCTCTTGCCAATATTTCACTTGTCGTCGCCGTCGTCGTCGTCGTCGTCGTTGTTAAGCCGTGCTCCTTATGTCATACGTATTGCTTGTTTGTTTGTTTGTTTGCTGGCAACGTATCTGCGTGTTTGTTTATATATTTGTAATTATAAACATTTAAAAGTACAATTCGTAATGATTCAAAAATAGACCTGTCGGAAAATGAAATCAAAAAGTACAAAACAATATCTAGTATAGATACATGGAGAACATTTAAATAGAAAAATAACAAAAAAAAACAAAAAAAAAACAAACACAACTAAGAAATGATTTCGAAGGAATAATAATACTAATACTACAACTAATAATAATAATAATTTTGAGATACAAACAGATCACCTAATCTCGGCCAGACGACCAGATCTAATAATATTCAATAAAAAGAAAGAGAACTTGCAGAATTGTGGACTTTGCTGTCCCGGTTAACCACTGAGTGAAATTGAAAGAATGTGAAAAGAGGGATAAGTATCTTGACCTTGCTGGGGAATTGTAAAAGCTGTGGAACGTGAAAGGGACCAGTTATAATCGGTGCTCTTGGTACAGTCATCAAAGGATTAGTGCTAAGATTGGAGATTTGGAAATAACAGGACGAGTGGAGACCATCCAAACTACTGCATTATTGAGATTGGCAAGAATACTGAGAAGAATCCTGGAGATTTGAAGAGACTTGCTGTTACTCAAACTTCAGTGAAAGACCATCAGCTAAAGCTGATATGAAAAACTCTCAAGGAGTAGATAATAATAATAATAATAATAATAATAATAATAATAATAATAATAATAAAAAAAAAAGAAAAAGCGGATGAACAAAAAAACCAAGAACAGAAGAAATTATAGTTTTAAAAATTGTATTGATTTCTTAAAATTATGATCATAATGAGAAGAAGAAGAAGAAGAAGAAGAAGAAGAAGAAGAAGAACAACAACAACAACAACAACAACAACAACAACAGCAAAAACAAGAATTAGTAATAAGAAAAACCAACTATATGGATTCTTAAAATAATGATAATAATAATAACAACAACAACAAATCAGTGCAAAAAGAGTAAAAGACTAGACACGATTGGGTAGGGAAGATGATCCACTGGGAGTTGTGCAAAAAATTTTAATTTGACCATAAGAACAAATGATACAAGCACAACTCGGAACCTTCTTGGAAAATGAGTCGCACAAAGTTCTCAGGGATTTTGAGATACAAACGGATCACCTAATATCGGCCAGGCGACCAGACTTAGTAGTAGTCAACAAAATAAATGAAACCTGCCGAATAGTTGACTTTGCCGTTGTGGCTGACTCCAGAGGGAAAATAAAAGAAAGCAAGAAGAGAGATAAGTACCAAGACCTTGCTAGAGACCTAAAAATCAATGAAACCTGAAAATGAGGATGATGATTGTGGTTGATGCTGTTGGAACAATCCCCAAAGGATTGAAAAAAGGACTGGAGGACTTGGAAATAGCAGGAGAAGTGGAGACCATTCAGGCTACAGCATTATTAAGGTCGGCCAGATTACTGAGAAAAGTCCTGGAGACTTGAGGAAACTTGTTGTCACTCAACTCCTGTGGGAAGCCATCAGCTAACGCTGATGTGACAACTCTAAAAGAAGCACAAGTACCGAATGGATGACCAAAGGAAAGGCCACATTTATCCAAAAATACTCCCTTAATGGAACCGCCCCAAACAACTACAGAACCATGACATACTTACCTATGTGGAAAATACTAACGGCACAAAAAAGGGAAGAGATTTATTACTCGCTCACAATCCGTTGATTGTTCCCTGAGAAACAGAAAAAATGCCGCAATGGATCCAGAGGCAAAGGAGAGCTACTCTACATTGATCAGCACTTCCTCAAGGAGAGTAAGACGAGACGGAAAAATCTATGTATGTCCTGGATTGACAACAAAAAGGCATGTCACATAGTCTCACAAAGTTGGACTATAAACTGCCTCAAAATGTACAAAATATCAGATGAAGTCATCAACTTTATCGAGAAAACCATGAAAACCGGGAGAGCAAAATTGACAGTAGGAGGGAAAAGCTTAGCTGAAGCGAAGATCGAAAGAAGTATATTCAAAGGAGATGCACTATCACCATTACAATTTATAATTGCAATGATGCCACTCAACCACATGCTCAGAAAATGCACAGCCAGATACAAACTTTCTAAAATCAAGAAAATATCAATCCCCTAATGTACATGGACGACATCAAACTGTTTGCAAAAAATGAAAAAGAATTGGAAACTCTAATACACGCAAGACGTAGGGATGAATTTGGCATTGAAAAATGTGCCTTGCTAATAATGAAAAATGGCAAACGACACCTGACGGACGGAATGGAACTACCAAATCAAGAAAAAATTAGAACGCTCAGAGAAAAGGAAACCTACAAATACTTAGGAATATTGAAAGCTGACACCATCAAACAACAGGATATGAAAGAAAAAAATAAGAAAGAATATCTCAGGAGAACCAGAAAGCAACTCAAGACAAAACTATATTACAGAAACCTTATCAAAGAGATACCTGTGCTGTTCTCCTCGTAAGATACTCGGGACTATTCTTCAAGTGGACCAGAGATTAACTTAAACAAATGGGCCAGAGAACAAGAAAACTAATGACCACGCATAAGAGATGACATCCCAGAGATGACGTTGATAGACTATATGTATCAAGAATGGAGGGAGGAATAGGACTTGCCAACATTGAAGACAACGTTGACTCATCAATACGACTTGAAGACTACCTAGAAAAGCGCGGGAAGACTGATTACAGTCACCAAAATCGATACAGACGACACGAATACCAACAGAATGACGATAACCAGAAAACAAAAATATGAAGAAAAACAATTCTATGGATATTTTAAGCTACTAATAAGCAACATCTCACACGAGAAAACATGGACGTGGCTAAGAAAGGGAAACCTTAACACAGAAACTGAATCTCTTCTAATAGTTGGATAAAATAACGCTATAAGGACCAACCATGTCAAAGCAAGACTAGATAAGACTCAACAAAACAGCAGATGTAGGTTATGTGATGATAGAGATGAAAAAATCAACCATATAATAAGTGAACGCAGCAAATTAGCACAGAAAGAGTATAAAACTAGACACGACTGGGTGGGCAAAGTAATCCACTGGGAATTGTGCTAGAAATTTAAATTTGACCATACGAACAAATGGTATATGCACAACGCAACATCATTTCTGGAGAATGAAACACACAAACTCCCTGGGATTTTGACATATAAACGGATCACCTAATCTCGGCCGGACGACCAGACCTTGTAATAATCTAGAAAAAAAAAAGAGAGAAATTGCAGAATTGTGGACTTTGCTGTCCCGGCGAACTACAGGGTTAAATTGAAAGAAAGTGAAAAGAACGATAAGTATCAGGACCTTGCTAGGGAATCGAAAAAACTGTGAAAGATGAAAGTGACGATTATACCAATTGTAATTGGTGCTCTTAGTATAGTCACCGAATGATTGATAAAGGAACTGGAGGACTTGGAAATAACGGGATGAGTGGAGACCATCCAAGCTATGGTATTATTGAGATCGGACAGAATACTGAGAAGAGTCCTGGAGACATGATGAAACTTGCTGTCACTCAAACTTCTGTGAAAGATCGTTAGCTAACGCTGATGAGAAAAACACTCAAGGAGTAAAAAATAATAATAATAATAATAATAGGATTCTAAGACCATATAAAAAAAAGGTAAAGAAGACTGATTACAGCTACTAGAAATAGCAAAGATGACATAAAGATAAACTTAACAATAGTTAGAAAATAGAAACGGGAAGAAAAACAACTGTATGAATATTTCAAGCGACAAACTAGCGAAATGACACGCGAGAAAACTTGCTAAGAAAGGGAAACTTTAAGAGAGAAATTGAATCTCTTATAATTGCAGCATAAAATAACGTCATAGGCACCAATTATATTAAACCGGGCCATTGGCCTAATGAGTTGGGTGTTTGCCAATGGTCCGGGAGATCGGATTTCAATCCCAGTTCGGGTCATACCAAAGACTAAAAAAAATGGATCTTGATGGCGCCTTGCTTAACGCTCAGCATTATAAGGTAAGAATCAAGGGTAAAGTGGAGCAATCCAGGGAATGTAGTAGTGCCCTCCCCTACACCTCTGTGTAGTAGCTATTGAAAAGGAGCCTTCGGGTCACCTACGACTAAGGTCACCAACTTTACTGTATTAAAGCGAAAATCGATAATACACAACTTAATACACAACTGAATAACGAGTGGAGATGTGGTGATAAAGTGGAGGCAATGTGGCAATAGAGACGAAACGATTTATCACATAAGCGAACGTAGCAAACTGGCGCAAAAGGAGTGTTAGTCCAGACATGACTGAGTGAGGAAGGTGATCTACTAGGGGTTGTATAAGAAATCGAAATTTGACGATACTACCAAATGGTATATGCACAAACCAGAATTTTGTGTGTCTCATTTTAAGATAAAAATAGATCACCTAATACTGGCCAGATGACCCAACCAAGTAAGAGTTAAAAAAAAACAACAATTAGAGGACTTTGGCTTCCTAGCAGACCATTGGCTAAAAAATCAAAGAAAACAAAAAGAGCGATATGTACTTAGACCTTACTAGAGAACTAAAAAACTATGGAACATGAAGGTGACCGTGATTCAAGTTGTAATTGGTGCACTCGGAACGATTCCCAAAAACTTGACAAAGAGACTGGGAGAGTAAGAATTCGGAGTTAAGATCGACCAGAATACTGAGTAGAGTCCTGGCGATCTGAAGAGACTTGCTGTCACTCAGACTCCTGTGAAAAATCATCCACGAACGCTGGCGTAAAAAACTCGCAAGAAATAATAATTAGAAGAGAACAACAACAGCAACAATAAAAACAAGAAATAAGAAGAAAAAAACCACTTAATGATATTTTAAAATAATAATAATAATACGTGACCAAAAAGAACTAGGAAGTGGGTTTGCAACTATTAGAGACAACGTGGGTGGAGCAATACAAGTGCTCGAAGAAAAAAAAATCAAAATTCAAAAAAATAAAAACTGAAATTAGCGAGAGATTGGTTACAGCAGTCAGTAGCGACAATAACAACAGGACAACAAAAATCAAAAAGTCTAGAAAATAAAATTAGAAAGGAAAACAACTATATGGTTACATTACGCAACAAACTACGTACATTGCACATGAGATGACCGAGACATGGAAAGAGGGAACTTAAAGAGAGAAATTGAATGTCTTTTAATAGCAGCACCAGAATAATGCCATAAGAACAAATTACGTCAAAGCGAAAATTGATAATTAGGCATAAGGACAGCAAGTGTGGTGACTGAGATGAATAAGCGAATGTAGCAAACTAGCACAAAAGAAATAAAAGACTAGGCTTGATCGGTGGGGAAAGGTGGTCCGCTGGGTATTGTGCAAGAGATTAAAATTTGACCATGCTGACAAATGGTAGATGCATAAACCAGAATCTGTTGACAAAAATGAGACGCATGAAATTCTCTGGGAATAGAGATACAAGCGATAACTCACTTTCAATCAGAATGCCAGAAACGGTATTTAGAAAAAAAAATTGTCATTTCATGGATTTTGCTATTACAGCAAATCACGGATTGAAAACAAAACAAAAAAAAAAAAAAGAAAGGCAATAAAAGTATAGACAAATAATTGGGTCTTGCTAGATAGGGGAAAAAGCTGTAGAACATGAAGGTGACGATGATGCCAATTTTAGTTAGTGCACTTGGAACGCTCCCCAAAGGATTGATGAAGAGACCGAAAGAGTTAAAGATCGTAGAAAGAATCGAGTCCGTCTAGAGTTATAGAAAGTAATTCTACAAACTTTTGGAATTTGGAATAGAGAAATATGCAATGCTTATAATGAATAAAGGTTTGGTTTGTTTTTTGGGGGTTTATGGCATATCAACCTTTGTCGGTTATTTAACGCCAAATCCATTTTTATGTAAATAATCTGTTCTATTTAAAACAATTCAGTTTAGCCTAAGTAAACAGTTTGTCAAAAACATTTCCATTTCAAACTATTCAAGCAGTTATATGTGACAATTTGGTTAAGTGTAAATACAGTTTTAACGTTGAAAAACAGTTCTATTTCAAATAGTTCAGTTAAGCATAAGCACGCAGTTTAAATGTAAGTACGGTTAAAGTGTCAAAAACATTTCTATTTCAAGCTATTCACTTTACTTAAACAATTCATTTCAGCATAAGTATGCTGTTAGTTCTATCTAACCTATAGATAGGGCCCTATCAGGCGCTACCACTACGGGCCAGAGTGGACCTGGGAGCGATGGCAATGAATGGGGTACTCCGCATTTCCCAAAGCTCCAGCACTGCTGGAACCTCACCATCAGATTGTTTAGTGTCATATCTAGGACACTCATTCGGGGGGGTTGTCTTACCCCTCAGCAGAGGTGCAGTCAGTGTATTCTACAGCCCCAGCTGACTGGGCAATATAATGAATAAAGGAAACTGATAAACAGCAAGTGAACTGTCGCATCGAGAAAACAACTGAACTCTTCGAGAAAAGAGAAATACTGATATCTGGGAATATTTGTGGTGTTAGATCAGTAAAATATGTTTATTCCTGTGTGTGGGGTAAGTGAGGGAGAGTCTTTCTGTGATTGGATAAATCAATCACGTGAGTAGCCCAGAAGTTTTGACGCAAAATACCAAAATATCAGCAGATAAATCCCGGACCAGCTCCTAGTTACACGTCAACCAGCAATTCTCCCCAAGAAATCAATAAATCAGAGGATACTTACTACTGTCTCCGTCACCCCGGTAAGTCTCTCTGACTTGACTTAGTACACTGGAAAGGACTTTATATTGTTAATCATTGTTTTGTTTCTTTAAAAATGTGTTAAAATTGAACAAAGTTTTAATTCATTTATTTGTTATTGTCAGTCTGAAATATAGTTTGTTTGGGGTTTTTTTTGTGTAATGGCATATTGTAGGTTATTTAAAGTCATTCTCCTAGAAGAATAGTAGTGGTACTATTTAACACATAACTGGAAGGATAAGGGGGCTCATACCTTTCCCAAAGGTATTTGCCCGAAAGTGAACGTAATAGCGCGACTGGAGTTCGAACTCGTTTCCGCAGTCCATCGCTTTAACCATTACACCACGAGAACACGCCGTTCTGAAATATAAATGATATACCAACACCAATAGAGACAAATACAATCAAGCAAACAGAAATGAAGAACAAAGAAAACTTCATGAGACCAAACTCTACGATAGAAATAAATATCAGGAGAGACCGCTTTCTAAGAAAGACGGAACTCTTCTTAAACTGGACATTCGTGCCCATTAGTCATTGCTATTGGCCGGTCTTCTTGCCTATATCCAATGTCTGTACAGAGCTGATTAATCTCAATAGAACATGGAAATTGATAACTATTCACAAGACCTTAACCACAAGCGATGACATTGATATAATTTATGTGACAAGAAAAGAAGGAAAAAGAGAATTTGCTGACATAGAGGATTGTATTAATTTGGCAGTTCACGAACGAGGAAAAAAGCGAGAATGTCTATTCACACCAGCTATTTTTTCTTCCGCTATTTCTGTTGTCTCAGATCTGGATCCAAGTTTCTCCTGAAGAAAGGTGTGTGCTCATCAAGAGAGAATCTCTTACAATGATCACTAAAAGACACAATTGATAGCGCCGAATCAAGATGTCCAAATCGATTGATTGATTTTAAGGGCATGTCAATCCGTCTAGGCATATTTTAAGTCTATGCGAAATTACTTCACTTATTTCGTTCAGCGCAAAAAATAAAACAACAACAAATAAATAAATAATAAAAAGAGAACAGAAATCATAAAGCTGAGAAATTAAAGATTATTCGTCGGTTGTTTGGGTTTTATGGCTATCAACCTTTGTAGGTTATTTAATGCCAAATCCATTTTTATACAAATAATCAGATCTATTCCAAACAATTCAGTTTTGAATAAGTACACAGTTAAATTATCAAAAACATTTCTATTTCAAGCTATTCGGTTTAGTCAAACAGTTCTAATTCAACCAATCCAGTTTAGAATAAGTATAGATTTTGTTTACACGCAGTCAAATGTCAAAACAATTCTTTTTCAAACAAATCTGTTTAGCGTAAGTACAGTTTCAATGTCAAAAACAGTTCTATTTCAAGCTATTCAGTGTAGCATAAGTACATAGTTTAGTTCTAATTGACTCATAGATGATAGGACCCTATTAGGTACTACCACTCCGGGCCAGAGTGGACCTGGGAGCCATAGTAATGAAGGGGTGCTCTGCATTCTCCAAAGCTCCAGCATTACTGTAACCTCACCCTCAGATTATTCAGTTTCATTTCCAGGATACTCATTAGGGGTGTCTTACCTTTCTGCAGAGAAGCAGTTGGTGTATTCTACAGCCCCGGCAGACTAGGCAAGAGAAAGTAAAGGGTTTGGGTTTGGTTTCTTTGTTTAATGGTATATCAACTCTTTTTAGGTTATTTAACGCCAAAGCCATTCTCCTAGTAGAACAGTAGTGGTACAATTTAACCCATAGCTGGGAGGATAAGGGGGTTCGTACCTTTCCCAAGGGTACTTGCCCGGCGACTGGAGTACGAACTCACGTACTACGATTCCGCAGTCCATCGCTTTAACCATTACACCACGAGGACACCCCCAAGAGAAAGTAAAGATGAGAAACAATTATATATATATATATATATATATATATATATATATATATATATATATATATATATATATATATATATATATATATATATATATATATATATATATATATATATATATATATATATATATATATATATATATATATATATATATATATATATTGACATATATATATATATATATATATATCTGAGGAATGAAAGTGAATTTAAATTTATTGTGCGAACACTGATTGCAGCCTAAAAGACCAACTTGGAGAGATATGTGATAGGGACGAATGACGAGAGAGAGAGATAGATAGAGAGAGAGAGAGAGAGAGAGAGAGAACTCCATGCTGTCAGCACCATTCGATGATGATGATGTATGACTGAGATCTGGGAAGAATGGCGTACTCCTTCATTCCCATTATTCCCAGGTCCACTCGAACCTAAAGTGGTAGTATCTGTCAGTATAAAATCAAAGGGTCAAATAGATCCGTTTAAAAATTATTCGTATTCAATAGGACCATGTGCAAACAAAAACTCTTAAGGAACAGTGAGACAAAAGATGTAAATATGAACATAAAATGAACGAAATAGTGAAGTAATTTCGTATAGACATAAAATAAGCATAGACGGATTGACACGCCGTTAAAATCAATCCATCGATTTGGATATCTTGATTCGGCGCTATTAATTATGTCTTTTAGTGATCATTGTTAGAGATTCTCTCTTGATGAGTACACACCTTTCTTCAGGAGAAACTGCTATTACGTTAACACTTTCCTTGGATCCGGATTCATATTTGGTACCTTTATTTCAAACCTTCAATGTGTTGTATATTGACCTTCGACCCGGCCATTCCAAAGTGATACACCGGAATGAAGTGACACATTCCGATGGCAGTTATGGGAAGAAATCGCGTAGTAGGGCTTGGCTGACAATATGGAACAAGGTAAAATCCTGCGGTACAGTCATAGACTGATGCCCCGGAAGAGAGTGGCCTATGAACTGCATGACAGTCATTTCCGCTTGATGACGATCAAACATGCCATTCCAAAGATATTGAGTGGGCGATTGAACTATTATATAACTCTGTGACGACAGGAAGTCAGTGAGTTTGGAGACCAGACCCGTTGGTGATGCGGTAGAGGAACCCAGCATCCAGCATGGAGCTGGGCCCCCGGGCTTCCGGTTGAGCAGCCCTGGAGAACGAGAAAGACACAACGCTGATGGCCACAAGAGTGGGGGTCAATATATTGCAGTTCTGTTCGGTCTCCAACTCCTTCTCACACACAACCCTTTCAATAAATTGAGAGGGATATTTTTTCTAAAACGACTGTGTCGTCGTCTTCATTGTGTCGTTGTGTTCTGCATGAATCTGTATATGACTATACAACAAATGGAGAAAAGGTAAAAATACAAGAATTATTTTCACAAGAGTCATTGAATAAGGGAATTTTTTTTTTGTAAAAGCAAAAATATTTTTTTTTCGAATTTCTTTTCCTAAAATGTAAACTTTGAATTTTTTGGAATATATTCATAATAACAATTGTCTTACTCTTGCAAAAATATTTTTCTTTTGATGTTATTCAAAATGACGGCGGCCCAGTCGGCTAGGGCTGTAGAAGTCACCGGTTGCTTCTCCGCAGAGGAGTAAGACACACCCCTCCAACGAGTGTCCTGTATATGACACTAAACAATCTGATGGTGAGGTTCAAGCAATGCTGGAGCTTTGGGGAATGCGGAGTACCCCTTCATTGCCATCACTCCCAGGTCCACTCTGGCCCGGAGTGGTAGCACCTGATAAGGGTCATATCTATGGGTTAAATAAAACTAACGGTATACTTATGCTAAATTGAATTGTTTGATTAAACTGAATAGCTTGAAATAGAAATAGTTTTAAATAGAACTGATTATTTACATAAAAATGGATTTGGCGTTAAATAACCTTCAAAGGTTTATATGCCATAAAACCCACCAAACCAAACCAAACCAATCAAAATGACGGAAAATTAAATAAAGTTCTCCAAGCTAGAAGAGAATTCTGTCATCCAATTTATTTATTTATTTATTTTGTTGCTGAGAAGCACAAATCATGTAAAAATTTACAAAAGGATTTGCGATTTATACAAAAAGGATGTTTTAGTAAAATAATGTTTTCAAATTTGGCTAAGCATGAGCAGGACATTACGTGCCAGAGTCGAGAAAACAGTCAATGAAGTAGAAACACACCAACTCTTCGATAAAGAAAAAGTTCTGGGTGTAGCAGTCAGTAAATAAGATCATTCTTCGAGTATTCTAAGATATGCAAGGACTCATTACTATTGATTTTGTAAAGGTTCGCTGTAAACAGTGCATTTTATTTCAAACTCTATAAGCAAAATTCACCTTGTTTATTGAATGACTCCTATATCTATTGGGTAAAAAAAATGTGAAATATTCTATCCTATTCCCGATTATTTCGTTGAAGAGATAGCAATAAATTAAACGATTGTTGTAACAATAAAAAAAAAAAAACACTTTCAAATAAGAAATTCCGGACAAAAACTAGGTTAAATATGTCATTGCTAATCTTTTTTGTACTGATTACGGCTCTAATACCTCTTCCGGAGTCGTCATATCTAAACAGTAGTCTTATTTAGACAAATGATAATGAAATTGGTTATTTTCATCTGTCTAAATAAATAAAATATTTACTCTTTTTCTATGTCCGAGGAGTAATGCTCAAAATTCGATGATATTGACAAACTAACCCATTTTTTAGAATATTGCTTCACTTCAATAGATATTTACGAATTTGGCCCTTGCCTGCTGTTTGTAATATTTCTTAATATAAAAAAGTAACAGTTTAAGCACTCTTAGATGTTGGGTAAAAGATCAAAAATTTGGTGAAAACTAGTTATAGGAACTTTAATGTGATTCCTTAGAACTGATGGGGAGTTGATAAGTGTCGTTTTAGTCAGTCAGGTTATGCGAAACTGTTGAATATATATAGAAAGAGAAATAAAAAAATATCCAAAGAAGATGAACTGAGAATGATTCTATTTGAGAATATGTAAGACGATTCTTATAAATCTCCAGGAGCACTCAATGTATGACAGTTAATATATAGATTTGTAAATTTCATCCCAGGCAAATTAATATAATTGAAACAAACCGTCATTTGGCCATTATAAATTTATTTCAGTTGGCCAATCCATAAGAGAAACCAACCTCTTCCGATAGCCATCACACAAGGGAGGGGGAAAATTTTAAAAATATATTTTCAATAGATTCTTACTCGTTTATATATATTGTCATCCACGAGCAGACCTGTTTCGTTCTATCAGAACTCTTCAGTGTGACTAGACAGCTAGACTCCCGAAGCAGGGATCGAAACCTGACTGATTGAAATGCTAATCCAAGATTCTACCACTCAGCCACAAGGAAACCAGCGTAAGCGAAGGAAATTTAAACGGTTATGTATCACACTTGTTTTTGTTTACATATATCCGCTTAACGGCTACCGAGAGCTCGATTCATTTGAAGAGCCTTTCATTACGCTAGTGGCAACCATTACTTCCCTCGGTAGAGAGCTCAACCCCATAGGGGTAGGGGAGTATATATATATATATATATATATATATATATATATATATATATATATATATATATATATATATAATATCCAGTCAGCGTCCGAAGACAGTGGGTGTGGATTATTCTTTTATAGAATATATGAGGAATATCATATAAATCTATGTGAGTGCTCAATGTATGGCTATTGTTGATATTTACCAAGTTGCAGAACAGCAAATGTGGAGTTACAGTTCATATGTGAAAAAAAAAAAATTTCACATGCGAGAAAAGAGGGGGACAAAATATTAGATGTTAGAAACATCAAGAAACAGGAGTGGGGCTTCTCTGCTGGTCAACCCATCCTAATTTGAGCACATGTCGGGAATCCCGTCGTAGGTGGGATTTTCTAAACAATCTAAGATCGTAGAATGACTATCCCCATATATATTTTACATTTACTCCTTTGCTGTACTGCAACTTCAAGTATAGCATGAAAAAAGTCATCTGACAATACGGAGAGTATAGTAATATTCCCCACCGAAATAAATTTGTTATGACAACTTAACCAGGTTTGAGTTTACATCCCATTACAATATATATTAGTAATGATATAGTTTGCAATATTTTTAGATAAATAACGGCGATATAGAATATACATCTAACTTTGGAGGCGTTCATGGTAGGAAATAGACACTTTGACATGAGTTCGAATCCTGGACGACACTGTTTGCATTTGTATTACATAGCGCTAATACTTTTGGGAAAGCTATGAATGCATTCATTCTCCCTCCAGCAAAGGATAAATAGTAGGTTAGACAGGTCTCTTTAGCCTTGGTAGGGTAACCGGTCTAGGAGAAGGAAAACTATAAATTCAAGCCTGTTAAACTTTGCTTGAAATTGACCATGTGTCGCATCTTTTTCGTGCGGTGCAGTATATATATATATATATATATATATATATATATATATATATATATATAACATAGGATAACCCAAACAAAGACTCAGTAGTGCTTGACAATTGTCAGTTTCTCACCAATGTGAACATCAGGCTAAGTGGTTCCCACACGGTGGGTATCCCTTTATATATTATATAAGCTCCTAAATAGACGATCAGAACTCATACCAAAATATAGGCATGAAAATAAATTCCCAATTACTTACGGTTTTAACGACTAATAAAACCAATAAAGAAAATAATGAATAAATAAAAATAAATGAATAATGAATGAATAAATAAATAATCAAAAGTGAATAGAAAATAATAAAATAATAAAATAAAAACAACTGCAATAATAATAATAATAATAATAATAAGAAGAAGAAGAAGAAGAAGAAGAAGAAGAAAATTGATATTTTTTCTAAATGAACATGATAAAACAAAAGGAGAATTTATTATTTTCTAATGTTATTATTATTACTATTATTATTATTATTATTATTATTATCATCATTTACTCCTTTAGAGTTTCTCACATCAGTGTTAGCTGATGGTTTTTCACTGGAGTTTGAGTGATAGCAACTCTCCTCAGGTTTCCAGGACTCGTCTCATGGTTTCTGGCCGTTCTCAGCAATTCTGTCATTTGGATAGTCTCTACCCGTCCGCCAACTTCCAAGTCCTCCAGGCCTTTTAATAATCCTTTATTTATTGTGCCAAAAGCACTAATCACAATTGGTACAATCGTTACTTTCATGTTCCACAGCTTTTTCAATTCTCTAGCAAGGTCGAGGTACATATCCTTCTTTTGACTTTTCTTCAGATTTATTCTGTGGTCAGCCGGGAAAGCAAAGTCGACAATTTTGCAAATTCTCTCTTTTTGTTGATTATTATAAGGTCTGGTCTTCTGGTCGAGATTAGGTGATCCGTTTGTATGTTAAAGTCCCATAGGAGTTTTTGCGAGTCATTTTCTAGGACAGGTGCTGGGTTGTGCATATACCATTTGTTTGTATGGTCGAATTGAAATTTCCTGCACATTGCCGACCAAGTCGTGTATCGCCTTATACTCTTTCTGTGATAATTTGCTGCATTCGCTTATTATGTGATTGATCGTTTCGTCTCTGTAGCCTACATTAACTGTTTTGTTGCGTTTTATCTATTCTCGCTTTGATATGATTGGTTCTTATGGCGTTGTCTTGTGCTGCTATTGGTAGGGATTCCGTTTCTCTCTTAAGATTTCCTTTTCTTAGCCAGGTCGAGGTTTTCTAGTGTGAGATGTTGTTTATTAGACGATTAAAGCGGCCATAGAGTTGTTTTCCCTCCCATTTTTGTTTCCTTGTTGTTGTCATTCTTTCGTCTATCGTGTTGTCCGTATCGTTTCTAATGGTTGTAATTAGTCCCCGTTCGTATTTTTCTATGTAGTCTTCGAGCCGTTGTATCGATGCGTCAACGGTATGTTCGATGCTGGCATGTCCTCTTCCTCCTTCTTTTCTAGATACATATAGTTTGTCAACGTCGTCTCTGGGGTGTAATGCCTTATGCATGGTCATTAGTTTTCTTGTTCTTTGGTCCATTTGTCTAAGTTCCTCTCTGGTCCACTGGAGAAAGGGTCCCGAGTGTTTAACGAGGGGTACAGCCCAAGTATTTATTCCTTTGATAAGGTTCCCGCAAGAAAGCTTTGTCTGCAGTAGTTTTCTCGTTCTCCTGAGATATTCTTTTTGAATTTTGTCTTTCATTTCCACTCGTTTGATGGTGTCAGCCTCCAAGATACCCAAGTATTTGTAGGTTTCATTTTCTTCGAGCATTCTAATTTTGTCGTGATTTGGTAGTTCCATTCCGTCAGTCATATGTCGTTTGCCACTTTTCATGACGAGCAGGGCACATCTTTCAATGCCAAATTCCATTCCTATTATTATTATTATTATTATTATTCCTTGAGAGTTTTTCACATCAGCTAACGTTGATGGTCTTTCACAGGAGTTTGAGTGTCAGCAAGTCTCCTCAAGTCTCCAGGTCTCTTCTCAGTATTCTGACCGATCCTTGTGAGTTTTTTCATACCAGCATTAGCTGATCATCTTTCACGGGAGTCTGAGTGACAGCACATCTTAAGTCTCCAGAACTCTTCTCTGTATTCTGGCCGATCTTACTAATGATGTAGTTTGAAAGGTCTCGGCGCGTCCCCCGATTTCCAATTCTTCCAGTCCCCATTTTAGTTTTCTGTAGTTCTCTGGCAAGGTCTAAGTACTTTTTGTTTTCTTCGAGTTTTGCTCCTTCAGGTTTTTCGCATCAGATTTAGCTCTTGGTCTTTCACTGGAGTCTAAGAGACAGCAAGTCTCCTGAGGTCTCGCGAACTCTTAGTATTCTCGCCGACCTCAAAAATACAGTCGTTTGGATTTTCTCGATTCTTCCACTAGTTTTCAGTTGTTTTTATCCTCTTTTAAAGCCGTTTGAGACTGATCCAAGTGCACTGATAACAACTGGTATTACCGTCACCCTCATGCTCCACAGCTCTTAAGTTCTCAGGCAAGATCCAATGATAAATTAAGTATAACAGAGTAAATAAATTAACAAATCAAAAAATGTAATATAGCCACCTAACCATGCTGTATAGACTAGACCGCCCTTACCATCATACTCTATACAATATATAAAGAGATACTCCCAGCGTAGAAACCACTTAGTTCGATGATCACATTGGTGAGAAATTAACAATCATCAAGCCCCGTTGACTTTATGTGTACGCTATCTTAACTAATTTACATACATACATATATATATATATATATAAGTAAAGTTGGCGACCATAGTCGAGGGTAACCCGAAGGCTCCCTTTTCGATAGCTACCACACCAAGGCACAGGGGAGGGCGCTACTCCTTTCCCTGGATTGCTCCACTTTACCCTTGATCTATACCTTATAATGCTGAGTGTTACTGGCGAACACTCTAACCGCTAGGCCAATGTCCGGTTAATATATATATATATATATAATCCAAAGATTTTTCTGGAAAAACATTGTAGACATCCTGACGTTATCTTCAATTAATACATTTACGTCATTAAAAGTGGTCAGTGAAATATTTCTAATTCAAACGAGTTACTCAGTGTGTTGGTTTTAACTAAGCAATAATAATATCTAATTATAATTAGATATTATTTTGATTATTTCCCAACCCCGACTTGAAGGACTAACAATAAACATAATAAGTAATGTGTAATTCAATGTGAATAATTATCTTAATAAGACAAATAATAATTTTTTTTAGGATTGGAAATTAAAATTTTGCACGATTTATCATCTGTTGCAGCAACATGGCTTCTTGCTGCTATTGTTTATTGTGAAAAGCTCCTCACGCTTAGAACGCTTTTTCCCTATTAGGAACGTTTCTTTACGCTAAAAAATTCTTCTGAGTCTAATAATTATGCACCCAAGATATGTTTGATATCAAACTGGTTGGCCATTTATAGAAAACGGCCAAACAAACTCTTTTCCAATTAGATAGATAAAAAGCTATTTTTTATGGTGCATTATTTAAACTCATGGGAACACAAGCATCTTACTGATCATAGCGAGTAATTATTACTTTATTTATATGTTCCAGCATCAGTATCCTAGATGGTACAAGTAACCTAATAATAATAATAATGAGGTTGATAATAACGCCGTCCCAGCAGACCACAGAGTGAAACTTAAAGAAAACGAAATTGGGAGACAAGTACTTGGATCTTGCCAGAAAACTAAAAAGTTATGGAACTTGAAATGACGGGGGTACCAATAATTATTGGTGCACTCGGAACGGTCCTCAAGGGCTTGATAAGAGGACGGGAAGAGTTAGTAATCGGAGGGCGGGCAAAGACCATCCAAACTACAGTACTGTTAAGAAGAGTCCTGGAGACTTTAGTCGACTTGGTGTCACTTAGAGTTCAGTGAAAAACCATCAGCTAACGCTAATGTGAAAAACGTGACGATTTTAGCAATTATAATTAGTGCTCTTAGTATAGTCACCGAAGGATTGGTAAGGGGGCTGAAGGACTTGGAAATAAAAGGACGAGTGGAAACCATCCAAACTACTGCATTATTGAGATCGACCAGAATAGTGAGAAGTGTCATGGAGACTTGAGGAGACTAGCTGTCACCCAAACTCCAGTGAAAGACCATCGGCTGACGTTGATGTGAAAAACTCTCTAGGAGTAAATGTAATAATTGACAAGAAGAAAAGAATATGACAACTAGTGGATTTTGAAGCTCCTGTGAACCATGTAATGAAAATCAAAGAAAGCTTAAAAGAAAACCAAAATACTTGCCAGAGTGATGAAAAGGCTGCGGAACAAGAAAGCGACAGTGATATCAATTATAATTGGTGAGTTTGAAACGGTCCCGAAGGTCTAGAAAAGAAACCATGGGATTTGGAGATCAGAGGAAGGAAGAATCGAGACTATCAGACAACAGAACTATTAAGAGAGAATATTTTGAAGAGTCCAAGAGACCTACGGTGACTGCCAGTGACTCAGATTATGTGAGAAAAACGACGGTTAAAACTTGGATGAAAAACTCGCATATGACAATAAAAACAACTGTATGGATACTTCAAGCGACAAACTATCGATATTCCACTCGAGAAGATCTGGTCAAGGCTTAAAAAGAGAGAAACTAAATCTCTTCTAATTTTAGTACACAACAGCGCCATAAAGACTCATTATGATAATACGCCACGAAAAAGCAAATGTAGGTCATGTGGAGACCAAAATAAAATTGTTAATCAGATTAAAAATAAATGTAGCAAACTAGCGCAAAATTAGTAAAAGACAAGGCACAACTGGGTGGGAAAGGTAATCCACTAGGAATTATTCAAAGGATTAAAATTTGACCCAATTACCAAATGGTATATGCACAAACCAGAATCCATCAAAGAAAATGAGATATACAAATTTCTCTGGGATTTTGAGATACAAAGGGATCAACTAATCCCAGCCAGAGGACCAAAATTTGTGATAATTAACAGGAAGAAAAGAACTTGCCATCTCGTGAATTTTGACGCTTCCAGTCCCCTTATCAAACCTTTAGGGACCGTTCCTAGCACGACGGTCCCCAAAGACTTTATAAGGGGCTGGAAATCGGAGGAAAAGCCGACACCATCCAAACCACTCCAGTGTTAAGATCGGCCAGAATACTGAGTAGAATCCTTGAGATTTCAGCAGAATTGCTGTCACTCAAACGTCAATGAAAGACTATCTGCTACTACCGATGTGAATAACTCGTAAAAATGTGCCCTGCTCGTCATGAAAAGTGGCAAACGTCATCTAACTGACGGAATAGAACTACCAAATCAAGACAAGATCAGAACGCTCACAGAAAACGAGACCTACAAATATTTAGGAATCTTGGAGGCTGACAACATCAAACAAGGAGAAATGAAAAACAAAATTCAAAAAGAATATCGCAGGTGAACTAGAAAACTACTTGAGACAAAGCTTTCTAGCAGGAACCTTATCAAAGGAATAAATACTTGGGCTGTACCCCTCGTTAGATACTCGGGACCCTTTCTCAAGTGGATCAGAGAGGAACTTAGACAAACGGACCAAAGAACTAGAAAACTAATGACCATGCACAAGGCATTACATCCCAGAGACGACTTTGACAGACTACATGTACCAAGAAAAGAAGGAGGAAGAGGACTTGCCAACATCGAAGACAGCGTTGACACATCGATACAACGACTCGAAGACGACATAGAAAAACACAAACGAGGACTGATAACGGCCATCAGAAACAATACTGAAAACACGATAGATAACAGAATGACAATAACTAGGAAACAAAAATGGGAAGGAAAACAACTCTATGGGCATTTTAAACGACTAATAAACAACATCTCACACGACAAAACCTGAAAATGGCTAAGAAAAGGAAACATTAAGAGAGAAGCAGAATCTCTCCTGATTGCAGCACAAAACACCAATCATGTCAAGGAGAGGTTAGATAAGACGCAACAAAACAGCAAATGTAGGTTATGCGGTGACAGAGATGAAACCATCCATCAAATAATTAGCGGATGCAGCAAATTGGCTCAGAAGGAGTACAAGGCTAGACACGACTAGGTCGGGAAGGTGATCAACTGGGAATGTGCAAGAAATTTAAATTTGACCATGCCAACAAATGGTATATGCACAACCCAGCACCTGTCCTAGAAAATGACACACACAAACACCTATGGGACTTTAACATACAAACGGATCACCTAATCTCGGCCAGAAGACCAGACCTTATAATAATCAACAAAAAAAAAAAAAAAAAAAAAGAAAATCTGCAAAATTGTCGACTTTGCTGTCCCGGATGACGACAGAATAAAACTGAAAGAATGTGAAAAGCGAGATAAGTACCTTAACCTTGCTAGGGAATTAAAAAAAATATGGAACAATTATATCAATTGTGATTGGTGCGTTTGGCACGGTAACTAAAGTGTTATTAAAGGGCCTGAAGGACTTGGAAGTTGGCGTCCAAATGAAGACCATCCAAACAACAGCATTATTGAAAACGGCCAGAATACTGAGAAGAGTCCTGGAGACTTGAGGAGACTTGCTGTCACTCAATCTCAAGTGAAAGACCATCAGCTAACTCTGATGTGAAAAACTCTAAGGAGTAAATCAATAATAATAATAAGAATAATAATAATAATAATAATAATAATAATAATAATAATAATAATAATAATAAGAAGAAGAAGAAGAAGAAGAAGAAGAAGAAGAAGAAGAAGAAGAAAAAACTTTCACTCGGTATATCTGTTATTTTCTGTCTCTTTATTATGTTTTGACTTGTGTAGTACAATGATCATTAATTATAGATGCCACACATATTATAATTTCCTCCCTTGGGATTGAGCTGTACAATAGAAGTAATAAAACTATTATTTCAACTTGTATGTATTATGATAAGACAAGATATAAAAAGTTCCTATATTTGCCTTTCCCATCCAATTAATTCGCAGTTTGTTTCCAAACTATATAACGCAGTAAACTAACCAACAAGGAAATATAATCAGATGCTGCGTGAGAAAAAAGCACATACAAAATCAGGATACAAGTAACGATTACTATTACGGGGGATCAGTGGTTTTCAACTTTTGGGGGAGTCGAGACGCCTTTCTTCTATTTCAGGGTCTATCCAACGAACCGCAATATAAATAAAAATACAAATTTACAGGTGAATCGCTAATCGGATACAAACAAATTATTAATGTTAAATAGAATGATTAGAGTGAAAAAGTAATATTTGAAACCATTTAACTATGTGCAAACAAATGAGCTCTGGCTCGTTTTAAAAAGTCATCTTCAAACTATTCGTTTACAAATCATATATATATAGAGTATATACGTATAAACAGGATTTGGTGTAATGTTTATCGTCATAGGAAATGGACACGACGACACGAGTTCAAATCCTGGACGAGATTAATTGCATTTCACATAGCACTAATACCCTTGGGAAAGGTATGAATCCAATTATTCTCCCACCAGCTATGGGTAAATAGTAGGACAGACTGAGTCCTTCAGTTTAGGAGAAGGAATACTCTGAATTCAAACCTGTTAAACTCCACTTAAAAATTGACCTTGTGTCATATCCTGCCCGAGCGGAGGGGTTGGTAAATATGATAAACAGGATTTGGCATTGAATAACCTAAAAGGGTTGATATACAATAAAACCAACCAACCGACCCACCAACCAGCATTGAGTTTTAGGCTTCAAATTGAATATCATATACGAATATTTATATTTACTATTCATTAATTCAGCGTTCTAACGAAACGAACATTCGATTTCAGCTGATTTAATTCTTCTTCCTTCTCTTCCTTGTGTTCTTATATATTACCCTTTGTGTGATGTCTTGATTGACTAAACATTGATAGCTCAGTTTTTTATAGCTCTATCGGCAGGACTCTGTGTACTTTGACTGTATCCTCTGCAGAAAAGGATGGCACACACTAAAAAAAAGGTATCCTCTGTATGATATTAAACTGTATATAAAACCCAGGTTTCAGTTCAAGAAATCTGAGATGTATGGATTAACACTTCATTGCCATCAGGTCCAATACAATCTAGAATGATAGAACTTGTTAAGGTTTCATCTGTTGGTCAAACACATACGTTGGTACATTATTTGTGTTAGAAAAGAGTACTTGATATTATATGAGTGTAAATAATTTGTATTATGAATAATCACGTGAATCCTTAATTGTTTACTTAGGATATTTATTAATAGTTACTTGAAACCATATAGTTGTTCGCCAAATAATGGCGGTAGAAAAGAATACAAGGGAACCATATAACTGTATTCAAACAATGATTATCATCTAAAAAATATAGTTCCTAGAAATCATATCATATTTGATATTAGGCAGGAAAACGTAGAACCATACAACTGTGTCCAAATTATCTATTATAGATTAAAATAGATTAAAGCATGTAACCGTATGTAAATTATCTATAATAGATTAGAATAGATTAAAAGATGCAACCGTCAGCAAATTATCTAAAATAGATTACAATAGATTAAAAGATGCAACCGTACGTAAATTATCAATAATAGATTAGAATAGATTAAAGAGTGCAACTGTATGTAAATTATCTATAATAGATTAGAATAGATTAAAGCATGCAATTGTGTCCAAATTATTTATAATAGATTAGAATAGATTAAAAGATGCAACCGTTTGCAAATTATCTATAATAGAATAGATTAAATCATGCATCTGTGGGCAAATAATCTATAATAGATTAGAATAGATTAAAAGATGCAACTGTCTGCAAATTATCTATAATAGATTAGAATCGATTAAAGCATCCAACCGTTTGTAAATTATCTATAATAGATTAGAATAGATTAAATCATGCATCTGTGGGCAGATTTTCTCTAATAGATTAGAATAGATTAAAGTACTCATATTCACTTTGACTTTGCAAAAATTGTTGCTTGCAAATCATTTTCCATCATTCACAGCAAAATATTTCTTCTGCTGTGGAATTTGTAACTGTAGACCAGCTTCCATCATTGTGATTTCTGTGGGGTACGTAGATATCATGCTCCAATTGATGTTTGGACACTGATCGTTTCCTGGAAGTTTTACCTTGAGAGTTTGTTTGCCAAAAATACACGAATATTCCATTGTTTAAAAAAATCACATACCCATCGTTTAATCGGAAATGAGGTATTGAAATGTGTTCTAAAAAAAGCCGTTTCGTGTCATTTGTAAACTTCGTTTTACTTTATGACGTTATAAAAAGAATAAAAATATAATAAGTATTTTAAATACCCTATCCAATGGCAAAAGCTGCTCGGTAGCGCCAGGAGTGGCAGTACTGCTTTGAGCTACCGAAACTGTGTTATCACCCTGGTTGGCGGCCGATGAGGCTAGGGTATCGCACGTGTTTTCACACGTTGTATGATGAAAATTATAAAAATACAAATGAAATAAAAAGTAGAATAAAATCTAGAAAAAATATAATTTATAAAAAAGGATTAAAAAAAGAAAAGAAAATGTATGTTTTCTTATCATTTTTCCTGGGATTTGGGTCACTTGACATCAAGGTTCTAAATTTCTGATCAAGGGTTATTCTCCGATTTTGTTTTTGTTTTCTGGGTGAAGTTTTTCTGCTTTTTTAACTGGCAGAGTCGCACGAAGAAGGACACTTTTTCTCAGCGGCTTCTAGAACCCGGACATATCAAAGTAAAAACCAAGCACACCAACTCAATGATACGTCAACTTGGATAGATCACAAATGTCTTCAGGACAATTATAATTTTTGGCACCCCAACTGAAAGGGAGAAATCTTGTTCCGTCGAAAACCTTTATAATAAACTTTAGTGTAT